>CM042148.1:96743434-96745934 GCA_023376005.1 Doryteuthis pealeii | reverse complement strand
GCTCGAAAGCAATCAAAAGGTAGTTTTATCATTAGGTTTTTCTTCCGCTTATTATTCTAGCAAGACCAATACGGTCTTTATTGAAAAAACGTTTCTGTCAGAAATTCTTAGAGACAATTTACAAAAGGCAAATATATCGCTGATTGGAAATGTCTGATATATGAGAATGTCTGACAGGAAAGGAAGGCAAATTAACTTAATTTCTATTCACTCTATATACATATATCTATATGTGTGTGCGTGCGTATGTGCACACACACACACACACACACACACACATATATATATATATATATTGGTGTATATATATTGGTATATATATATATTGGTATATATATATATATATATTATATATATATGCATATATCTAATTGAAAATTTCAATATATTTACATATATCTATGTATGTATTACTCACTCTAAATATATGTGTGCGTATATGTATATATATAATATATATGTGTGTGTGTATGTGCGTGCATATATATATATATATATATATATATATATATATATATTCACTCTCTTATATATGTGTATATATTTGTATATATATGCATATATATATGTATATACTACTCATTCTTTTATGTATATGTATATATATATATATATATATATATATATATATATATATGTACATATGTCTATGTATACTAATCACTCTCTTATATATATATATATGTCTATGTATATACTAATCACTCTCTTATATATATATATATATATATATATATGTATGTGTGTGTATGTGTGTGCATGTATATATATATATATATATATATATATATATATATATGCAAACACACATACATCCGACTGAAGATTGGTTCCTCTTCTTTTTTATTCAATGTTAAATTCGTGACTTACCAGTTTACTTATAATTTTTCATAATGATGTGAAGGTAATGACTTTTATAGTTTATTGCTTGATATTTTTTTATTGCTTTTGTATATCTTTTTCAAGTGTGCTTTCTCCTATTTAGAATTGTTTCTCTCTCTCTCTCTCTCTCTCTCTCTCTCTCTCTCTCTCTCTCTCTCTCTCTCTCTCTCTCTCTTTAACTAAAAGCAGTCTTTGAATACCATGCAACGTCTAGTGCTGTATATTTCAAAGTACCAAATGACCTTAGCACACAAAGAATTATACCGATGAAATCGGCTTTTTATCATTTTAATCTTGTATTTCTTAAATCGTCTGTAACAGTGTTTGTCAAAATGTTCAACAACACAAAGAGGCGCAGCTTTCTCTCTCCATCTCTCTCTCTCTCTCTCTCTATATATATATATATATATATATATATATATATATATATATATATATATATATAATGTGCATCAAAAAGCATCGAGATTTTTTGTAGTTTTGATACACCTTGTATTCTGAAAAAAAATAACGTTCCATTCATTCTTAATTTCTATCTTGGTAAATACAGCTTTAACTTGGCACTTTTTGACACTCATCGTATTCTGAAAAAAATAATGAATGGAATAATATTTTTCTGAATGTGTCAAAATGTACAAAAGATCTCGATACTTTTTGACACACCTTGTATAAGGGACGGGTTAGCTCAGTCGGTAGAGCGTTCAGCTAGAAAACACAAGGTTCCTAGTTCGATACCGGTCCTCGCCGACTCAGCGTATGAGTAGCACAGGGAATCTGTGCGGTAAAGTAAGGAGCTGATGGTAGGTGTGGCGCTCCACCCCAGGCGAAAACACAATCTCCTTGGTCTAGCGCTAGTGAAAAGGGAATAGACTCCCTCGCTGATTGACTGATACCGACATTAGGCCGCCCTGACGACTTTACTTTATACTAAAGCTAAGTCAATCAATGATTGTTTGCTAAATGCTTTCTTCCTATTTAGTTTAATGATACAAAATATATCCCAAAATGTTTTGGAATTAAGTTGTTTTAGGAAAATCCGTTTTACTTAGTTCTAATTAGTCGTAATTTGCATTTAGTCAAAAACTCACCCGTGTCTTACAACACATTCTGCCTGTCCGTTTCCTCAAACGTTCAGAATTGGAATTTCACACACTAGATTCAATTTAACGTTCTATCAAGGACACTAAGACCCTCAACCACCACCTTCTAGGACATATATATATATATATATATATATATATGTATATGTATATGTATATGTATATGTAGTATATGCATATATATGTATATATATATATGTATATATATATGTGTGTATATGTATATATATGTATATATGTGTATATGTATATATATATATATATATATATTATATATATATATATATGTATATGTATATATTATGTATTATATATATGTATATATATATATATAAACTGATCGGGGTTTTGTGATAATGGCAATAGGGTGGGGACTATCATATAGGTGATAGGGATTGCCGCGACCAGCTGAATGATTGGATACGCCCTCTCCGACCGACCATCTAACCTAAGTAACGGCCAAAGCGAAGTATTGCATATCATACACTGCTCAGCTACAAGGATTCCGTTTTTAAACA
>CM042148.1:96730934-96735934 GCA_023376005.1 Doryteuthis pealeii | reverse complement strand
AATATGTGCTTAATTAGAGTCGTACCTAATTTTGAAAATTAATTAATTAATAATGAATTAGGCGGGAATGCCTATTTAAATGTATGCATTCCCGCCTAATTCATTATTAATTAATTAATTTTCAAAATTAGGTACGACTCTAATTAAGCACATATTCTCCCAAAAATTGTCGGCAAAAAAAAGCCATTCCAAACATACCTTGTTTACAACTATATATATATATATATATATATATATATATATATATATATATATATGTTTTCATAGATCAATGTTCATTATCAACGACCGCGGTTTCATGCTAAAAGCAATCATCAGGTTGAGGAGCAAGATCCAATGGTGTTTGTTGGGGTTCTTTACTCAATGTCACATTTAGGATTGTAAATAACGTCGGTTAGTTTTTTCGGACGCTGTTATTATTTTTAAAAATTTGAATTTTTTTGAAGTAATGCCAACGAAGTTGCCTCCCTTTATTCGTTAAAAAAATATATATAGGGTGTTTTTTTTAAAAACGTTTTATTTTTTATTTTTTATTTTTTATTTATAAATTAATTCCGTTTAAGTAAAGCTTTAGAATTCGCCAATGACTTTACCAAAATAAATAGTTTAGAAATTAACACAATCATGCACGCAAGAAAGACAATCCTTTTCAATGAAGGTAAATCCTGGGTAAAAAAATCAAACCCATCAGATTATTTCGACATCGCTATGGGGGGATACGATAGTGCGGGAATTTGTAATTTAGTAGGATTATATATATTAAATTCACTTAGACAGAAATTTCCTGAACACACATTCGCACTCTACCAGGATGACGGAATTTGTATTTCACGGGACTGTTCCGGTAAATCATTAGATAGATTACGTAAAGATATAATAACACACCTAGATAATATGGAACTCAAGATTACTATAGATACTAACTTAACAAATGTCAATTTCCTAGATGTCAATTTAGATCTTAAAAATGATACGTATAAGCCATACCACAAACAAAATGAGAAACTTAAATACATTAATATAAATTCCAACCACCCACCATTAGTTTTAAAAAATCTAGTCCCTAACATTAGCCGTAGAATCTCAGAACTATCATCCAACAAAGATATTTTTGAAAAGGCCGCCCCATATTACAATAAAGCATTACTTAATAGCGGATTCAAAGAAAAAATATACTACATAGATAACATCCCCAAACATAATAATTCAAAAAACAGAAAAAGAAAGATAATTTGGTTTACGCCCCCTTTTTCTAAAACAGTGAAAACAAATGTTGGTAAAAAATTTCTAGACTTAATAGATAAACACTTCCCACCCCAAAATAGATATAATAATAAAATATTTAATAGAAATACGGTAAAAACTAGCTACTCATGTGGACTCTCAATGAAATCACTTATTACATCAAATTCTCTAAACCAAACTTAAACCCTTCATGTTCTTGTAGAATTAAAAAAGACTGCCCTCTAAATCAGAAATGTAACATTAGATCAGTAGTATATGAGGTTAAGGTAACAACTACAGTTGCGAATCACCCTATAAGCACAGACAAATATGTTGGGATGACCCAGGGTGACTTCAAGCAAAGATTTTACGTCCATATGGAATCTTTCAGAAAGAAAGATAAAAGAGAAACAACTTCCCTTGCAACAAGGATATGGGAACTGAAAGAAAAAAATATACCTCACAAAATAGAGTGGAAAATCTTAGATCATCCCAAATGTTACACAAATGGCTCCAGATACTGCAACTTATGTGTTACCGAAAAATTTAGAATATTAAAAAACTTGATTTCCTTTAATAATAATAACAATAATAATAATAGAAGTTTAAATAAAAAATCAGAAATCTTCAAACAATGTCCCCATAAAAGAAAATTCTTCCTAAAAGCATGGAGAGGAGATACTCAACATCCACCCTGAGAATAAATTCAGCAATTATTTGCAATGATATCCAATATTTCAACAGTGAAAAAATGATTTTTCGACAGAGTAACAACACCATCCACCTTTATATTATGTGGGATAAAAACTTAAAAGACTCTACCATATATATTAAAATGGTTTTTTGAAGTCATATACATCCTTTGCCAAACGGAATTAATTTATAAATAAAAAATAAAAAATAAAAAATAAAAAATAAAACGTTTTTAAAAAAAAACACCCTATATATTTTTTTAACGAATAAAGGAGGGCAACTTCGTTGGCATTACTTCAAAAAAATTCAAATTTTTAAAAATAATAACAGCGTCCGAAAAAACTAACCGACGTTATTTACAATCCTAAATGTGACATTGAGTAAAGAACCCCAACAAACACCATTGGATCTTGCTCCTCAACCTGATGAATGCTTTTAGCATGAAACCGCGGTCGTTGATAATGAACATTGATCTATGAAAACATTGTAAAATAAATTATATTAGCTCTTACAAACTGTGATTGAGCACTGTATTTTCTTTGTTTCATCGCAAAAGAAATTTTTGTTTTACATATACCTATATATATATTATATATTAATATATATATATATATATATACTTTCAATAAGAAAGAAAAACTCAGCAAGCCGTCATTTGGGTATTATAGATGTATTATAGATTTATTTCCATCGGTAGCCTTAAATGAGCCCAGTTCTTCAGCTAACCATTAGAAATTAATAAGAATATATAAAGGAATGGGGAAAAAAAGAAGATATTGTAAATATTGCACTACATTAATTTACTAATTATCTAACATTGAGCTCACATTAAGTCTTAAGGATTTGAAATAATCCCTGTATTAACCTATAGGTATGCATGTATATGGGCCTGCATTGTAGATATATGGGGGATATAGATTATCCCAAATAGAATCATCCCCTACTTACCAGTCAACTGGATATTTTTATCTTCATATATATATATATATATATATATATATATATATATATATATAATGGTAAAATATTAAAATGTGTAGTATTATTTCGCTGGAGTTTTGAACTCGGCTTCTTCAGCTTTTTATTGAATTATTCAGATCACACAAGAGTTTTTATAGAAGGGGGAAGTAGGTAGGTGGGTAAGTTTTGTGGTGAGGGAAGATTTGATTTATATATATGTATATATATATATATATATATATATATATATATATATATATATATATATATATGCATAAACCTATCATTTTTGTAAGGAAGTATAGCTTGATATAAATGTAATGAATAGGCATTGCCTATAATTTTTGTAATGAAATGTAGGATCAAAATGTAACGGTTATCCGTTAACCCATGACGAAAAGTATAATTCATACTATATAAGATTGACAAGCTTTAACCCAAAGTTGACCTGGAACGGGTTTTGCTGATTGGTCGATCGAATTGCGTGACCAGTCCCATGTATGGGAGATTGATGCATAGAGCATCGACAAGAGAACCCCTCTAGCTAGAGACATATTTGCGTTCTGCGCTTTCTGCACCGCACGCGCAAGTTATATGGATATCAGGTAATAAAAAATATATGTACATAATATAAGTCTCCGTGTTCATAAAAAAAAACCAATGATTGAATTGGAGAAAGACAACACACGTTATTTAATGTCAAAGCGATCCTTGCAGGAACAGTAGTGGTACTTTAAACCCATAGCTGGGGCTGACTTTGGTAGAGCATTCACCTAGAAATCACAAGGTTCTGGGATCAATAAAGGTCCTCACAAATTTAGTGTATTCATAGCACAGCTTGGATATGTACTGTACATTCCCAACACGAAGAGAGATCAACATGGCCAGCAGACGAAGAAAGTCTAGAGGACATAGGAGATATTAAAGAATAATAAGGCGCGTGGTCTAATGGTTAGAGTCGTTGGAAATGAACTTGTCAACGCGAGTTCAATTCTTGGATGAAGCCGTTGGCATTTCACATGGCGCTAATACCCTTGGGAAAGGTATGAATCCAATTCTCCCTCCAGTTATGGATAAATAGCAGGACAGACTGGACTCTTTAACCATGGCTAGGTAACCAGTCTAGGAGAAAGGAAAATTCTGAATTCAAACCTGTTAAACTCCGCTTAAGAAATTGACCTTGTGTCGAATCCTGCTCGTGTGGAGGGGTTGGTAAATATATATAAGAAATAATAAGAAGAGTATGCAGAACTTTTTGATCAATGATCTCTGGTTGGTTGGTTGGTTGGTTGGTTGGCTGGTTTTGGTTGATTTTTACGGCATATCAACCTTGTTGGGTTTTTTATGCCGAAGACGTTTATTTTATTCTTGATGGGTACTCAATGTTTTTAACACAGTTTTTTAAAACACATTTAGACTAATTTTTTTTTATATTCCATCGATGGTACCATAACAGGGTCACTCGTGTCATAGTTGACCTGGGAGTAATGGTGATGAAGGGGTACATTTGGGGGTAATAAAATACGTAAAACTATAATAATCTTGATTTAACTTTTAATTCTTTTTTTACTTTCTTTCCTTGTTTTCATCTTTTCATTTTGTTCGATTGAAAACCGATTAACGTTATCACTTCCTCGCACTCACCCCTCTTATCTATTCTCCCTTAATCTCTTTCTTTATAATTACAAACATTTGTTCAAGTTTAGGGCATGTCTTTTCTCTTTTTCTTCTTCTCCTTTTCTTTTTTCTTTAAATAATAAAAGGAAATGGTCATTTAATTTAGGGGCATTGAGGTGGAACCGGGCACTTCGATAGAAATAAAAGGAATTCGGCTGATAAAGCCAACACCAGATCATTTTCGTGGATTTACATTTTTTTTTTTTTTTTTTTGTTTTTTTTTTTTTTTTTTTTTTTTTTTTTTTTTTTTTTGCCTTTCAATTTCTCATTGTTTCTTCTTCAACGTTGGAAACACCGTTTCAATCATTTTTTTTTTTTTTATTTTTTTTATTAAAAAAAAATTATTTTTTTTATTAATAAAAAATTAAAACCCAGGGGTGTTTGCAAATAATGTTTTAAACGGTCGTTTGGTTTTTGGTTTCGTTTTTAAAAAAAAAAAAACAGCA
>CM042148.1:96716618-96721618 GCA_023376005.1 Doryteuthis pealeii | reverse complement strand
TGAAGAAGAAGAAGAAGAAGAAGAAGAAGAAGAAGAAGAAGAAGAAGAAGAAGAAGAAGAAGAAGAAGAACAAAAACAACAACAACAACAACAACATAAGACAAAAAACAATAAGAAAAATAATAAGTAGAAGAAAAGAGGAACGCTACGCAAAGAAAAAGAAGAACAAGAAGAAAGAAAGGTAATAGAAAAAGAACAACGAGAAAGAAAGAATAGACAAAAGGAACGCTACTCAAAGAAGAACAAAAGGAAGAATAATAACAAAAACAAGAAGAAAGAGAGAAATAAGCAAAAGAACAAGGAGAAAGAAAAGAAGAAGAAATCAAAAGGAACGGTTCTCAAAAAAGAAGAAGAAGAAAGAAAGGAATAAGAAAAATAACAAGAGATAAAAGGAATACTACGCAAAAAAAAGAACAAGAGGAAGAACAGGAAGAACAAGAACAAAAAAGAGAAGAATGAGAGAAAGAAGAAAAAGAACGTAGAGAAAGAAAAGAAGAAGAAATGAAAGAAACGGTAACAACAAAAAAGAGAAGAAGAAAGAAAGGAAAAAAGAAAAATAACAAGAGATAAAAGGAATACTACGCAAAGAAGAACAAGAGGAAGAAGAGGAAGAGAACAAGAAAAAAACGAGAAGAATGAGAAAAGAAGAAAAAGAACGTAGAGAAAGAAAGAAAGAAGAAATGAAAGAAACGGTACACAAAAAAGAAGAAGAAAAGAAAGAAAGAAATAAGAAAAATAACAAGAGATAAAAGGAATACAACGCAAAGAAGAACAAGAGGAAGAACATGAAGAAGAGAAGGAACAAAAACGAAAAGAGAGAAAGAAGAAAAAGAACGAGGAGAAAGAAAAGAAAAAGAAATGAAAGGAACGGCACACAAAAAAGAAGAAGAAGAAAGAAAGAAAGAAGAAAAATAACAAGAGATAAAAGGAATACTACGCAAAAAAAGAACAAGAGGAAGAACAGGAAGAAGAACAAGAACAAAACGAGAAGAATGAGAGAAAGAAGAAAAGAAGAAGAAAATGAAAGGAATGGTACACAAAAAAAGAAGAAGAAGAAGAAAGAAATAAGAAAAAATAACAAGAGATAAAAGGAATACTACGCAAAAAAAGAACAAGAGGAAGAACAGGAAGAACAAGAACAAAAACGAGAAGAATGAGAGAAAGAAGAAAAAGAAGAAGAAATGAAAGGAATGGTACACAAAAAAGAAGAAGAAAGAAAGAAATAAGAAAAATAACAAGAGATAAAAGGAATACTACGCAAAGAAGAACAAGAGGAAGAACATGAAGAAGAACAAGAACAAAAATGAGAAGAAAGAGAGAAATAAGAAAAAGAATGAGGAGAAAGAAAAGAAGAAGAAATGAAAGAAACGGTACACAAAAAAGAAGAAGAAGAAAGAAAGGAATAAGAAAAATAACAAGAGATAAAAGGAATACTACGCAAGAGGAAGAAAAGGAAAAAGAATAAGAACAAAAACGAGAAGAGAGAAATAAGAAAAAGAATGAGGAGAAAGAAAAGAAAAAGAAATGAAAGAAACGGTTCACAAAAAAGAAGAAGAAAGAAAGAAAGGAATAAGAAAAATAACAAGAGATAAAAGGAATACTACGCAAAGAAAAACAAGAGGAAGAACATGAAGAAGAGCAAGAACAAAAACGAGAAGAATGAGAGAAAGAAGAAAAAGAACGAGGAGAAAGAAAAGAAGAAGAAATGAAAGAAACGGTACACAAAAAAGAATTACAAGAACAAGAAAAAGGAACATTTCACAAAAACAAATATTTGATGTAAGTGATTTTCTTGATTAACTCAACACGTTTTGTGTTTCTTCGTCGTATGTGGGTAGACGCATTTGTGATGTTGTGGGGTAGATGTCTTGTCAGAGTTATTGCTTCGCGCGAAACAAAGACAATGTGAACGCGCTGGCCCGTGACTCCGGGGAGATGAGTTTCGAGAAGCTTAGGCACAGATTTAAAAGAATAATATATCACTGTGAATGTAAAAAGAAAACTTGGGGGTGCAATATTTTCTTTCTTAAAAAGAAACAGCGCCGGTTTGATTACCGCCATTGTTGTCTCGTACTTATTATTCGGGTTTGTCCAGCAAGTAATAAAAAGCAAATTGAAAACATTGGATTTCGGAATGAAAGGAGACATTCTTTTTGCTAAGGCGTTTCTTCAATAATTCATCAAAGACACAATGCACATTATATATATATATATATATATATATATATATATATATATATATATATATATATATACTAGTCATCCAGAGACACGTGTTTCGAAGTTTATTTCTCATCAGTGCGGCTCGACTTTTTAACACCTATCTTCAGCCGGGTGCGAAACCCGACAAATTTTTCGTCTGTCAAGTTCCTTACCCTCTCTTCGTTCCAATTATCTTTCAACATATATATATATATATATATATATATATATATATATATATATATATATATATATATATGTTGAAAGATAATTGGAACGAAAATGTTGTAGGGATAAAAATAATTTACTGGAATGCCGACACGTGTTTCGACCAAAGGTTTGTCCTTGTATACATTGTATTCTATTCATATCTATTTTAAATACGAAATAGAATAAAATAAAATAATAATAGAGACACATAAAATTTAAGTATACCAAAAGGCGTTCTTCTTCTGGGCAAGATATTTTCATACTTGAAAATAAAATGGTAGGAATACAGAGAATTTGGATGTGTTCGAAAGAACAAATTTTTTTTGAAAATTTAAGAGATGCTTTCAGATTTAAAGTTCATGGATAGTATTCAGTGACATGTGACATTCTATAGAATAAGTTTAAATATTTTATATATTATTAATCTACATGAGGACAAACTCTTGGTAGAAATTCAAATAAATAATTTTTATCCATACATTTTCTTTCCATTTATCTTTCAAAATAATTGTCGGATTCACTTTCATTTTTCTTACTTACACACACACATATATATATGATTTATAATTTGTATGTATATATATATATATATATATATATTATATATATATATATAAATTAGATCTAATCAACGTTTTTATCTAATAGTCCATGACACTTGTTTCGTATTCAAACCAAATATTCAAACATCCATTTAAATAATTGGGTTGAACATGAAGCATCTTATTTGAATAATTATATTGCCCGCTTCAAACTGCTGTCATGAACTATTAAATAAAAACATTGATTATAATTGATTATTTATGATTATTACTTTATACATATATATGTACATACTTATATATATATATATATATATATATATATATAATATATATATATATATATATATATAATATTTGTGTGTGTGTGTGTGTGTGTGTTTATGTGTGCGTGTGTGTGTATTTGATTAAGTTGTTTTAAAATTAGAATCATAAATGTTTAAAAACAAAGTTTCTTAGATAATATATATGAATGTGCTGAACCCGTCAAGAACGCTGCATTATTTGCATATGCAACGGTTATGTAGCCAATGATTCTGATATTTATATTCTAGGAAACGTTTTCAATTAAAATCTGAATTATTTATAATTGAAACCACTTTAAATCGATCAACTTAGATCAGTCGGTAGAGCGTCCGACCGGGAACCACAAGGTTCTTGGTTCGATAGAATAATAATGAACTGATGGTAGGTGTGGCGCCCCACCCCAGACGCTAAAAAATCTCCTTGGTCTATCGCTAGTCAAAAAGGGATAGACTTCCTCGCTCTTAGGCTGATACCGTCTTTAGGCCTCCCCGACGACTTTATTACTTTATTTATATAATAATATTTCTGCAGAACAGGGGTTTTCAACCTATGGGCCCCGACCCATAAATTGGTTTCCAAAATAAAAGATTGTGAACAGTATTTGTATATGACTTATTCATTTATACATTATACTCGTGTTTCTTAATTGTACGACCATTATAATCTTGTAACACCCTCTGGTTAAAAATGACACCGTCCAAATAGTCCTAGATAAAATGCAAAAATGCAAATCCTGATTACCTGGTGCTGCTTATCCGTCGAATTCTTATTTTTTATCAGTGTCGTCACCTCAGGTAAATCATGGGCCATTCCGAAAGAAAGACAAGAAAAAGTACATGGTACATGAAATATAATAAGAAAGAAAGTAGGGAAAATATAGAGACGTCGTGAGCGTGGAATCGATAACGCTAATCAGTTTCAATCGAATATAATGAAAACGTAAAAAAAGGAAAATAGCGTGAAAGAGAGTTGAATCAAGATTATCAAAATTTTAACATATTGAATTATTTTGCAATTGCTCTTAAGTAAACATACTAAACGTTGTAAGAGTTAAAGGGTCATACTGTGGTATATCCACAGGTCATGCTAGTTTTATATCTTTTATAACTTTCGTTTCTTTGTTTGATGGTTGTTTAACCATCTGAATTCAAACCTATTAGAATCCGCTTAAGAAAGTGACCTTGTGTCATACCTTACTAGTGCAAAGGGTTTGGTAAAGATGTATACAATCAGATATTATTAGGTATTGTTTTTTTACTAGAATCTTCTGTATTGAAATTCTCTAAACAAAAAATAAAATTACATAAGTATATAAACGGTGTACTTATTTGTTTTTTACCTCTACATATTTTTTACTCAGATAAATAGCAGGTAGACTGGGTTCTTTAACCTTGATTAGACAAAAATTCTGAATTCAAACCTGTTTGAATTGGCTTTAAAAATTGGCCTTGTGTCATTCCCTAGTCGTGCAGAGGGATTGCATGTATAAAAACCTATGGATTACAATAAATTAATACTTGTAGAACAGCAATTCCACTCAAATTGGATTGCTTAAAAGCATGAAAAAAAAGAAGGAAATAAATGAAGATCAGAGACTAGATGTTTAAGATGCTGTTCTAAATTCCATTTATTTACCAATATTACGAGGATCGTACGTTTCCGAGTTTAAATACTGGACAAGGCTGATTAAATTTCATGTCGCGCTAATGCCCTTGAGAAAGGTATGAATCCATATTATCT
>CM042148.1:96709118-96711618 GCA_023376005.1 Doryteuthis pealeii | reverse complement strand
TGCGGAGTGGTTGGTATATATATATATATATATATATATATATATATATAATAATACATTTTTCTCTTCACACACACACACACACACACATTTTGACGTGAACTAATATCAATTTCCATATATATATATATTAATATATATAATATATATATATATATATATATATATATATATATATATATATGATTATTTAACCAATAATTCCTCTGTTCAATCCATCTTTATCTAGCGTTGCAGGACAGGAAATTGGACAGTAGATAACCAAATTTATTTCCATTTCACATAAAAATATATCTTTTGGCGGCAAGAGGCGTCCGTGAAATCAGGTGGTCTACAATCGAATGGACCCATGAGATCTTTTATAGTGGCAGTTCTGACGATGTCCGGTTCCGATTTGCGAGCTGACCAAATTATATATAAAACAATTACATTAGTTCGTTCTAAAGATAGTTTTAGCGTTTCGCGATATTATTTCCTGTGGGGTTGATTTGCCGCAAATTTTTGGAATTCCAGCCTCTAACTGACAGACTCGACATAAAATAATGCCACTCTTTGCTAATGAGTCCTATTGTTAAATAGTTTAAGTGTATCTCTTGAACGGAATAAAAAAAAGATGGCAAAAAACAAAACGAAAGCACAGCGAAAGTGGACTTCTCTTATCGTTTTACACATAACAAGAGAGCCGTCCATCTCCCCCAATCTCTCTCTCTCTCTTTCTCTCTCTCTCTCTCTCCTCTCTCTCTCTCTCTATATATATATATATATATATATATATATATATATATAAGACGTGTGTGTATAAATATATATATATATATGTTAGTTTGTCTGTAATATATATATATATATATAATTGTGTGCAATAAAAACACATCCCCACTCTCACACAACACACACAAACACACACGCACTTATATATATATATATATATATATATATATATATTATTATATATATTTGGTTTGGGGGTTGATTTGAAGGCTATCACAATGCAGGTGTAAAGAAAAAATAAGGTAAGAAAGGTGTTGTGTGTTAACCTGTAATTTATTCTTGAATTTTCGAGATAAAATCTCTTTTTCAGAAGTCACACTGGAACTGAAGTCGTCTTGTTATGGCATTTCTAGTTAAGATTGACTAATAATCTAACTAGAAATGCCATTAGACGACTTTTTCAGTGATCTTCTGAAAAAGAGATTTTATATATACATATGTGTGTGTGTGTGTGTGTGTTGTGTGTGTGTGTGTGTGTGTGTGTAAATATTTGACTGTCGGCTACGAATTGAGCTTAAAATGGCTAAGCCCTCCTACAATACGGATGTGGGCTCTGTAACATATATACCTATATGTTTATTTTTCAGTTAAATTTTACCCCTAGCCAGCAGGTGGTTAAGGCACTTGAGTGATGATAAATCGGTTAGGTTTCCATCCCTGGGCATTCACCCTGGTTCGGTTGAGCCGGAAGGAGTAAAAAGGGAGAAGGAAATTCATAAGCGGTCCTCAAACCCCACGTGCACATCCCGGTCAGGGGAAGGAGATGTCCTTGTTTGCAGCATATTTTTTACAGACGCTGTGACAAATACGCCAAAAGACGTTCCCGACGATGATGGAGACGCCATTTGGATTTTCGCCAGCATCCCTTTGGCCGGGTTATGGCCCTAATAGCGCTGAATGCCAGACCTCTCCACCTTGGTTGACCCTAACAGAAACAAGATGGTGACGACATGGCTCTGACACTCCCAAATTTACACGGCCTTTTTGTTATGAGGAGAGATTGAACTTAGAAACAATATGCTAGATGGCCAATGTTTTTTTAGGGCCCTGCCGCAATGAGGAAGGGTTGGCCTTTAGAAATAATGTGCTAGTTTGCTAGATGGCCATTGAGCAAAGAGCTTCCTCTGCCCTTTTACAGAATTATTTTTGTTCTGCACGGTAGGTAACCAACCTCCTCACCAGAGAAAAGCTATGGGCTTACCGGTTTATGGGTGATGATTCACCTATGAAATAAATATTACTGGGTTATATGGTACCAATAGCCCATTGAGCGATCTTTCGGTCTAATCTGATTTTAAAAAGTGAAGTCGTCGAGGCGGCCTAAAGTCGGCATCAGCCAGTCAGCGAGGGTGCCTATCCTTTTTCCAAAAGCACTAGACCAAGGAGATTGTTTTGACGTATGAGGTGGAGCGCCACACCTACCATCAGCTCCTTACTTTACCGCAAAGATCCCTGTGCTACTCATATGCTGTTTGCGAGGACCGGTATCGAATAAGGAACCTTGTGGTTTCTAGCCGAACGCTCTACCGACTGAGCTAACCCGGCCCCTTAATCTGATTTAATTAACAATAATTATCAATTAAGTCAAAAACCAACCCGTCTCTTACTAACCATTGTTTCTATCACTTTCACCCCCTGTATAGATATCTTAATCAACCTATCTCTATATAAGGTTAGTATATCTACTGAGCAAATATAAAGATAAGGTGAGTCAATAGTCAGTTGACCC
>CM042148.1:96684118-96706618 GCA_023376005.1 Doryteuthis pealeii | reverse complement strand
CCTCTCTCTCCCCCCTCTCTCTCTCTCACTCTCTCTCTCTCTCTCTCTCCTCTCTCTCTCTCTATATATATATATATATATATATATATATATATATATTTCTACCTGTTAATATCTATCTAGCCATCAACTTAACTACCTCTGTCTGTCTGTCTGTCTGTCTGTCTCTCTCTCTCTCTCTCTCTCTCTCTCTCTCCTCTCTCTCTGTTTTGGTCTGTTCATATCTATATATCTATATATCTATCACAGCATTTCGTTAGGAACACTCTATTCATTAAAAAAAAATTAATTCCACGGCCATTCATTCTCTCGTTTCTCGCCATTTCGTTCTTTTTCTCACCTTCCCCATGTATATTCGATTCTATTCATGTGTTCATTAAATCTCGCTGTTTTCCTTCCATGCTTTCAATCTATCTATCTATCTACGTGGATGAGTCTAAAAGTAATTCCATTTTGTTTAGGATAGGTATAATTGACAACACAGGAACCTGTATCATACATCAAAATGAAGCTGGTCCTCTGTGGATTCCATACCAACATATCCACATAGTCACCGTTTCTCTCAATAAGAATATTCCACATTCGAATGAGAGCATGTTACCGTGCTTTGTAAAATTCTGTTGACTGTTCTTTGAGCCACTTCTTCACTACCAATTTCACTTCCCCGACACTGGAATAATGTTTGCCTCTCAAACCCTCTTTCACGGGGACAAGAAGATTATAGTCTGAAGGCAAATGACAAGGAAGTGAAATCTGTAGTGAAGAAGTGGTTCAAAGTACAGAGTTTTACGGGACAGAGATACATGTTCTCATTCGAAGTTGAAACATTGCTATTGAGAGAAGCAGTGGCTATTTGGAGATGTTGGAATGTGATCCACAGACGACCAACTTCATTTTGATGTATGATACATTTTCCTGCGTTGGTAATTATACATGTCCTAAACAAACTGGCTTTACGTTTCGACTCACCCTCGTATCTATCTATCTATCTATCTATCTATCAGTAAAATCAGTTTCAGAATTAGTCTAGAGCCCCCTTAAAATATTTTTGCGTATTAGAGAGAGTGAGACAGACAGACAGAGAAAAGGAGAGAGAGAGGGGGACAGACAGATAGAAAGAGAGAGAGAGAGAAAGAGAGAGAGAGAGAGAGAGAGAGAGAGAGAGAGAATCAGTAGACAGCGGAAAACCACACAGATACGTACCCGTGTGTATGGGATTTCATTTGTATATAATTTTCTCGTTGGTGTATTATGATATTTCAGATTTATATAATTATTCTATCCACTGATCTCTACTGGACAGTCTGTATATCTTTATTTCTTGCTTCTCTATTTAATCTACACTTTTATTTATTTATTTCTATATATCTCAGTTTTTATTATTGTGTATTTTTGATTTTTCCTATACAGGGTGGCGGAAAGACTTGACTTTTGGGTCACCTTAAAAATGCTTCTGATTTTTTAAAATAAAATTTATTTTATTTTTAAAACAGTATGCGCATTAAAAAAAAAAAAAATTCGAGCATTCCAGCGTGTGTTTGTACCCCCTATTCTCTTCCAACGGTTTTTTATCCCTTCTTTCTTTTACATATGTTTGTGCTCGTTGATGATGACCCTTCTACTAAGCGGTCGAAACAGATTCTGTTAGCAGATAATAATTACTAATTGTTTTTTCAAAATGTTAAATTCATATATATATATATATATATATATATATATATATATATATATATATATATATAAAATCCAAAAGTCCAGAGAAGAAATCTTCCTTACGACACAAGAGTTATTTTAAAAAAACTTTCGCAGTTTGAGAGCTCAATGTGTGCTCTTAATGTTAGAGTCACGGAGCAAATTTATAATTAAAGAAATAACAAAAGACTTAGAGATTTAGCTTATAGTCTATTTCAGGGAGCTTAGACAAAGTGTCTAACTCTCCCGACTCATCAGATGCGAATGATGAATTCTTTATTACTTTAAAGGTATTTGAAAATAGATTTTATTTTTTATCTTTTTATTTTTTTATATATTTTTTTTTTAAATAATTTATATGTATATATATATATATATATATATATATATATATATATATAATATATATATATATATTCTCGACCAGTGTGGTCTCACAGTCACAGGAGGCGCTGTAATTTCAGGGAAACAAAAACTATATAGTCTTCCGAGACTGCAATGCCAATGAATGAAATGATTATATATATATATAATATATATATATATATATATATATATATATAACTACTAAAAAGTGGATAATATCCGTTGTTAATGGTGGATACCAACAATAGGCCTCTCCGCCTACTTATATATATATATATATTTATATATATGTGTGTGTGTGTATGTGTGTATGTGTGTGTGTGTATGTATGCATATATATATATTATATATGCAAACAAAATATTTTCAGTTCGTTCAATATTACACTACGTAAGTAACCTTTTAAAACTAACAAGGATCAAACTCACTGGGAATCGGTCTGCAATACTAGATTGCTAAAAATTACGATATGACGAGGTGCCGAGAATCGTGTAATTAAGTTATATGAATTTAGTCGCTGTATGCAATGTGCGTGTACATAAAGAATGTATAGAAATCTCTGTGTGTATACGTGAGCATATGCGTGTATGTATGGGAAAGTTAGATAGATAGACAGACAGAGAGAATGAGAGACATAGAGAGAGAGAGAGAGAGGGGGTGAGAGAGGGAATATGAATATGTATTCTTGTGGTGCTGAAGGCCAATGAAAATGGACACAACTGATTTGCTAATATAATCAATATTGACTGATTTTGCTGAGGGACATGTATATTTAGATTAGTGGGACCAACAATACGCAAATAGGGGGTGGCACATGTAGTGTAATGATTAATGTGCTAGGCTAGCAGACAGTCTTTAGCGAGTCTGATTCTCACTGCGTGCCCTTGCTGGATTATTTCGGCATAAACATTGTACTGCAATCCACCACTTAAACTTATAGACTCTGCGTGGGCGCGTGGATTAAAGCCAGCCTATCAACAGCTCGAATACACGGTTAGTAAACTATTTAACCACCGATCTCGAAAGCCGTTCATTTGCACATATTCGACAGCAGTTTTTGTCTGTAACAAAAATTATGTCACTGCTTACGCCACATTACCCAAAATCGTCATAACATAGAATAAATACACTCAAATACACTTGAACATGCAGCATTAGACAGTCCTCATTGTTTTTTAAAACAAGTTTTAATAAATACATGACTGGTATTATATATCTATATATAGTTTGTTTTATTTTAATACATATTTAAAGTTTACATTTCAATTGTTTTATCTTTTAATCCTTTAATGAATTTGATGATTTTACTTACTTAGGGTACAAACTCGCTGACATTGAATTTTTTACTCCCACCCCTTAGGCCATATGTTTCAAAAATCTATATTTACATTGCCCAGAGGGCGTTTTTATTTTGTACTAGTTTGAATAAAGGAGGAATACAGCCTTTTATTAAAGTGACACATCAGTAAATGAACAACAGTTTTTATTTTCAGTTATTGTATATTTGTATACATATATTTATATAAAATAAAAGTAAGGATATTAATTCGACGATATATAAGGGTAAGATAATATGAAACTGACACAGATGTTGTTCAAATAAAGTGTTTTATTATGTTGGTACTGCAGTATTTTGATCTGTTAAAATATTCTTTAGAGCATATGTTTACACCTGATTATGAATGTGACACAGGCTCTTTGAGATTTTTTTTGTTTCAAATTTTAAATATTCTCTTTTCCTAAAAAGTCCGGTATGAATTAATACCCCCGCAAAACGGTAAAAATGTTTCTCTTCTTATTAACTAGACATATGCTCTGATAAACATTTTAATACACTCTAGTATCAGCATAATAAAGAAATTATTTGAATAACATATGTACGATTTTCATATTATCTTACGCTAATATATATATATGTATATATATATATATATATATGTGTGTGTGTGTGTGTGTGTGTGTGTGTGTGTGGTGTTTGTGTGTGTGTGTGTGTGTGTATATATATGTTACACTTATTGTATGTAATATATATATATATATATATATATATATATATATATATATATATATATATATAAGTTTCAATTATTGTACATTCATTTTGGGATTAATTTCTTTCATCACCCGATTCTGATGTCCAAAAAATGGAACAGAAGATCAAATTATTTGTCAGTCTTCAGTAATGAAGATTGATAGATAGATAGATAGATAGATATAGATAGATAGATAGATAGATAGAGAGAGAGAGAGAGAGAGAGAGAGAGAGAGAGAGAGAGAGAGAGAGAGAGAGAGAGAGAGAGATGAATAGACTAGATAATAATAGACTTTAATGAATTTTTGATTTTAAAGTACACAGGGACTTTGTTGAAAAACTATATATATATATATATATATTATATATGTTGTGTGTGTGTGTGTGTGTGTGTGTGGTGTGTGTGTGTGTGTGTGTGTTCATATCTGAAAATAACGACACAAATAAAGAGAATTTAATTTAATCTAATGTGTTTTCCCAGTGCTACGTAATTCTCATATAAACATATCTAGCAGTCAATGTAAACAGCTGGGGTCGGTAGTTTCAAAATATTTTAGCTATAAAATAACGATTCATTTTAGTCTACTTCAAAAATAAATTGGTCGCTACTTTGGTGTCCGGATGATTTGGAACCCCTGGTACCTCCCGGCTGACCGAATCCTTAGACTGTCTTCGGCACGAACACCTATTATTAAGGCCGCTGGGAAAGACCAAATCATTTAATCCTCCAAACAAACGTCAAACCAGATAGATAAACTTGTCTAGATATTAAATTCGCACACCATAAAACCAGATTGATGGCCATTATGTTTGTAGGAAAATTGTATTTCTTTTCTTTTTTAATAGAAGGAAATCATACGAGGTCAGTCTTTAAAATTACTAGCAGGACCTCTGGATATACCACAGTATGATAATTTAATTATTACAACGTTTGATATGTTTACTTAAGAGCTATTGTTAAATAGTTCAATATGTAAAAAAAGTATAATGATCTTGATTTAACTCTCTTTCTCTCTTTTTTTTCTTTCTTTCCTTCTTTTAATCTTTCATTATGTCCGATTGAAATAGATTACCGATATCGCTTCCGCACGCTCACCCCTCTCTCAATATTTCCCCTGCTCTATTTCTTTCTTTCTTTATTTTCTTAATCTATTTTTATGTAGCATGCCATTTTTCTTCCCTTTCTTTCTTTATAAAAAACGGAATGGTCTATTATTTAAATGAGGTGACAGCACACATAAGAAATAAGAATTCGATTGATAAGCAATGCCAGATAATCAGGATTTACATTTTTGCATTTCATCTTGAACGATTTAAATGGTCCGACTTTTAATCAGAGGTTGTTGCAAGATGATAACGACCGTAAAATTAAGGAACACGTGTATTAATATATACAATTTTAAAGAGAAAAAATATTTTCGATAACCGTCTCGAATCAACTAAAGACTTACCTCCGAAAGACATCTTAAACTGTTTCTAGAAGAGGCATGTAACTTCCCAATGGAATTATTTTTAAGGGAACAAAGTTGATTTGTATGTTTGGTTTGTTCTGTTTGTTTGTTTTACGGCATATCAACCCTTTTGGATCATTTAATGCCGAAACAAGTCATTGTGATAAAATGTACTATTTCAAGTTCCTACCATCTTCAAATTGGAATAAATAATTTTCATTAACTTTATTCGGTTTGGTTCGGATTGGTTTGTTTAATGGTACAATAACCCTGTGGGTTATTTAATGCCACAAAATATAAGAATATGATAAGTTGGTACTCAAGTTTCCTTTAGAGGTGAATTTCTGTAGATGTATTTCGTGGATGTATTTTATATCTTATTCATAATTTTCGATATATTTTTTACACAATTTCGTTCTTAATAGACCTGCCAAGAAAATCAGCTTTCAAAAGAGCAGAACGAAAACCGACAATTGTGTCGGAGAAATTAGTTGAATTATCTCCCCTGGCACCAAAGGGCGAATCACCAATATACGATCTTGGCGCCAAAATTAAACCCCATAACGAACGTCACTTATCAAGTGGCCGTCTACCAAGCGAGTCGCTTTTTCAAGCGCTCCCTTCACTTATCCTATAAGCTTTCACCAGGCGAGACGCGTTTTTCAAGCGCTCCCTATCACCAGCGAGTAGAATGATATTCTAGTGCTCGCCTTTATTTTTCAACCAGCGAGTGGTTCATCCAGCGCAACCTTTACTTTTACCTAACCCTCAGCAAGATAAATCTGGCCCGCAAATGCCACAAATTTGCAACCCTTTTTGTGCCTTTTCAATATATGTTTCTTTACCTTCATCTGTTGTTATCGTCTTTTTTCATCAGAAATTATTTGCATACTACCAGGAGATTTTAAGAGCCCCAATATCTACTTTGTTATTTCTCTTAATTGGTAGTAATGGATTAGATGTAACTGTTTTGCTTTTCACGCAACTCCCAAAAATAGATAGACAGATAGATAGATAGATAGATAGATAAATAGATAGATTGATGGAAAATATACATAGTAGAGTGAAATCGACACATCAAGAACGGATTGGACACAAAGAAAATAGAAAATAATGAAAGTAAGAATGAATGAATACGTGGAGACAAATTTATTGATAAACATTTATTGATATCTATATTAAGATGAAACTATTGATGCACATTTAGAAAGTTATTGAATATAGTAATTGATTTCTTATTTACAAACATGCTATGACAGATAGATAGATAAATAGATAGATAGATAGATAGTGATCAGTGTCACTGTTTCTCCATTTTGCATTTTGTTTAAATTTCCCTTTCTTCCACTTCCTCCCACCCCGTTTTTGTGGCTGTCTCTGTCTCTGTCTCTGTCTGTCTGTCTGTCTGTCTCTCTCTCTGTCTCTCTGTCTCTCTCTCTCTCTCTCTCTCTCTCTCTCTCTCTCTCTCTTATTATCACATGTTCATACGCACACCTTGACTTTCTCCTTGAACATATATATATATCTATCTTTATTATATATATATATATATATATATATATATATATATATATATATATATATATATATATATAAATAAAAAGAGATAAATAGATCTGTTTATATATATGTATATATATATGCATATATATATATATATATATATATATATATATATATATATATATATATATATATGAGAGAAAGAAAGAGATACACATGCATTTAAATATGAATATTATATATAGGAATATATATATATTATTTATATATATATATATTAATATATATATATGAGTAATTATTTATATATACATATATGTATGAATAAATATTATATATATATATATATATATATATATATATATATAGACAGTCACGCGTATACATACATACGTACACAATGTCAGAGATAAAATAATTATAAAATGGGGAAATACATGCGTACACACACACACACACACACTCTCTCTCTCTCTCTCTCTCTCTCTCTCTCTCTCTCTCTCTCTCTCTCTCTCTCTCTCTCTCTTCTCTTTCTCTCTCTCTCTCTCTCTCTCTGTGCCATTACTGTCACATATACATACGCACACACCTGCAAAAATTTTAATGAGAAATCCTCAAAAAATAATAAGTCTATATTTTTGCTGTTTTTTTTTTTTTATTGTTTTTGTGTTAGTTCTTCATGAACATTCCCTCTCCATCTTTCCGTTAATAACACGTCACGCAAAACTATTGACTTTCCCCTTGTTATATCATTTGCTCTCAATTTAATTATCACCATTACCAATGTTTACGTTTCGCCGATCTTTAATATCTTCAGATTGCTGATCACGTCTCTCCCCGAAGACCAATTTCCAGCGAACGCCTCCTCCAATTTTACACTGTCGCCAACAAAACTCTCTCTCTCTCTCATCGCTTTTCCCTTCCTTTACAGTCTGGCACAAATTATAACTCGCTGGTTCAATCAAGCATTTAATTTATTTATGGAGTCAGTCACTGACGCTGAAAGACACTGAAACTGAAAATATTAAACGGCTACTGATTAGTTTAGAAAATTACTTTTGCTTGTGCGAAAACAACGGCTTGTGAGAACTTTCAGTTCATATCTTTAAAATTGGTTACGCCTAACGTCGGCTTTGGCTGGTTAATATTTTCGGATTTTCTATTTATGATTCAATTTATCTAAAGCCTGTTCTGATTGGTCCATAATGTTCCTGTCATTTATAATCTAATGATGACAGTAAGTAAAATCTCGACTTGATAGATATGAAATTTCTTTTATACAGAGGAAATTATATTATTATTATTATCATTATTATTGATTTTTCACACCCGCCTAAGCTGGTGGTTCACTGGGAGCTGAGTGACAGCAAGTCTTCTCATGTCTACATAACTCTCATGTGCAATTATTATTATTATTATTATTATTATTATTATTATTATGAGAAAATATATGCACCCTCTGGGTGCAATTATCTAAGTTTAAATAATAAATAATAAGATATTTTATTAGAAAGGTTAATGAAACTAAATAAGAATGCAGATAAAAAGAAACAGAGTGGGGTATAATCGAAAAAGAGAACAACTGAAACCTACTATTCCATCACTCCCGTCTTTCATTGTTAAATTTTCCTGATTCAACTATTTAGTTAAATTGGGAAGTAAAGAATAAAATTACAGTTATTTCTTCTTGATAATGGATTTCTGTTAAGGTGTATCCTCGAAACTTTTGCTCATATTTATTAAAATAAAACCAAACAATTAGAAATCAATAATACTCAGTACATATTTATTAAAATCAATTTTTTTTATATCAATATGCAAATTTGCTTTTCTGTTCACACTGTATACTGCTATTTTGTTGTATATATAAATACAATTGAATGGTATTCGTATGTTAATATGGCCAACAATATTAATAATGTAAAACAATCTTATTAATAATTGAGGTTTGAATAAAAATGAAATCATGGAGAATTTTATGTACATTACTAAGAGAATTGTGACTTGTGTAGTAATATAGTTTTGGTTACAGGCAGACTAACACACAGTCTCCATTATAATAAGATTTGGCTCTTTGTGTGTGTTTTACAAAGACGTAAGCTGATGGTCTCCACTGGAATCTGAGAGACAACAAGTCTCCGCATGTCTCCAGGACTCTTCTAAGTATTCTAGCTGATGTTAACAATACAACTGCCTGGGTGGTATTATTATTTGACTCCTTGAGTGTTTTCCTCACCCACTTTAGCTGATGGTTCACTGGAGACTGGGTGACAGCAAGTCTCATGTTTACTCTTCTGTGTATTCCAGCCGATCTTAATTATTCGGATGGCCTCGATTCATCCTCTAATTCTACTTCACCCAGAGTCTATTATTATTATTATTATTATTATTATTATTATTATTATTATTATTATTATTATTTCACCCCATTCGAGTTTTTCTCACCTGCCGCAGCAGGTGGTTCACTGGAGACTGAGGGACAGTAAACTTCTTCAGGTCTCCAGGACTCTTCTGAGTATTCCAGCCGATCTCAAAAATACTGTAGTCTGGATGGTCTCGATGCTTCCTCTGATTTCCAATTCATCTAGACTCTTTTCCAGACCCATGTGGATCGTTCCAAGGGCCCCAATAGGACCTTCCTCTTCATGTTCCACAGTTTTCTCAGTTCTCTGGCAAAAGTATTTGTCGATCTTTTAGTTTTCTTTCATTTTCACTCTATGATCGTCTGGACAGGAAAATCCACGAGATGACAAGTCTTACTCTTCTTGTAAATCAAAACTTGGTCTGGTCTCCTGGTTGGGATCAGGTGATCCGTCTATACCTCAAAGTCTCAGAGTATTTTGTGTGTCTCATTGTTCAGGACAGATTCAGGCTCGTGCATATACCATTTAGTTGAATGGTGAAAATTGAATTTCTTGCACAGTTCCCAGTGAATCACCTTTCCCACCCAGTTGTGTCTAATCTTGTACTCTCTTTGTGCGAGAGTTATTATCGTAAGTTTTTCACACCAGTTCGAACAGGTGGCCTTTTATTGAAGTTTGAGTGACAACAAGTCTCCTCAGATTTCCTGGACTGTTCTGATAGATTTATAAACATACAATGTGTGTGAAAAAGTATCGACATTTTTGTACTTTTTGACACACCTTGTATTTGGAAAAAAATAACGTCCCATTCATTCTTCATTTTTATCTTGGTAAATACAGCTTTAAACTTGGTACGTTTTTTTGACAAACCTTGTATTCTGAAAAAAAATTAATGAATGGAACGTTATTTTTTCAGAAAACAAGGTGTGTCAAAAAGTACAAAAAATCTCGATAGTTTTTTGACAACTTGTATAACTAATTATGCAATATCTAAATTTCCAAATTTTAAAAAGGAAATTTATGAACTGGATAGTAAAATATTAATTTACATCTAATTAAACATTACTAATTAGCTTCATGACTAATTAATCAATCTGTAAAAGAATTATTGCTAAGCTGGGACTAATAATCCGGGCAAAAATAATACAAATCGATAAGTTTATTAATTGTAAATCCCTTGGAGTAAAAATATTTCTTCCCCCAAACCTCAATGAAAATTATGCAATGCTAACTTCATAGAATATTATAAAATACAAACAAGAATGAATATGCAGCTTCCAGGCGTATATATTTAAGTTTTAATGTAATGAAATATATTAACTCAGAAAGACTAACGAAATTAAATAAGAAACACATACAAGAAGATTAAACTTAGTATTATTTGGAATATTAAGACTATTAACCTCATTGTTATTGTTATCTGTACAACGTTTCGGCCGATGTGCCCTCCGACCTTCTCCAGCTATTTCTTGCTAGACTCGGGGGTCTTCTCGAACTTAGAAAATAAAATGGCCATAGCTTTAGTTGGTAGGGCTTCGAATATGTTGACTGTATCCCTTGCAGAGGGGTAAAACCTTCACCCTAATGGGTTTCCTGAGTATGACACTAAAATACTTCTGAAAAGGAGATGACAGTTTTTAAGCTCTGAGGAGTGTGGAGTACCTACAAATATTATAGCCCCTTTGAGAGCACCTCCTCCAACATTTAACCCTGTCAACAAGGCTTACTGTATCCCCTGCAGAGAGGTAAGACTCCCTCTTAAGGGTGTCCTGTGTTTGATATTAATTTATATCTTGCCTTGTGTCATTTATAGTTTTTAGGAATAACACAAGTCATTTCTTTTTCTCATAAGATTTTTATTAGCCCCGCCAAGTCACAACTACCAAGAGCAAGAGCCCATGTCTCACTCAGTTAGCGCATAATTCCAAACACTCCCCACCATCACCTCTCACTCCTTCTCTCTCTCTCTCTCTCTCTCTCTCTCTCTCTCTCTCTCTCTCTCTCTCACACTTCGCCACTTAACACTTCTTGACCAATAGAAAAATGCCACGATTCATCTTTAAATATTTTCCATTCCAATCTACATATAATTCTTCTTTTCCTTCTAAAAAATTTTCCGTGCTAATTTACACGTTCCTGTGACATTCCTAGCTACCTATAATTTAACAATTGCCATTACTCCCAGGACCACACTGAATTGGGCTGGTAGTACCTGTTAAAGTCCCATCGATAGGTCAAATATAATTTTGAAAATTTGACTTGCTCAAAATATTTTATTCATAATCTTAGAACAAATGATGGCCAGAACTGTCATGAGTATGACACTAACATACTTCTGATAAGCTTGAGCTCTTTGAGAGCACCTCCTCCAGGATTTAGCCCTGTCATTAAGACTTACTGCATCACCGACAGACGGGTAAGATTCCCTCCTAGGGGTGTCCTGGAAATGATTATAAACTGCATCTGATGGTGGACACCAGTTCTTGAGCTCTGGGGAGTGTGGAGTACTTGGGAATATTGTAGCTCCTGCCACTAAGGGTTATTGTATCCCCTGCAGTGGGGTAATATTCCCTTCTACGTATGTCCTGTGTATAATACTAAATTGCATTTGATGGCAAGCCTTGATTTCTTGAACTCTATGGAATGTTTCATTGCCATTACTCCCAGGACCACACTGAATTGGGCTGGCAGTACCTGTTAAAGTCCCATCGATAGGTCAAATAAGCATTTGAAAATTTAACATACTCAAACGATTTCATATATAATCTTAGGAAATATAATGGCCATAAAGTAAAAGTCAGTATCAGCCAGACAGCGAGGGAGTCTATCACCCTTTCACTAGCGCTAAAAGCCAAGGAGATTGTTTTTGGCGTCTCAAGTGGGGTGGTATCCTACCATCAGCTCATCACTTTACCGTACAGATCCCTGTGCTACTCATACGCTGAATTGATGAGGGCCGTTATCGAACCTGGGACCTTGGGGTTTCTTGTCGGACGCTCTAGAGACTGAGCTAAACTGGCCCCGTGTCTACCTATCTATCAATATATATATATATATATTTTTTTTTCTAGATAGAATTTTATGAAGACGCTGCCGCTGTCAATAACAACAAAGATAAAGGATCCGTTGAACAGGAGCAACATTCATTTGAAAAAGGGAATCTAACGATCCCGAACATTTATGATAACAAATAATAAAAAATAAGTGAACCCAGTACTTCATAACATCAAGTTCCTTCATTTATTTTTAAATGCTTCATAATAACGCCCAACTTCAACATAAAAAAGACACACACACACGCACATATATATATATATATATATATATATATATATATATATACAAAGGAAAGGTGACTTACCGGTGAATTTGGTCACGATGGTTAGTAAGTGTGGAATTCAGGGGGGTAAGTTAGCGATATAAAAAATACAAAGTATTCATACTAAGTAGAGCAAATTTATTATAAAATGGGTACAAGAGATATGCGAGTTCTGTTTGTTCCATGGTATATGTGTAATCAAAG
Source organism: Doryteuthis pealeii (assembly GCA_023376005.1). Lineage (NCBI taxonomy): Eukaryota > Metazoa > Mollusca > Cephalopoda > Myopsida > Loliginidae > Doryteuthis > Doryteuthis pealeii. The sequence continues at coordinate 96,693,688 of CM042148.1, read as the reverse complement.
GTGCTCAATGGTTAAGAGGTCCAGAGCGAAAATATATTTATAAAGGAAAAGGTGACTTACCGGTGAATTTGGTCACGATATATATATATATATATATATATATATATATATATATATATATATATATGAGTTGCCGAGGGCCGTTTTCAAACCTGGAACCTTGTACTTCCTAGTGGGACGTTCTACTGACTGAGCTAAACCAGACCTATATATATATATGAGTTAGTGAGTGCTGTTATCGAACCTGGAACCTTGTGGTTCCAAGTCAGACGCTCCACCAACTGAGCTAAACCGTATCTATTTGTGAGTGATGTGATGAAAGGCGGGAAAAATAATCTATATTTTGGTCAACGGTTGTAAGATTATTAGATGAAGAACCGTCAACCATTAATAATTTTTGACAAGTGATTTTTCATCCTTCTTTTCACTACTCTTCATTGCATCTACCCTGGGGCGTCATTCGCCAATGACAGGTATTTGGCGTTAACATGAAAGAAATATTAGCGAAAAATTACTAATGGTTGACAATGTTTCATGTAATAAAATTTCAAGATAATATTGCGACAATAATACTACAAATGTAATTCAACTACAAAACAAGAAATAGGATGAAAGAAATACAAATGAAACATTAATCACGGTTGACAATGCTTCATTTAATATAACAAAATATTCCGGAAAATATTACAACTTGGCTGATTTAGATTATAACTGGGAAGATTTGGATGCAAAAATTAAAATAAAAACATGGAGAAAATAAACCAAAATAAAAATAAAAGAAGCGTATTGTGTTATTTTGAATAATTAAATCCGAGAAGACGATAAAAGAATTAGAATCCTGAAATGAAAATGTGTTTGAAATTTTCGCTGAGATATTAGTTGTAACAACTGATATAAAAAGAAAAAATGTATTTGATTGTTTTATGATATAAACCCGATAGCAACAAATTCGAAATGTGTCCGAGTCTACGTGTGTGGGGGTGGGGTGAGAGAAAGGAGGGATGGGAAATAGAGAGAGAGGGGAGAGAAAATATGTATGATATAAAAAGAAACATATATTTAATTGTTTTGTGATATAACGATAGCAACAAATTACAAATGGAGCACGAAGAAGAAAGAGAGAGAAAGTAGAGATAGAGGGGGGGGTCGAGAGAGAGAGAGAGAGAATGAAGGGAATTAGTGGAAAGAAAGAGTGGTGATATAAAAAGAAACGCATTTTGTTTTATGATATAACCTGTTAATAATAGAAAAACAAATTCGCAAAGTGTCTGAGTCGGCGTGCGTGTGGGGTGAGCGGAAGAGGGAATGGTGGGGCAATCTTGTTTTGGCTAGAATATCTACCAATTCATTTTTATGGATGATTTTTTACCTAGGCTCATATTGTATTTTTTTTAAATCTTATCTAGCCTTCTTGATTATATGTTCTCATATTGTATTCATTTCTATGCTCGGTCTACTTAACAGCCAAGTACAGCCTATCATATGAGCTGATTCTTTGAGGCGTCTTTTAGGCGTCTTCTCTTCTAATGTTCTTCTCGGTCTTTTATTCTAACTTCATCCCATAAGGGCAGATGCTTTCCTTTTTCATTCCATATATGGTCAGCCATGCCCGACTTTTCTATTTCTCCTCGGACCACTGCTTTACGATGTTCTTCTAGTCTTACTTTCAGTGGACGGTATGTTTCACCTTTGTATTCTGTGCCATAGCTGCATGGGATGGAATACACACAATTTTGGTCATGTTGCATTCTGTTGGGGGCTTGTCTCGGAGGTGATGGTTACGAAGAGTTGTGTCACTCCTGAATGTTGTCCTGGTGTCATAGGGATTACATATCTTTTGAATCTTTTCAGCCAAGCCTTTGACATAGGGCAGATAGACCGTGGTGAGTTTTCGGGTATCATCCTCTGTCCTGCGAACAAGATTTCTCATAGCCATTGTTATGCACTCAGGATAATTGTTACGACGGAGGGTCTCTCTTAAGCTGTCCATTTCCTTCTGGTATACCTCATCACTGCTAATGGCTTTTGCTCGATGTTGTAAGCGACGGACGATACCTTTCTTTACATTTTGTATGGATGGTGGGAATTGAAGTTGAGGTACTGTCCAGTGAAGGTAGGCTTACGATACACGGATGAACTGAATCCTTGCTCTGTGCGAGTTATTAACACATCTAGGAAGGACAATTTGTTGTCTTGTTCTTTCTCTATAGTGAACTGTATAGATGGATGGATTGAGTTCACATGATCCATTAGTATTTGAACATCTGAGGAATGTGTCATCTACGTATCTAAGCCACATTGATGGCTTCAGTGGTGTAGTTCCTAAGGCCATATCTTTAAAGTATTCCATGTATATATTGGCCAACACTGGGGACAATGGTGATCCCATAGCCAGGCCCTCCTCTTGGCGGTATATGTCAGAACCCATCTCGAAGTAGGTTGTTTCTACACAGAAAGTCAGCATCTCCATCAGATTATCTATTGGGATACAGGTGCGTTCTTCCAGATCTGAATCTGCAGTTAACTTATCCCGTACCACTGTCAGTCTCCTCAGTGGGCACCTTCGTGAACAGACTCACTACATCTAGACTCACCATTTGGTTGGAATGGATGGGAGCAGTTTTGATTTTCTCCAAAAAGTGGGCAGAGATCTTGACATATGATGAGGACTTACCTGTTATTGGGGTGACTATTTCAACTAGGTAACGGTTCAATGGGTAGCATGCTCAACTTCGGCAGCTGACAATGGATCTTAATGGAATACCATCTTTATGGATCTTAGAAAGGCCGTATATGTGTGGTAGCTTGCTGTAGTGTTGAACTAGCTGTCTGTATTTCTTCTGTGGTATAAGGTCCTTGTTCTTGCTAAGGATCTGTGACAGCTTCCTTTTGGTCTAAAGGCTTGGGTTCTTTTTAACCTTACAGTAGCCACCATTTACAATTAGAGTATTCAGCCTTATCCATCACCCCAGTAGCATTGCCTTTGTCTGCTGGTAGTATTATGGTGTTCTCATCACCTTGTAGTGATTTAATGGCCAGTCTTTCCTCCTTTGTGATGTTCGGTTTTGGAGGCTTTGATTTCTCTAGTAACTGCCCCACCTTCCATCTTAGCTCATCTACTCGTGCTTGAGAGATATTTAAGGCTGCCTCCTCAATTGGAGCTATTAGGTCCAAGTATGGAATCCGCTTGATTGTTGAGGCGAAGTTGAGACCCTTATTTAGCACTGTCTTCTCTGAGGCGGTTAGCTGGCGTTTACTGATGTTGACAACGGCATCTATTGTCGGGTGTTGGGCTTGATCTGTTTTAACGCAGTTCTTTATCTTATCCAACTTCCTAATATGGCGAGACTTGACCTGAAATTCCTGGTTTTAGGCGTCATACAGATATTGTTGGATACGGGCTCTGTCATCTGACATTGTAATTCTTTTCAGGAATGTGGCGAGCTTGCTGAAGATTTCAGATCGTAATTGATGTTTCCTCCAGCGGTTGTTCAAAAAGATTCTATAGATATGTAATCCCTATGACATCAGGTCAACATTCAGGAGTTAGGTAAAGACAGTTCTAAGTGACAGATCTCTGGATTCCGGGTTCAATCCTGAGTAGAGGTAGTAACATAGAAAAATAATCAACACAACTCCTACCCCGGCTATGGTTAGCGGATTGAGAACAGGATACCCCCGTGGACTGAATAAAGGGTTAGGTTCAAAGTTCCGTGATGGCTCCCGATTACGACAAGAAGGTTCCAGACTACGACAAAAAAGTTCACGACTCCGAAAAGAAGGTTCCCGAGTCCGAAAAGAAGGTTTCCGAGTCCGAGAAGGTACCCGAGTCCAACAAGAAATACCTGAAAAAGGCCGGATGGCATATCGGCCGAAACGTTGTAAAATAACAATAAAGATGGGGACAATAGTCCGAATAACACAGTTAATACTAATCATCAAGCCTCATTTCAAACATTCAGAGAAATATTATTTCATATATTGAACATTATGTGTACAAAAAAGATAGTTTGGTTTTTGCGTAGAACCGAAGCTACAACACCAGTTAAAATTTTGCAAATCCCAAATCATTAATAATTTAAAACTGGTTAACTTTTTGACTTTTGTGGCAGTATTTATGGATTCCTTGGGCAAAAATACTTTTATAAGCTAATTTTTAGGAGTAGGGAAGCTCTAGAACTCATTTTACAAACAAAAATAGATTACAAAAAGTCGCCATTTTTCACGGCCTTGCTCAAATTTGCAGAGCTATAAATGGACATAACTCCGCCAATTCTTGGAATTGGAAGCTCAGATTTTGGGGAATGTTTAACTTTACACACCTGTACAAAATTTCATAAAAATGGAGGTGGGTGGATGATATGGCCCGGATGATTTGACATAGAATTACCCATGGATGAGTAAAATTGGAAATCAGAGGAATACTTGAGACCACTCGAACAACAGCCCTGCTCATATCGACTCTAAGAATCCTGTAGAGCTGAAGAGACTTTGTTACGATTTTTGTGGCCATCCTTTTGCTTCAAACAAGAGCACTCCCCAGCGGAGATCCCTTGTGGTAAGCGGAGCGCGATCCTTAATGAAGAAATCTTTGGTTGCTCCTTGGTTTCCCACAGTGTTGGGTATGATCCTTTGGTTGTTCCTAGGTGTTCCTTAGTGTTTGGTATGATCCTTTGGTTGTTCTTTGGTGTTGGGTAAAATCTTGCGTTCAGCAAAGTCCCTCGTTGCAGGTCCGTTCGTCAATGTCGAATAACGTGCAAATGAACGGCTATACATATTGCCGAGTAAATAGTTTATTAACCACGTATCTGAGCTGCTGATTGGCTGTGGTTTAATCCATGTCACCATGTCGAGACGATAAGTTTAAGTGGTGGATTCCAGCACGACTTATAAACAGAAAAACTGCAACAGACTTGCTGTCACTCAGAAGTCAGGAGTGTCCTGTATATGACGTTAAACGGCATCTAGTGGTTAAGTTTCAGTTCTAGAACTATGGGGCATTTGGAGCACTCCTTTATCACCATTACTCCCAGGTCAATTTTTTAAAAAATGTGTTAACATTTTTCTAAGTTTAAAAAAGATTTGATACCCATCAAGAATGGAAAAACAAAACATCTTCGGCATAAAATAACCCAGCAAGGGTTGACATTCCCTAAATCTAAGAAACCAAACCAAATTATGTCAGGGGAAAACTTTCATTTACTACCAGTGGAAAAATCTCGCAAAGAGTAATAATAATGACAATCCGAGTCTTAAGTATGTCCCCATGGTCTTGTGGTTAACGTGCTAGACTGCGACATCAAAGTAAATGAGTTCGAACTCTACTCGTTTTATTACATTTACTTTTGGATTAATAATCTTGGGAAAGGTATGAACCCCTTGATCTCTGGCTATGGGTTAAATACTTTGACTATTGTTCTTTTTACAAGTGGTGTAATGGTTATCGTCGTAAGCAATGAACACAGTGAAACAAGTTCAAATCATGGACGAGGTTGGTTGCATTTACCCTTTGGAAAGGTAGGAATCCAATTATGCTCGCTCCAGAACCTATTCTAGTAGTGACCACACCAAACTGAGTTTGACAGGTTAGAAGTCAGAGTTTTCATTCTCCTAGATTGGTTGCCTAACTAAAGCTGAAGAACCCATTCTGCCCTACTATTTATCCATAGCTGAAGGGAGAATAGTTGGATAGATAAATTTTCCAAGGTTGATATTTGGACAGACTTTTAATCTTGGTATGGTAACTGGAAAAAAACTGAATTCAAACCTGTTAAATTCCGCTTAAAAATTAACCTTGTGTCGCATCCTACTCGTGTGGAGGTGTTGGGTAGACACATAAAAAAATATGTTGTTTTCAGAATATAAGTGAATAATCGAAGTTAAATGTAGCATATTTGTCGCGTTAGTCTAATTTGTCGCTTTTAAATGACCAAATCGATACACATTGATTATTTAGTTACTTTGTCTTAAAATTTTTCGTTTTAATTTAAAAAAGAAAAAGACAAAAAAATGTTCTTGATAATATAAATTAAGTCAGGTATTGAATTTTGTTCAGTTTTCTCTCTCTCTCCCTACCGTATTATCCCCCCCTCTCTCTCTCTCTCTCTCTCTCTCTCTCTTTCGCACACGCACTCACACATACACACACAAACATGCACGCACACACTCATACACACTCTCTCTCATGAATTCTCTCTCACGCACACGCACATTGTCTCTCTGACATACACAGTTTCACACGCACATACACACACACACACTCTCACTCTCTCTCTCTCTCTCTCTTCCGCCTCCCCTCTTTCTCTCTCTCTCTCTCTCTCTCTCTCAATCTCTCTCTATCTCACACACGCACACACCTCACACACACTCTCTCTCACACATACACTCCTCTCTTTCTCTCTCTCTCTCTCACACACACAACACATACACACACATACACGCACGTTCTGTCTTCTCTCACTCACTCTCTCTCTCTCTCTCTCTCTTCTCCCTCTCTCTCTCTCTCACACACACACACACGCACGTTCTGTCTCTCTCTCACTCACTCTCTCTCTCTCTCTCTCTCTCATTCTCCCTCTCTCTCTCTCACACACACACACACACGCACGTTCTGTCTCTCTCTCACTCACTCTCTCTCTCTCTCTCTCTCTCTCATCTCCCTCTCTCTCTCTCTCACACACACACACACACACACTTTTTATAGCATATATACACACGCACCATCTCTTTCAAACACATACACAAACATACACACAACGTTCACTCTCTCTCTCTCTCTCTCTCTCTCTCTCTCTCTCTCTCATACACATAATCTTATCTCTGTCTCTGTCTCTCACACACACAATCTCTGTCTGTCTGTCTGTCTGTCTCCCTCTCCCTCCCTCTCTCTCTCTCTCTCTCTCTATCTCATACACATAATCTCTGTCTCTCTCTCACACACACTATCTCTGTCTGTCTGTGTGTGTTGTGTGTGTGTGTGTGAGAGAGCAGAGAGAGAAGGGTAGACGGCGACAGACAGACAGAGATAGTGTGTGTGTGAAGAGAGACAGAGATTATGTGTATGAGATAGAGAGAAGAGGAGAGAGAGAAGGAGAGGGAGAGGGAGACAGACCAGACAGACAGACAGAGATTGTGTGTGTGAGAGACAGAGACAGAGAATAGATTATGTGTATGAGAGAGAGAGAGAGAGAGAGAGAGAGAGAGAGGGAGAGTGAGACGTTGGTTATGTTGTGTATGTGTTTGAAAGAGATGTGCGTGTGTATATTGCTATAAAAAGTGTGTGTGTGTGTGTTGTGAGAGAGAGAGAGAGGGAGAATAGAGACGAGAGAGAGAGAGAGAGAAGTGAGTGAGAGAAGACGAACGTGTGCATCTGTGTGGTGGTGTGTGTGAGAGAGAGAGAGGAGAGATGAGAGAGAGAGCGAGCGACCGAGAGTGAGTGGAGAGAGACAGAACGTGCGTGTGTGTGTGTGTAGAGAGGAGAGAGAGGGAGAATGAGAGAGAGAGAGAGAGAGAGACGTGAGACCGTGTGCGTGTATGTGTGTGTATGTGTGTGTGTGGTGAGAGAGAGAGAGAGAAAGAGAGGGAGTGTATGTGTGAGAGAGGAGTGTTGTGGAGGTGTTGCGTGTGTGAGATAGAGAGAGATTGAGGAGAGAGAGAGAGAGAGAGAGAGAAGAGGGGGAGGGCGAGAGAGAGAGAGAGAGAGAGAGTGAGAGTGGTGTGTGTGTGTATGTGCGTGTGAAACTGTGTATGTCAGAGAGACAATGTGCGTGTGCGTGAGAGAGATTCATGAGAGAGAGTGTGTATGAGTGTGTGCGTGATGTTTGTGTGGTATGTGTGAGTGCGTGTGCGAAAGAGAGAGAGGAGAGAGAGAGAGAGAGAGAGGGGGGAAATACGGTAGGGAGAGGAGAAAGAAAAACTGAACAAAATTCAATACCTGACTTAATTATATTATCAAGGAAACATTTTTTGTCTTTTCTTTTTTAAATTAAAACGAAAAATTTTAAGACAAAGTAACTAAATAATCAATGTGTATCGATTTGGTCATTAAAAGCGACAAATTAGACTAACGCGACAAATATGCTACATTTAACTTCGATTATTCACTTTATATTCTGAAAACAACATATTTTTTTATGTGTCTACCCAACACCTCCACACGAGTAGGATGCGACAACAAGGTTAAATTTTTAAGCGGAATTTAAACAGGTTTAATTCAGTTTTTTCTCAGTACCATACCAAGATTTAAAAATGTTCTGTCCAATATCAAACCTTGGAAAATTTATCTATCAACTATTCTCCCTTCAGCTATGGATAAATGTAGGGCAGAATGGGTTCTTCAGCTTTAGTTAGGCAACCAATTCTAGGAGAATGAAAAACTCTGACTTCTAACCTGTCAAACTCAGTTTGGTGTGGTCACTACTAGAATAGGTTCTGGAGCGAGCATAATTGGATTCCTACCTTCGCAAAGGGTAAATGCAACCAACCTCGTCCATGATTTGAACTTGTTTCCACTGGTTCATTGCTTACGACGATACCATGTACACACTTGTAAAAGAACATAGTCAAAGTATTTAACCCATAGCCAAGATCAAGGGTTCAACCTTCCCGAGATTATTAATCCAAAGTAAATGTAATAAAACGAGTAGAGTTCGAACTCAATTACTTGATGTCGCAGTCTAGAACGTAACCACAAGACCATGGGGACATACTTAAGACTCGGATTGTCATTATTATTACTTCTTTGCGAGATTTTTCCATGGTAGTAAATGAAAGTTTTCCCACTGACATTAATTTGGTTTTTTCTTAGATTTAGGGAATGTCAACCTTGCTGGGTTATTTTATGCCGAAGATGTTTTGTTTCCATTCTTGATGGGTATCAAATCTTTTTTAAACTTAGAAAAAGTTAAACACATTTTTTTAAAAAATTGACCTGGGAGTAATGGTGATAAGGAGTGCTCCAAATGCCCCATAGTTCTAGAACTGAAAACTTAACCACTAGATGCCGTTTAACGTCATATACAGGACACTCCTGACTTCTGGATGACAGCAAGTCTGTTGCAGTTTTCTGTTTATAAGTCGTGCTGGAATCCACCACTTAAACTTATCGTCTCGACATGGTGACATGGATTTAAACCACAGCCAATCAGCAGCTCAGATACGTGGTTAGATAAACTATTTACTCGGCAATATGTGATAGCCGTTCATTTGCACGTTATTCGACATTGACGAACGGACCTGCAACGAGGACTTTGCTGAACGCAAGATTTTTACCCAACACCAAAGAACAACCAAAGATCATAGCGCAAACACAAGAACACCTAGGAAAACCAAAGGATCATACCCAACACTGGGATAAACCAAGGAGCAACCAAAGATTTCTTCATTAAGGATCGCGCTCCGCTTACACAAGGATCTCCGCTGGGGGTGCTCTTGTTTGAAGCAAAAGGAGTGGCCACAAAAATCGTAACAAAGTCTCTTCAGCTTCTACAGGATTCTTAGAGTCGATATGAGCAGGGCTGTTGTTCGAGTGGTCTCAAGTATCTCTGATTTCCAATTTTACTCATCTTCTTT
>CM042148.1:96666565-96684018 GCA_023376005.1 Doryteuthis pealeii | reverse complement strand
AAAGAGGAGAGATCGATAATATGGAACTCAAGATTACTATAGATACTAACTTAACAAATGTCAATTTCCTAGATGTCAATTTAGATCAAAAAATGATACGTATAAGCCATACCACAAACAAATGAGAAACTTAAATACATTAATATAAATTCCAACCACCCACCATTAGTTTTAAAAAATCTAGTCCCTAACATTAGCCGTAGAATCTCAGAACTATCATCCAACAAAGATATTTTGAAAAGGCCGCCCATATTACAATAAAGCATTACTTAATAGCGGATTCAAAGAAAAAATATACTACATAGATAAATCCCAAACATAATAATCAAAAAACAGAAAAAGAAAAGATAATTTGGTTTACGCCCCCTTTTTCTAAACAGTGAAAACAAATGTTGGTAAAAAATTTCTAGACTTAATAGATAAACACTTCCCCCCCAAAATAGATATAATAAATATTTAATAGAAATACGGTAAAAACTAGCTACTCATGTGGACTCTCAATGAAATCACTTATTACATCAAATTCTAAACAAACTTAAACCCTTCATGTTCTTGTAGAATTAAAAAAGACTGCCCTCTAAATCAGAAATGTAACATTAGATCAGTAGTATATGAGGTTAAGGTAACAACTACAGTTGCGAATCACCCTATAAGCACAGACAAATATGTTGGGATGACCCAGGGTGACTTCAAGCAAAGATTTTACGTCATATGGAATCTTTCAGAAAGAAAGATAAAAGAGAAACAACTTTCCTTGCAACAAGGATATGGGAACTGAAAAGAAAAAAATATACCTCACAAAATAGAGTGGAAAATCTTAGATCATCCCAAATGTTACACAAATGGCTCCAGATACTGCAACTTATGTGTTACCGAAAAATTTAGAATATAAAAAACTTGATTTCCTTTAATAATAATAACAATAATAATAATAGAAGTTTAAATAAAAAATCAGAAATCTTCAAACAATGTCCCCATAAAAGAAAATTCTTCCTAAAAGCATGGAGAGGAGATACTCAACATCCACCCTGAGAATAAATTCAGCAATTATTTGCAATGATATCCAATATTTCAACAGTGAAAAAATGATTTTTCGACAGAGTAACAACACCATCCACCTTTATATTATGTGGGATAAAACTTAAAAGACTCTACCATATATATTAAAATGGTTTTTTGAAGTCATATACATCCTTTGCCAAACGGAATTAATTTATAAATAAAAAAAAAATAAAAAATAAAAAATAAAACGTTTTTAAAAAAAACACCCTATATATTTTTTAACGAATAAAGGAGGGCAACTTCGTTGGCATTACTTCAAAAAAATTCAAATTTTTAAAAATAATAACAGCGTCCGAAAAAACTAACCGACGTTATTTACAATCCTAAATGTGACATTGAGTAAAGAACCCCAACAAACACCATTGGATCTTGCTCCTCAACCTGATGAATGCTTTTAGCATGAAACCGCGGTCGTTGATAATGAACATTGATCTATGAAAACATTGTAAAATAAATAAATATTAGCTCTTACAAACTGTGATTGAGCACTGTATTTTCTTTGTTTCATCGCAAAAGAAATTTTGTTTTTACATATACCTATATATATATATAATATATATATATATATATATATATATACTTTCAATAAGAAAGAAAAACTCAGCAAGCCGTCATTGGGTATTATAGATGTATTATAGATTTATTTCCATCGGTAGCCCTTAAATGAGCCCAGGTTCTTCAGCTAACCATTAGAAATTAATAAGAATATATAAAGGAATGGGGAAAAAAGAAGATATTGTAAATATTGCACTACATTAATTTACTAATTATCTAACATTGAGCTCACATTAAGTCTTAAGGATTTGAAATAATCCCTGTATTAACCTATAGGTATGCATGTATATGGGCCTGCATTGTAGATATATGGGGGATATAGATTATCCAAATAGAATCATCCCCTACTTACCAGTCAACTGGATATTTTATCTTCATATATATATATATATATATATATATATATATATATATATATATGGTAAAATATAAGAAATGTGTAGTATATTTCGCTGGAGTTTTGAACTCGGCTTCTTCAGCTTTTATTGAATTATTCAGATCACACAAGAGTTTTATAGAAGGGGGGAAGTAGGTAGGTGGGTAAGTTTTGTGGTGAGGGAAAGATTTGATTTATATATATGTATATATATATATATATATATATATATATATATATATATATATATGCATATATATGCATAACCTATCATTTTTGTAAGGAAGTATAGCTTGATATAAATGTAATGAATAGGCATTGCCTATAATTTTTGTAATGAAATGTAGGATCAAAATGTAACGGTTATCCGTTAACCCATGACGAAAAGTATAATTCATACTATAAGATTGACAAGCTTTAACCCAAAGTTGACCTGGAACGGGTTTTGCTGATTGGTCGATCGAATTGCGTGACCAGTCCCATGTATGGGAGATTGATGCATAGAGCATCGACAAGAGAACCCCTCTAGCTAGAGACATATTTGCGTTCTGCGCTTTCTGCACCGCACGCGCAAGTTATATGGATATCAGGTAATAAAAAATATATGTACATAATATAAGTCTCCGTGTTCATAATAAAAAACAATGATTGAATTGGAGAAAGACAACACACGTTATTTAATGTCAAAGCGATCCTTGCAGAAGAACAGTAGTGGTACTTTTTAACCCATAGCTGGGGCTGACTTGGTAGAGCATTCACCTAGAAATCACAAGGTTCTGGGATCAATAAAGGTCCTCACAAATTTAGTGTATTCATAGCACAGCTTGGATATGTACTGTACATTCCCAACACGAAGAGAGATCAACATGGCCAGCAGACGAAGAGAAGTCTAGAGGACATAGGAGATATTATAAGAAATAATAAGGCGCGTGGTCTAATGGTTAGAGTCGTTGGAAATGGACTTGTCAACGCGAGTTCAATTCTTGGATGAAGCCGTTGGCATTTCACATGGCGCTAATACCCTTGGGAAAGGTATGAATCCAATTCTCCCTCCAGTTATGGATAAATAGCAGGACAGACTGGACTCTTTAACCATGGCTAGGTAACCAGTCTAGGAGAAGGAAAATTCTGAATTCAAACCTGTTAAACTCCGCTTAAGAAATTGACCTTGTGTCGAATCCTGCTCGTGTGGAGGGGTTGGTAAATATATATAAGAAATAATAAGAAGAGTATGCAGAAACTTTTTGATCAATGATCTCTGGTTGGTTGGTTGGTTGGTTGGTTGGCTGGTTGGTTGATTTTTACGGCATATCAACCTTGTTGGGTTATTTTATGCCGAAGACGTTTTATTTTATTCTTGATGGGTACTCAATGTTTTTAACACAGTTTTTTAAACACATTTTTAGACTAATTTTTATATTCAACCCATCGATGGTACCATAACAGGGTCACTCGTGGTCATAGTTGACCTGGGAGTAATGGTGATGAAGGGGTACATAATTGGGGGTAATAAAATACGTAAAACTATAATAATCTTGATTTAACTTTAATTCTTTTTACTTTCTTTCCTTGTTTTCATCTTTTCATTTTGTTCGATTGAAACCGATTAACGTTATCACTTCCTCGCACTCACCCCCTCTATCTATTCTCCACTTAATCTCTTTCTTTATAATTACATTTGTTCAGTTTAGCATGTCTCTTTCTTCCTTTTCTTTCTTTAATAATAAAAACGAAATGGTCCATTATTTAGCTGAGGTGACGGCACTCATATGAAATAAGAATTCGGCTGATAAGCAACACCAGATCATCGTGATTTACATTTTTGCCTTTCATCTTCAACGATTTGGACCGTTTCATTTTTAACCAGGGGGTGTTGCAATATGTAAACGGTCGTTTGGTTTGGTTCGTTTTACAGCATATCAACCTCGGTGGATCATTTAATGTCGATAAAGTTTTGAAATAAATTTATTCTTAATGGATACAGATAGATATCAACGTCATTCCCAGGGCATGAAGACCCTCACCCATCGCCTTCTAGCACCCATACGATAAAAAAAGGTTGGGGCTTGCCATAAGTGCAATAGGTGTGAGGCAATCATATAGGTTCTAGAGCTTGACATGAACAGCCAATTGATCAAAGGGACCTCTTCGATCGCCCGTCTAGCCTGGGTAATGGTCTAAGTGGAGTTTTGCATGTCATGGACTGCCAATCCACTAGGATTCCGTCCCTAAGCATCACAGGCAACACCCACAGCCAACATATGGTGAGGGGAATTCTAACCCCTCTGCAGAGGTGCAGTCGGGGTATTCTAAAGTCCTTGCCGACAGGGCTTGTAAATGGTCGTACTTTTAAGGAACACGAGTATTAATATATATATATATTTACCGCAGTAGGGGTATTTTCAGTCTTCGTATCTTTCAGTAAGCCTTGAAACGAGAAGAAGAAAAAAAGAGTAAGCTTGAAGAATGTAAGCGAAATGTTTGTTTGGGATTCTTCCAATGGAAGGTGTTTCCGAATGAAGGCAGAGATCTACCTATGTGTGTTGATTTAATTGAAACTGAACTCGTTTATTTCTTTTCAACTGCGCCTGTTTGTGTATCTAACCGTATAAACAGATACGTTTACTAGTTTGGAAATGGTATTATTGGGTGTGGGCAGTATTCAAGATAATAACAGCTTTCATGCATTAATTTTTACATTCCGTATGGACTACGAGCGTGAGAATATATCCCGATAGATAGATAGATAGATAGATGTAAAACGATGAATAAGATAATGGTAGGATAGTAAAATGTATATCATGCTCAGATACACACACACACACACACACACACACACACACACACACATATATATATATATATATATATATATGTGTGTAGTGGCCTATCAATCACTTAAAGATTCGTTTAATGTTTTAAACATAGTGGCCTGTCAAACACTTAAACATTTCGTTTAATGTATTAAACTCTCTAAGAACAATTTCTTGAATGAGAAATTCTCTTATGACGATGACCTAAGGTCAAAACTAGTTGAGAAAAATAAACAACATAAAATAAATATTCCTGTTTGTCTTATCACTTTTTGTTCACCATACACACACACACACACACACACATACACACACACACACACATATATATATATATATATATATATATATATATATTGATTTGAAAATCGCATCGGCGAGAAACTGACCGTTACCCGGCGTCGTTGACTTAATAACTGCACTTCCCTTAATTACTTAAATATGTATGCTCTAATAATGATATTAAGTGTTTTTTTACATATGTATATTGCGAATAGGTAGATAGATCAATGATAGATAGATAGATAGATAGATAGATAGATAGATATTGAACAATAACACACAGGTGGAGATAGCAATTAATTTATAAATATATATGAACAGTATTAGATAGATAGATAGGTAGGTAGGTAGAGAGAGAGAGAGAGAGAGAGAGAGAGAGAGAGAGAGAGATTGAACAAAAATACACAAGTGTAGATAGCGATATATTTATAAATATATATGAAGAGTCTTAGATAGATAGATAGGTAGATAGATAGATAGAGAGAGAGAGAGAGAGAGAGAGAGAGAGAGAAAGTGTGGGGGGGCAAAATTGCACGTCTAGATTGCGATACATTATATAATACATGAATAGTCTTAGATAGATAGATGGATAGGTAGAGAGAGATAAAGAGAGATTGGATAATAATACACAAGTGTAGATAGCAATACATTTATGAATATATATGAACAGTCTTAAATAGACAGATAGGTAGAAACACAGAGAGAGAGAGAGAGAAAGAGAGAGATAAAGAGAACGAGAGAGAGAGGAGGAGGAGAGAAAGGAGGAGAGAAATAGAGAGATACACAGATAGATCTAAAGATTAAATTCTGATATTGTAGAACCGAGTTTATGCTCCCATACACGTGTATTTCTGTGTATCTGTGTCTGTGTATATTAGATAGATAGATAGATAGATAGATTATTTTGTAGTTTAAAACTTCATCTCACCAACGGGTATATCATGCTTGTAGCTTATATGGCAATAATTGGAGGACTTATCTTCGGAGCGTCTCTCGTACATCAAAGACAAACAATACAATACAACTTTTCTTCCATCTGTTCAAATTTTGAAAAGCCCTAGAAACCGCTTGGAGCATAATAAAAAAGAACACCTTCATCCCAAAGAAGAGTTCTGCGCAGATTTTGGAGTATAAAACACACTAACAAGTTACTTCAGTACGAACAGTTCATTATTGGGCAAAGATACTATGCCCGAATATAATTAACTAAAAATTGCATCAGAATTTTTCTGGTTCTTTTTTTTTTGTCTATTTCGCGCGCCGAAAAAGAAAGTAATAATGGTTTTTGACAAGTTGCTGCCGATTCATAAAAGACAACCCCCACGTCAACACAGTTGTGAAACTATAAGCTTGTCTGATGAAGTAGGATAAGAAAGAGAACAAATAGGGGAAAAAAAGAAGAAATAAAAGGAACACTACACAAAGAAGAAGTGGAAAAGATAAAACAAGAACATGAAGAATGAGGGGAATGAAAAAAAGATCAAGGAGATGAAAAGAAGACAAGAAGAAATAAAAGGAACGCTACGCAAAGAAGAAGAACAATAAGAACAAGAACAAAAAAAAGAAAAAGAAGAAATAAAAGGAACGCGTCACAAGATGAAGAAGGGAGACAAGAATAAGAAGAAAGGAAGGAATAAGAAAAATAACGAGAAGAAGAAGCCAAAGGAACATTACATAAAGAAAAAGAAGAAGAAGAACAACAACAACAACAACAAAAACAAATAAAAGAAACGCTACGAAAAGAAGAAGAAGAAGAACAACAACAACAACATCAATGATTAAAAGAAACGCTACGAATAGAAGAAGAAGAATTATACGAAGAATAAAAAAGAATAAGCAAAAAAGAGAGAAGAATAGATAAAAGAAACGCTAAGCAGCAAAGAAGAAGAAAAAACAATAAGAAGTAATCAGAAAAAGAATAAGATGAAAATAAGAAAAATGAAAGGAACCCTTGAAGAAGAAGAAGAAGAAGAAGAAGAAGAAGAAGAACAACAACAACAACAACAACAACACAACAACATAAGACAACATAAGACAAAAAACATAAGAAAAATAATAAGTAGAAGAAAAGAGGAACGCTACGCAAAGAAAAAGAAGAACAAGAAGAAAGAAAGGTATGAGAAAAAGAACAACGAGAAAGAAAGAATAGATAAAAGGAACGCTACTCAAAGAAGAACAAAAGGAAGAATAATAACAAAAACAAGAAGAAAGAGAGAAATAAGCAAAAGAACAAGGAGAAAGAAGAGAAGAAGAAATGAAAGGAACAGTACACAAAAAAGAAGAACAAGAAGAAAGAAAGGAATGAGAAAAATAATAAGAGATAAAAGGAATACTACGCAAAAAAAGAACAAGAGGAAGAACAGGAAGAAGAACAAGAACAAAAACGAGAAGAATGAGAGAAAGAAGAAAAAGAATGAGGAGAAAGAAAAGAAGAAGAAATGAAAGGAACGATACACAAAAAAGAAGAAGAAGAAGAAGAAGAAGAAGAAGAAAGAAGAAAAATAACAAGAGATAAAAGGAATACAACGCAAAGAAGAACAAGAGGAAGAACATGAAGAAGAGCAAGAACAAAAACGAGAAGAGAGAAAGAAGAAAAAGAAGAAGAAATGAAAGGAATGGTACACAAAAAAGAAGAAGAAGAAAGAAAGAAATAAGAAAAATAACAAGAGATGAAAGGAATACTACGCAAAAAAAGAACAAGAGGAAGAACAGGAAGAAGAACAAGAACAAAACGAGAAGAATGAGAGAAAAAGAAGAAGAAATGAAAGGAATGGTACAAAAAAAGAAGAAGAAGAAAGAAAGAAATAAGAAAATAACAAGAGATAAAAGGAATACTACGCAAAAAAAGAACAAGAGGAAGAACAGGAAGAAGAACAAGAAAAAAACGAGAAGAATGAGAGAAAGAAGAAAAGAAGAAATGAAAGGAATGTTTACAAAAAAGAAGAAGAAGAAAGAAATAAGAAAAATAACAAGAGATAAAGGAATACTAGCAAAAAAAAGAACAAGAGGAAGAACAGGAAGAAGAACAAGAACAAAACGAGAAGAATGAGAGAAAGAAGAAAAGAAGAAGAAATGAAAGGAATGTTACACAAAAAGAAGAAGAAAGAAAGAAATAAGAAAAATAACAAGAGATAAAAGGAATACTACGCAAAAAAGAACAAGAGGAAGAACAGGAAGAACAAGAACAAAAACGAGAAGAATGAGAGAAAGAAGAAAAAGAAGAAGAAATGAAAGGAATGGTACAACAAAAAAAAGAAGAAGAAAGAAAGAAATAAGAAAATAACAAGAGATAAAAGGAATACTACGCAAAAAAAAGAACAAGAGGAAGAAAGGAAGAAGAAAAGAACAAAAACGAGAAGAATGAGAGAAAGAAGAAAAGAACGTAGAGAAAGAAGAAGAAGAAATGAAGAAACGGTACACAAAAAGAAGAAGAAAGGAATAGAAAAATAAGAGATAAAAGGAATACTACGCAAGAGGAAGAAAAGGAAAAGAATAAGAACAAAAACGAGAAGAGAGAAATAGAAAAAGAATGAGGAGAAAGAAAAGAAAAAGAAATGAAAGAAACGGTTCACAAAAAGAAGAAGAAGAAAGAAAGAAATAAGAAAAATAACAAGAGATAAAAGGAATACTACGCAAAGAAGAACAAGAGGAAGAACATGAAGAAGAGCAAGAACAAAAACGAGAAGAAAGAGAGAAATAAGAAAAAGAACGTAGAGAAAGAAAAGAAGAAGATATGAAAGAAACGGTACACAAAAAAGAATTACAAGAACAAGAAAAGGAACATTTCACAAAAACAAATATTTGATGTAAGTGATTTTCTTGATTAACTCAACACGTTTTGTGTTTCTTCGCCATATGTGGGTAGACGCATTTGTGATGTTGTGGGGTAGATGTCTTGTCAGAGTTATTGCTTCGCGCGAAACAAAGACAATGTGAACGCGCTGGCGCGTGACTCCGGGGAGATGAGTTTCGAGAAGCTTAGGCACAGATTTAAAAGAATAATATATCACTGTGAATGTAAAAAGAAAACTTGGGGGTGCAATATTTTCTTTCTTAAAAAGAAACAGCGCCGGTTTGATTACCGCCATTGTTGTCTCGTACTTATTATTCGGGTTTGTCCAGCAAGTAATAAAAAGCAAATTGAAAACATTGGATTTCGGAATGAAAGGAGACATTCTTTTTGCTAAGGCGTTTCTTCAATAATTCATCAAAGACACAATGCACACACACACATATATATATATATATATATATATATATATATATATATATATTATATACTAGTCATCCAGAGACACGTGTTTCGAAGTTTATTTTCTCATCAGTGCGGCTCGACTTTTTAACAGCTACTTTAGCCGGGTGCGAAACCCGACAGAATTTTCGTCAGTCAAGTTCCTTACCCTCTCGGGCAACAGGAACTGTCTGCCTTGGGCGAACAATTAATTGATAAACTTACAGGATATATATATATATATATATTATATATATATATATATATATATATATATATATATATATATATAATATATATATAATTTAATATATATATATATAATTATAATGTTTCATACAACCTGATATATGTACCTCCACAAACGGGTACATATACCAAAATAATTACAAATATATATACTTACTAGAAGCATACGGAGACCCCTTGACAACACTATATATATATATGTATATATATATATATATATATATATATATATAATGTATTTCTTTAATGTTTCATACTAATGCCCAAACCTGATATATGTACCTCCCACAAACGGATATATATACCAAAATAATCACAAATATATATACTTACTAGAAGCATACGGAGACCCTTAGACAACAGTATATATATATATTATATATATATATATATATATATATATATATATATATACGTGGGTGGGTTACCAGATAATTTGGCATTATTATGATTCTAAGTTGGTCGTTTTTTTCCAACGGTAAAATGTATGTTGGAGACTTCAGGTCCGTTTTGAGAGCTCGATGTTTAATGTTTTATGAACAGAGATATAATTAGTCAATAAAAAAGCTTTAAAATCGGCTATTTAAGATTATGGTACCATTTACACTCACAGGTATTATATATATAATATATATATATATATATATATATATAATACCTGTGAGTGTAAATGGTACCATAATCTTAAATAGCCGATTTTAAAGCTTTTTTATTGACTAATTATATTGCTCTGTTCATAAAACATTAAACATCGAGCTCTCAAAACGGACCTGAAGTCTCCAACATACATTTTACCGTTGGAAAAAAACGACCAACTTAGAATCATAAATATGCCAAATTATCTGGTAACCCACCCATATATATATATATATATATATATATATATATATATATATATATATATATATATATATATATATATATATATATATATACTGTTGTCTAAGGGTCTCCGTATGCTTCTAGTAAGTATATATATTTGTGATTATTTTGGTATATATATCCGTTTGTGGGAGTACATATATCAGGTTTGGGCATTAGTATGAAACATTAAAGAAATACATTATATATATATATATATATATATATATATATATATACATATATATATATAGTGTTTGTCAAGGGGTCTCCGTATGCTTCTAGTAAGTATATATATTTGTAATTATTTTTGGTATATGTACGTTTGTGGGAGTACATATTCAGGTTTGGGCATTAGTATGAAACATTAAAGATAATATATATATATATATATATATATATATATATATATATATACACTCTCCTATAAAACACTCTCCTATAAAAGGGATTGGACACTCTATGACGGCCTGTGTGTATTAAACAGTTAAAATCCCCTACGTATTCTGTGGATGACGATAGCCAAGCGGCTAAGCTGTCCGACTGATGCTGATTTGATTGGAACCCTATCACGGCTGTAGGTAGCTCACAAAATATCTAGCCATACTGAAGAGACTTCATAATTCGAAACACTTGTCTGTGGATGACTATATATCTATATATATATGTTGAAAGATAAATAGAACGAAAATGTTGTAGGGATAAAAAATATTTACTGGAATGCCGACACGTGTTTCGACCAAGGGTTTGTCCTTGTATAAACTGTATTCTATTTATTACTATATTAAATACAAAATAAAATAAAATAACAATAATAGCGACACATAAAATTTAAGTATCCCAAAAGACGATCTTCTTTTGGGCAAGATATTTTGATATTTGAAAATAAAATGGTATGAATACAGAGAATTTGGATGTGTTCGAAAAAAGAATCTTTTTTAAAAATTTAAGAGATGCTTTCGGATTGAAAGTTTATGGAGACTATTCAGTGACATGTGACATTCTATAAAATAAGTTTAAATATTTCTTATATTATTAATCTGTGTGTGGACAAACTCTTGGTTGAGATTCCAATAAATACTTTTTATCCATACAATATTTTCTTTCCATTTATCTTTCAACATAATTGTCGGATTCACTTTAATTTTTCTTACTTACACACACACACACACACACACACATATATATATATATATATGATTTATAATTTATATAAATATATATATACGCATTGTATTTCCTTCGAATTTTATATTTTATATATAATATATATATATATATATATATAATATATAATTAGATCTAATCAACGTTTTTTTATCTAATAGTCCATGACACTTGTTTCGTATTCAAACCAAATATTCAAACATCCATTTAAATAATTGGGTTGAACATGAAGCATCTTATTTGAATAATTATATTGCCCGCTTCAAACTGCTGTCATGAACTATTAAATAAAAACATTGATTATAATTGATTATTTATGATTATTACT
Organism: Doryteuthis pealeii; assembly: GCA_023376005.1. NCBI lineage: Eukaryota > Metazoa > Mollusca > Cephalopoda > Myopsida > Loliginidae > Doryteuthis > Doryteuthis pealeii. The sequence goes on along the minus strand of CM042148.1, from coordinate 96,672,094 downwards.
TTATACACATATGTATACATATGGATATAGACATACTTATATATATACATATACATATATATATATATATAATTAAATGTGTGTGTGTGTGTGTGTGTGTGTGTATTTGATTAAGTTGTTTTAAAATTAGAATCATAAATGTTTAAAAACAAAGTTTCTTAGATAATATATATGAATGCGCTGAACCCGTCAAGAACGCCGCATTATTTGCATATGCAACGGTTATGTAGCCAATGATTCTGATATTTATATTCTAGGAAATGTTTTTAATTAAAATCTGAATTATTTATAATTGAAACCACTTTAAATCGATCAACTTACATCAGTCGGTAGAGCGTCCGACCGGGAACCGCAAGGTTCTTGGTTCGATAGAATAATAATGAGCTGATGGTAGGTGTGGCGCCCCACCCCAGATGCTAAAAAAATCTCCTTGGTCTATCGCTAGTCAAAAAGGAATAGACTTCCTCGCTCTTAGGCTGATACCGCCTTTAGGCCTCCCCGACTACTTTATTACTTTATTTATATAATAATATTTCTGCAGAACAGGGGTTTTCAACCTATGGGCCCCGACCCATAAATTGGTTTCCAAAATAAAAGATTGTGAACAGTATTTGTATCTGACTTATTCATTTATACATTAATACTCGTGTTTCTTAATTGTACGACCATTATAATCTTGTAACACCCTCTGGTTAAAAATGACACCGTCCAAATAGTCCAAGATTAAATGCAAAAATGTAAATCCTGATTACCTGGTGGTGTTTATCCGTCGAATTCTTATTTTTTATCAGTGTCGTCACCTCAGTTAAATCATGGGCCATTCCGAAAGAAAGACAAGAAAAAGTACATGGTACATAAAATATAATAAGAAAGAAAGTAGGGAAAATATAAAGAGACGTTGTGAGCGTGGAATCGATAACGCTAATCAGTTTCAATCGAATATAATGAAAACATAAAAAAAGGAAAGAAAGGAAAATAGCGTGAAAGAGAGTTGAATCAAGATTATCAAAATTTTAACATATTGAATTATTTTGCAATTGCTCTCAAGTAAACATACTAAACGTTGTAATAATTAAAGGATCATACTGTGGTATATCCACAGGTCATGCTAGTTTTATATCTTTTATAACTTTCGTTTCTTTGTTTGATGATTATTTAACCATCTGAATTCAAACCTATTAGAATCCGCTTAAGAAAGTGACCTTGTGTCATACCTTACTAGTGCAGAGGGTTTGGTAAAAATGTATACAATCAGATATTATTAGGTATTGTTTTTTTACTAGAATCTTCTGTATTGAAATTCTCTAAACAAAAAATAAATTATATAAGTATATAAACGGTGTACTTATTTTTTTTTTTTTTTTTACTTCTACATATTTTTTACTAGGGTAAATTGCAGATAGGCTGGGTTCTTTAACCTTGGTTAGGCAAAAACTCTGAATTCAAACCTGTTAGAATCCGCTTTAGAAATTGACATTCTGTCATACTCTAGTCGTGCAGAGGGGTTGCTAAATATGTATAAAAACCTATGGATTACAATAAATTAATACTTGTAGAACAGCATTTCCACTCAAATTGGGTTGCTTAAAAGCATGAAAAAAAAGAAGGAAATAAATGAAGATCAGAGACTAGATGTTTAATATGGTGTTCTAAATTCCATTTATTTGCCAATATTACGAGGATCGTACGTTTCCGTGTTTAAATACTGGACAAGGCTGATTAAATTTCATGTTGCGCTAATGCCCTTGAGAAATGCATGAATCCATATCATCTACCTCCCAACTATAGGTAAATTGTCAGGCAGATAGTTTGGTTTTTTTTAATTATTTTTTATTTATTTTTTTCTCGGGTAAATCAATCAGTGTAGGAGAATTCAAACCAGCTGTACTTCACTTAAGAAATTGGCCTTCGGTCGCATCGGTATGCAAATACTCTCTCTCTCTCTCTCTCTCTCTCTCTCTCTCTCTCTCTCTCTCTCTCTCTCTCACACACACACAGACACACACACACTCACAGACACACACACACACAAACGATTTTAAAAGAGATGCAAGATTCACCTCTATAGAAAGAATTGATAAAAATACAAACATCAAATCAACTAAAGAAAATAAAGAAGGTAAAAGGTTAAATGACTTTAAATACATGTGTCATTTACATTGAATATGAAACATAATTAACCTGTCTTGAAATTAGATATGGCAGCCACAAACACCTTTGTAAACAAATAAGCTGGTCGATCATGTCACGGCTAATTTAGAAACGCACTCCACCCAAAATTAATGAAAAACTCATTAGACAGGCGCCTTCTCTACAGATATATAATGGCCAGTTGAAGACTCATCGGTAATCTATTCATATATAAAGAGCAGTTGTATGTATGTATGTATGTATGTCCGGAGGAAACTACGGAAATAAAACAATTAACGACAAAGTAAATATATATATATATATATACACATTAAATTCCACAGGTTCTTGCTTTTTGTGTCAAAATTATAAAGATTTAATTCATGGGTAATTCTATGTCAAATGATCCAGAAAAAAGTAAAATTGTCACCCAACCCCTTCAATTTTCCTGAAATTTTGTCCAAGTGTGGACTATGTTAACATTAGATGATCTCCAAAATTTGAGGTTCAAATTCCAAAAATTGGCGGATTTCTGATTTGGAAAATTTTAACTGATGTTGTAGCTTCGGTTCTTAGCAAATATCAAACTATCTTTTTGGTACAAATAATGTTCAATATATGTGAAATAGTAATAGAAAAAATTGTCGTCGTAGACGCAGTGCCACAACAGGATATTGATGTTGCTATGAAAAACTCAGAAATCATCAATAACTTAAAATTGGTTGACTTTAAGACTTGTTGACAGCCTTTTTGGATTCCCTGGGTAAAAATGCTTTTATTTACTAATTCTTATGAGTAGGCAAGCTCTAGAACTCATTTTACAGACAAAAATAGGTTACAAAAAGTCGTCATTTTTCGCGACCCCAATCAAATTAGAGAGCTAAAAATTGACAAAACTCCGTCAATTTTTGGAATTGGAAGCTCAATTTTTTGAGAATTGGCTAACTTTATCCTTATCCCCACTTTGGCAAAATTTTCCGAATCAGTGAAGGGGGTGGAGGGACATGGCCTGGAGGATTTGACATGGAATTACCCTCATATTCGAAGATATTTTAAAATTATGCATAGAAATAGCATTGGAATTCTACTTGAAAATATCCAGCATTTGTAAGTCTCAAAAGTAAACAAATAAATACACCAGGTTCCCCCTCTACCCAGGCGTCGCTGGGTAGCCATTGATACTAGAAATTTCATTCAACAAATGGACATGTTACGTCATTCTAAATCGTTCGTAGCATATAAACGTCAAATTTAAAAAATAATGGTCAATTTATTATGGGAGGTTTAACAGGTTTGAATTCAAAGTATCTTCTACACTGATTGCCTAACCAATGTTAAGAACCTACTATTAACCCATAGCTGGAGTGTGAATAGTTGGATTCATACCTTTTGCAAGGTTAGTGTATGTTAAATACAAACAACCTTGTCCTGGATTTGAATCGGGAGGACAAATACATTTCCATTAGTTCAAAGCTAGTTGAGAACCATAAAAATACACCGAGAAAAATTCATATTCGTCTTATCACTTTTATTCATCTTCTTATATATATATATATATATATATATATATATATATATATATATATTGAGATATATTTTTGTATCTGTATCCATTTTTTGGAAGTACATATATCAGGTTTGGGCATTAGTGTAAAGCATTAAAGTGCTATATTATAATAATGTAGTTATCATAATATACTCATCTGGGAATAAATATCAGAAAACTCGTTTTGTTTTAGTTCCTTTTATTTGGTAGCAGTGGTGAATTTTCGGGATTATGATGAACTCCCTTCTTCAAGACCTGAGGACAGTAGTAATTTCCTGGCTACCCAAACCTGATATATGTACTTTCGAAAAACGGATACAGATACAAAAATATATCTCAAATATATGTACTCACTTAGAAGCATACAGAGACTCCCAATCAACATCATATATATATATATATATATATATATATATATATATATATAATATATATATGCACTATCTTTGTTTCTCGTTTTGTCTACTATTCAGCAAATACTCTCCGTAGTCCAAGCAGCACCAATACGCAATTCACTCCTCTAGAAATTTGTAAACGGCACGCGCTATTGTTTGACATTTACACTGAAACGAAGATTTCAAAGTGTTTTAATTTGTTGGTTTGGTTTCTTTGTTTAATGGTATATAAACCTTTGTGGGTTAGTTAATGTCAACGTCATCCTTATAAAAGAACAGTAGTGGAACTATTTAACCCTTAGCTGGTGGGTTGAAAGGCTTCATACATTTCCCAATCATATTAGTTCGAAAGGAAACTACTCTGCCACGAGGACCTGCCCCCCAGTGTAAAGGAAAACAACCTAATATTCTCTTTAGTAAGTATATATAAAAACCAAACGAGATTTTCCATTAATTACAGATTGTTTTATACTGTAGAATTTGGTCATCAATAAATCCTAATATTATCCGTTTTAAATTCATAACGTTCCATTAGAAATCTAAAAATCGTGATATCTCTTGTTTAGAAGAAAATCAACGCTTTTTGAGCAAATTTTAGGTGTTTACTTATTTATGGAATGTAGGATATATATATATATATATATATATGTGTGTGTGTGTGTGTGTGTGTGTGTGTGTGTGTGTGTGTGTGCGTGTTTATATATATATGTATATATATGTATGTATATATATGTATATATATGTATATATATAGGCGTATATATATGTATGTACATATATATGTATATATATGTATATATATAATATATATATATAATATGTATGTACATATATATATGTATATATGTATATGTATACATATATGTATATATATATGTATATATATATGTATATATATATATATATGTATGTATATATATATATATGTATATATATGTGTGTGTGTGAGTGTGTGAGTGTGTGTGTGTGGTTAAGAATATAAAAATTAGAATATAAAAATGAAAAACAACAAGGTCTTTAGATGACTTTTAGTTTTTATATATTTACATACTGTCTTATTCATTTCCATTTTCTTGATATATATATATATATATATATATATACATATATATATAATATATATATATATATGTGTGTGTGTGTGTGTGTGTGATGTGTGTGTGATGTGTGTGTGTATTTTATAATTCCTCATACGTCATCCTCATTTTTGGAGATGAAGTAAAGCACCCCAGTGTACGAAAATTCAATTTCTTATTTAAGAATGTAATAAATTATTTTGATTTGTTGTTGTATTGGTTACGTTGACTTTTCTTTAGCTGAAAACGAAATTAAATAGAATGAAGGTATGCAGGTTTTTTTTTTGGGGGGGGGGAGAAAATCACGCATTGTAATTTTTATCCTAGAACGCTAGGAGCAAGTTTCCTTATTTTTAAATATCAGGTTTCAATAATTTCTCAG
>CM042148.1:96614065-96651565 GCA_023376005.1 Doryteuthis pealeii | reverse complement strand
GTATTATTATTTGACTCCTTGGGTGTTTTCCTCACCCACCTTAGCTGGTGGTTCACTGGAGACTGGGTGACAGCAAGTCTCTTCTGTGTATTCCAGCCGATCTTAATTGTTCGGATGGCCTCGATCCATCCTTTAATTCTACTTCACCCAGACTCTATTATTATTATTATCATTATTATTATTATTATTATTATTATTATTATTATTATTATTATTATTTCATCCCATTCGAGTTTTTCTCACCTGCCGAAGCCGGTGGTTCACTGGAGACTGAGGGACAGCAAACTTCTTCAGGTCTCCAGGACTCTTCTGAGTATTCCAGCCGATCTCAAAAATACTGTAGTCTGGATGGTCTCGATGCTTCCTCTGATTTCCAATTCATCTAGACTCTTTTCCAGACCCATGTGGATCGTTCCAAGGGCCCCAATACGACCTTCCTCTTCATGTTCCACAGTTTTCTCAGTTCTCTGGCAAAAGTATTTGTCGATCTTTTAGTTTCCTTTCATTTTCACTCTGTGATCGTCCGGGACAGCAAAATCCACGAGATGACAAGTCTTACTCATCTTGTAAATCAAAACTTGGTCTGGTCTCCTGGTTGGGATCAGGTGATCCGTCTATACCTCAAAGTCTCAGAGTATTTTGTGTGTCTCATTGTTCAGGACAGATTCAGGCTTGTGCATATACCATTTAGTTGAATGGTGAAAATTTAATTTCTTGCACAGTTCTCAGTGAATCACCTTTCCCACCCAGTTGTGTCTAGTCTTGTACTCTCTGTGCGAGAGTTATAATCGTAAGTTTTTCACACCAGTTCGAACAGGTGGCTTTTTATTGAAGTTTGAGTGACAACAAGTCTCCTCAGATTTCCTGGACTGTTCTGATAGATTTATAAACATACAATGTGTGTGAAAAAGTATCGACATTTTTTGTACTTTTTGACACACCTTGTATTTGGAAAAAAATAACGTCCCATTCATTCTTCATTTATATCTTGGTAAATACAGCTTTAAACTTGGTACTTTTTTGACAAACCTTGTATTCTGAAAAAAGTAATATATGGAACGTTATTTTTTCAGAAAACAAGGTGTGTCAAAAAGTACAAAAAATATCGATAGTTTTTTGACAACTTGTATAACTAATTATGCAATATTTAAATTTCCAAATTTTAAAAAGGAAATTTATGAACTGGATAGTAAAATGTTAATTTACATCTAATTAAACATTACTAATTAGCTTCATGACTAATTAATCAATCTGTAAAAGAATTATTGCTAAGCTGGGACTAATAATCCGGGCAAAAATAATACAAATCGGTAAGTTTATTAATTGTAAATCCCTTGGAGTAAAAATATTTCTTCCCCCAAACCTCAATGAAAATTATGCAATGCTAACTTCATAGAATATTATAAAATACAAACAAGAATGAATCTGCAGCTTCCAGGCGTATATATTTAAGTTTTAATGTAATGAAATATATTAACTTAGAAAGAATAACGAAATTAAATAAGAAACACATACAAGAAGATTAAATTGGTATTATTTGGAATATTCAGACTATTATCCACATCTTTATTGTTATCCGTACAACGTTTCGGCCGATGTACCCTCCGGTCTTCTCCAGCTATTTCTTGCTAGACTCGGGGGTCTTCTCGAACTTAGAAAATATAATGGCCATAACTTTAATTGGTAGGGCTTCGAATATGTTGACTGTATCACTTGCAGAGGGGTGAAACCTTCACCCTAATGGGTTTCCTGAGTATGACACTAAAATACTTCTGAAAAGAAGATGACAGTTTTTTAAGCTCTGGGGAGTGTGGAGTACCTACAAATATTATAGCCCATTTGAGAGCACCTCCTCCAACATTTAACCCTGTCAACAAGGCTTACTGTATCCCCTGCAGAGAGGTAAGACTCCCTCTTGGGGGTGTCCTGTGTTTGATATTAATTTACATCTTGCCTTGTGTCATTTATAGTTTTTTAGGAATAACACAAGTCATTTCTTTTTCTCATAAGATTTTTATTAGCCCCGCCAAGTCACAACTACCAAGAGCAAGAGCCCATGTCTCACTCAGTTAGCGCATAATTCCAAACACTCCCCACCATCACCTCTCACTCCTTCTCTCTCTCTCTCTCTCTCTCTCTCTCTCTCTCTCTCTCTCTCTCTCTCTTCGCCACTTAACATTTCTTGACCAATAGAAAAATGCCACGATTCATCTTTAAATATTTTCCATTCCAATCTACATATAATTCTTCTTTTCCTTCTAAAAATTTTTCCGTGCTAATTTACACGTTCCCGTGACATTCCTAGCTACCTATAATTTAACAATTGCCATTACTCCCAGGACCACACTGAATTGGGCTGGTAGTACCTGTTAAAGTCCCATCGATAGGTCAAATATAATTTTGAAAAATTGACATGAAAAGATTTTATTCATAATCCTAGAAAACATAATGGCCAGAACTGTCATGAGTATGACACTAAAATGCTTCTGATAAGCTTGCGCTCTTTGAGAGCACCTCCTCCAGCATTTAGCCCTGTCATTAAGACTTACTGCATCACCGACAGACGAGTAAGATTCCCTCCTAGGGGTGTCCTGGTAATGATTATAAACTGCATCTGATGGTGGACTCCAATTCTTGAGCTCTGGGGAGTGTGTAGTACCGAGGAATATTATAGCTCCTTTGAGAGCACTAGCCCTGTCACTAAGGGTTATTGTATCCCTGCAGTGGGGTAAGATTCCCTTCTAGGTATGTCCTGGGTATAATACTAAACTGCATTTGATGGCAAGCCTCGATTTCTTGAACTCTATGGAGTGTGTCATTGTCATTACTCCCAGAACCACACTGAATTGGGCTGGCAGTACCTGTTAAAGTCCCATCGATAGGTCAAATAAGAATTTGAAAATCTAACATGCTCAAACGATTTCATATATAATCTTAGGAAATATAATGGCCATAAAGTAAAAGTCGGTAGCAGCCAGACAGCGAGGGAGTATCTCACCTTTTCACAAGCGCTAAAAACCAAGGAGATTATCTTTGGCGTCTTAAGTGGGGTTGCATCCTACCGTCAGCTCATCACTTTACCGTACAGATCCCTGTGCTACTCATACGCTGAATTGATGAGGGCCGTTATCGAACCTGGGACCTTGGGGTTTCTAGTCGGACGCTCTTGAGACTGAGCTAAACCGGCCCCGTGTCTACCTATCTATCTATCTATCTAAATATTTTTTTTCTAGATAGAATTTTATGAAGACGCTGCCGCTGTCAATAACAACAAAGACAAAGAATCCGTTGAACAGGAGCAACATTCAGTTGAAAAAGGGAATCTAACGATCCCGAAAATTTATGATAATAAATAATAAAAAATAAGTGAACCCACTACTCCATAACTCAAGTTCCTTCATTTATTTTTAAATGCTTCATAATAACGCCCAACTTCAACATAAAAAAGATACACACACACACACAACACACACACACACACACACACACCACATATATTATATATTATATATATATATATATATATATAAGGAAAAAGATGACTTACCGGTGAATTTGGTCACGATGGTTAGTAAGTGTGGAATTCAGGGGGGTAAGTCAGCGATATAAAAAATACAAAGTGCTCAATACTAATTAGAGCAAATTTATTATAAAATGGGTACAAGAGATATGCGAGTTCCGTTTGTTCCATGGTATATGTGTGTAATCAAAAAGTGCTCAATGGTTAAGAGGTCCAGAGCGAAAATATATTTATAAGGGAAAAGGTGACTTACCGGTGAATTTGGTCACGATATATATATATATATATATATATATATATATATATATATATATATATATATATGAGTTGCCGAGGGCCGTTTTCAAACCTGGAACCTTGTACTTCCTAGTGGGACGTTCTACTGACTGAGCTAAACCAGACCCTATATATATATATATGAGTTAGTGAGTGCTGTTATCGAACCTGGAACCTTGTGGTTCCAAGTCAGACGCTCCACCAACTGAGCTAAACCGTATCTATTTGTGAGTGATGTGATGAAAGGCGGGAAAAATAATCTATATTTTGGTCAACGGTTGTAAGATTATTAGATGAAGAACCGTCAACCATTAATAATTTTGACAAGTGATTTTTCATCCCTTCTTTTCACTACTCTTCATTGCATCTACCCTGGGCGTCATTCGCCAATGACAGGTATTTGGCGTTAACATGAAAGAAATATTAGCGAAAAATTACTAATGGTTGACAATGTTTCATGTAATAAAATTTCAAGATAATATTGCGACGATAATACTACAAATGTAATTCAACTACAAAACAAGAAATAGGATGAAAGAAATACAAATGAAACATTAATCACGGTTGACAATGCTTCATTTAATATAACAAAATATTCCGGAAAATATTACAACTTGGCTGATTTAGATTATAACTGGGAAGATTTGGATGCAAAAATTAAAATAAAAACATCGAGAAAAGAAACCAAAATAAAAATAAAAAAGCGTATTGTGTTATTTTGAATAATTAAATCCGAGAAGACGATAAAAGAATTAGAATCCTGAAATGAAAATGTGTTTGAAATTTTCGCTGAGATATTAGTTGTAACAACTGATATAAAAAGAAAAAATGTATTTGATTGTTTTATGATATAAACCCGATAGCAACAAATTCGAAATGTGTCCGAGTCTACGTGTGTGGGGGTGGGGTGAGAGAAAGGAGGGATGGGAAATAGAGAGAGAGGGGAGAGAAAATATGTATGATATAAAAAGAAACATATATTTAATTGTTTTGTGATATAAACCGATAGCAACAAATTACAAATGGGAGCACGAAGAAGAAAGAGAGAGAGAGAGAGAGAGAGAGAGGGGGGGTCGATCGAGAGAGAGAGAGAGAATGAAGGGAATTAATGGAAAGAAAAGAGTGGTGATATAAAAAGAAACGCATTTTGTTTTATGATATAACCTGTTAATAATAGAATAACAAATTCGCAAAGTGTCTGAGTCGGCGTGCGTGTTGGGTGAGCGGAAGAGGGAATGGTGGAGCAATCTTGTTTTGGCTAGAATATCTACCTATTCATTTTTATGGATGATTTTTTACCTAGGCTCATATTGTATTTTTTTTAAATCTGATCTAGCCTTCTTAATTATATGTTCTCATATTGTATTCATTTCTATGCTAGGTCTACTTAACAGCCCAGTACAGCCTATCATATGAGCTGATTCTTTTAGGCGTCTTTTAGGCGTCTTCTCTTCTTATGTTCTTCTCTATCTATTATTCTAACTTCATCCCATCAGGGCAGATGGTTTCCTTTTTTATTCCATATATGGTCAGCCATACCCGACTTTTCTATTTCTCCTCGGACCACTGCATTACGATGTTCTTCTAGTCTTACTTTTAGTGGACGGCATGTTTCACCTTTGTATTCTTTGCCACAGCAGCATGGAATACACACAATTTTTGGTCATGTTGTATTCTGTTGGGGGCTTGCCTCGGAGGAGATGTTTACGAAGAGTTGAGTCACTCCTGAATGTTGTCCTGATGTCATAGGGATTACATATCTTTTGAATCCTTTCAGCCAAGCTTTTGACATAGGGCAGACAGACTTTGGTGAGTTTTCGGGTATCATCCTCTCTCCTGCGATCCACATTTCTCATATGCAATTGGGATAATTGTTACGACGGAGGGTCTCTCTTAAGCTGTCCATTTCCTTCTGGTATATCTCATCACTGCTGATGGCTTTTGCTCGATGTTGTAAGCAACGGACGATACCTTTCTTTACATTGTATGGATGGTGGGAATTGAAGTTGAGATACTGTCCAGTGAAGGTAGGCTTACGATACACGGATGAACTGAATCCTTGCTCTGTGCGAGTTATCAACACATCTAGGAAGGACAATTTGTTGTCTTGTTCTTTCTCTATAGTGAACTGTATAGATGGATGGATTGAGTTCACATGATCCATTAGTATTTGAACATCTTCCTGATGGGGCCAGATAATGAATGTGTCATCTACGTATCTAAGCCACATTGATGGCTTTAGTGGTGTAGATCCTAAGGCCATCTCTTCAAAGTATTCTACGTATATATTGGCCAACACTGGGGATAATGGTGATCCCATAGCCAGGCCCTCCTCTTGTCGGTATATGTCAGAACCCATCTCGAAATAGGTTGTTTCTACATAGAAGGTCAGCATCTCCATCAGATTATCTATTGGGATACAGGTGCGTTCTTCCAGATCTAAATCTGCAGTTAACTTATCCCGTACCACTGTCAGTCTCATCAGTGGGTACCTTTGTGAACAGACTCACTACATCTAGACTCAGTATTTGGTTGGAATGGATGCGAGCAGTTTTGATTTTCTCCACAAAATGGACAGAGTTCTTGACATATGATGAGGACTTACCTGTTAATGGGGTGACTATTTCAACTAGGTAACGGTTCAATGGGTGACATGCTGAACCTCGGCAGCTGACAATGGATCTTAATGGAATACCATCTTTATGGATCTTAGAAAGGCCGTATATGTGTGGTAGCTTGCTGTAGTGTTGAACTAGCTGTCTGTATTTGTTCTGTGGTATGAGGTCCTTGTTCTTACTAAGGATCTATGACAGCTTCCCCTCGGTCTTCAGGGTTGGGTTCTTTTTAACCTTGCAGTAGCCACCATTTACAATTAGGTCCGCCAATCTGTTGGAGTATTCAGCCTTATCCATCACCCCAGTAGCATTGCCTTTGTCTTCTGGTCGTATTATGATGTTCTCATCACGTTGTAGTGATTTGATGGCCAGTCTTTCCTCCTTTGTGATGTTCGGTTTTGGAGGCTTTGATTTCTCTAGTAACTGCCTCACCTTCCATCTTAGCTCATCTGCTCGTGCTTGAGGGATATTTAAAGCTGCCTCCTCAATTGGAGCTATTAGGTCCAAGTATGGAATCCGCTTGATTGTTGTGGCGAAGTTGAAACCCTTATTTAGCACTGTCTTCTCTGAGGCGGTTAACTGGTGTTTACTGATGTTGACAACGGCATCTATTGTCGGGTGTTGGGCTTGATCTGTTGTAACGCAGTTCTTTATCTTATCCAACTTCCTAATATGGCGAGACTTGACCTGGAATTCCTGGTTGTAGGCGTCATACAGATATTGTTGGATACGGGCTCTGTCATCTGACATTGTAATTCTTTCCAGGAATGTGGCGAGCTTGCTGGAGATTTCAGATCGTAATTGATGTTTCCCCCAGCGGTTGTTCAAAATGATTCAAAAGATATGTAATCCCTATGATATCAGGACAACATTCTGGAGTTAGGTAAAGACAGTTCTAAGTGACAGATCTCTGAATTCCGGGTTCAATCCTGAGTAGAGGTAGTAGCATACAAAAATAATCAACACAACTCCTACCCCAGCTATGGGTAGCGTAATGAGCACAGGATATCCCCGTGGACTGAATAAAGGGTTAGGTTCAAAGTTCCGTGATGGCTCCCGATTACGACAAGAAGGTTCCCGACTACGACAAGAAGGTTCACGAGTTCGAAAAGAAGGTTCCCGAGTCCGAGAAGGTTTCTGAGTCCGACAAGAAATACCTGAAGAAGGCCGGAGGGCATATCGGCCGAAACGTTGTAAAATAACAATAAAGATGAGGACAATAGTCCGAATAACGCAGATAATACTAATCATCAAGTCTCATCTCAAACATTCAAAGAAATATTATTTCATATATTGAACATTATTTGTACCAAAAAGATAGTTTGGTGTTTGACTAGAACCGAAGCTACAACATCAGTTAAAATTTTGCAAATCATTAATAATTTAAAACTGGTTAACTTTTAGACTTTTATGACAGTATTTATGGATTCCTTGCGCAAAAATACTTTTATAAGCTAATTTTTAGGAGTAGGGAAGCTCTAGAACTCATTTTACAGACAAAAATAGATTACAAAAAGTCGCCATTTTTCGCGGCCCCGCTCAAATATGCAGAGCTATAAATGGACATAACTCCGCCATTTCTTGGAAGCTCGGATTTTGGGGAATGTCTAACTTTAGTATAGTCCACACCTGTACAAAATTGAAGGGGGTGGATGATATGGTCTGGATGATTTGACACATGGATGAGTAAAATTGAAAATCAGAGGAATACTTGAGACCACTCAAACAACAGCCCTGCTCAGATCGACTCTAAGAATCCTGTAGAGCTGAAGAGACTTTGTTACGATTTTTGTGGCCATCCTTTTGCTTCAAGCAAGAGCACTCCACAGCGGAGATTCCCTGTGTTAAGCGGAGCGCGATCCTTAATGAAGAAACCTTTGGTTGCTCCTTGGTATCCCTCAGTGTTGGGTATGATCTTTTGGTTGTTCCTAGGTGTTCCTTAATGTTTGGTATGATCCTTTGGTTGTTCTTTGGTGTTGGGTAAAATCCTTGCGTTCAGCAAAGTTCCTCATTGCAGGTCCGTTCATCAATGTCGAATAACGGGCAAATGAACGGCTATACATTTTGCCGAGTAAATAGTTTATTAACCACGTATCTGAGCTGCTGATTGGCTGTGGTTTAATCCATGTCACCATGTCGAGACGATAAGTTTAAGTGGTGGATTCCAGCACGACTTATAAACAGAAAAACTGCAACAGACTGGCTGTCACTCAGAAGTCAGGAGTGTCCTGTATATGACGTTAAACGGCATCTAGTGGTTAAGTTTCCGTTCTAGAACTATGGGGCATTTGGAGCACTCCTTTATCACCATTACTCCCAGGTCAAATTTTTAAAAAATGTGTTAACATTTTTTTAAGTTTAAAAAAGATTTGATACCCATCAAGAATGGAAAAACAAAACATCTTCGGCATAAAATAACCCAACAAGGTTTGAAATTCCCTAAATCTAAGAAACCAAATCAAATCATATCTCAGGGGAAAACTATCATTTACTACCAGTCGAAAAATCTCGCACATGGTAATAATAATAATAATAATAATCTGAGTCTTAAGTGTGTCCCCGTGGTCTTGTGGCTAACGTGCTAACCTGCAACATCGAAGTAAACGAGTTCGAACTCTACTCGTTTTATTACATTTACTTTTGGATTAATAATCTTGGGAAAGGAATGAACCCCTTGATTCCTTGCCATGGGTTAAATAGTTTGACTATTGTTCTTTCTACAAGTGGTGTAATGGTTATCGTCGTAGGCAATGGACAGAGTGAAACAAGTTCAAATCATGGATGAGGCTGGTTGCATTTACCCTTTGGAAAGGTAGGAATCCAATTATTATCGCTCCAGAACCTATTCTAGTAGTGACCACACCAAGCTTAGTTTGACAGGTTTGAAGTCAGAGTTTTCATTCTCCTAGATTGGTTGCCTAACCAAGGCTAGAGAACCCATTCTGCCCTACTATTTACCCATAGCTGAAGGGAGAATAGTTGGATTGATAAATTTTCCAAGGTTGATATTTGGACAGACTAGGCTCTTAATCTTGGTATGGCAACTGGAAAAAAAACTGAATTCAAACCTGTTAAATTCCGCTTAACAATTAACTCTGTGTCGCATCCTACTCGTGTGGAGGGGTTGGGTAGACACATAAAAAACCATGTTGTTTTCAGAATATAAGTGAATAATCGAAGTTAAATGTAGCATATTTGTCGCGTTAGTCTAATTTGTCGCTTTTAAATGACCAAATCGATACACATTGATTATTTCGTTGCTTTGTCTTAAAAATTGTTCGTTTTAATTTAAAAAAGAAAAAGACAAAAAAAGTTCTTGATAATATAAATTAAGTCAGGTATTGAATTTTGTTCAGTTTTCTCTCTCTTTCCCCCACCGTGTTCTCCCTCTCTTTCTTTCTCTCTCTCTCTCTCTCTCTCTCTCTCTCTCTCTCTCTCTCTCTCTCTCTCTCTCTCTCTCTCTCACACAACACACACCACACACACACTCACACATATACACACAAACATGCAAACTCATACATTTTCTCTCTCATGAATTCTCTCTCATGAATTCTCTCTCACTCACACGCACATTGTCTCTCTGAGATACACCACTTTCACACGCACATACACACTCTCTCTCTCTCTCACTTTCTCTCTCTCTCGCCCCTCTCTCTCTCTCTCTCTCTCTCTCTCTCTCTCTCTCTGTCTCAATCTCTCTATCTCACACACGCATACACCTCCACACACACTCTCTCTCACACATACACTCCCTCTCTTTCACTCTCTCTCTCTCTCTCTCTCTCTCTCATACACATACTCTCTGTCTCTCTCACACACACAATCTTTGTCTGTCTGTCTGTCTCTCTCTCTCTCACACACACACACACACACACACACACACACACATACACATACGCACTCTCTCTCTCTCACACACACACACACACACATACACATACGCACTCTCTCTCTCTCTCACACACACATACACATACGCACTCACACACCTACACACACACACCTAATATCAAGCATCCCTACCCATTTTCGAAATGGTTGTGGGATATTTCAAGTCCTGCTCTTTTTACCCACGGTTTAACGTCTTCTACTGGCATTACACCCAAACAAATAAGCGAATGAATTATTCAAATAGTGTACGCCTCATGTGCTCGGAACACTGCTTTTTAGTCTGATTTAATAATTTATTAGAATTCTAATAAGATTTTCGGAGAGAAATCGGAATAAAGAATTTAAATAAAACCTCACTAAACTAATATTTCGACTAGAATTAACGCTACCCACATACTGTCAAAAAAATAAATAAATAAAAATAAATAGAAATGAATAGGAATAAATAAATAAATAAAATATGTCAGAAAAAATAATTATAGATTCGTATTTCTAATTCCTATTTTCCGTTTTAGAATTATATTTCTCTATTTGTTTTTTCTATTTTTATTTATTTTTATTTTCATTTTATTTTATCTTATTTTATTTTATTTATCAATTTTTTTTATTTTATTTTGATTTCGTTCTTTCTGCTTGTGAACAAATTCGTTTTATATTTTAACCAGCGTCGTAAATTTAAGACAAGGCAGTGAAAGAAAAATTGAAAATAAAGTAAAATAAAATAGAATAATGTAAAATAAAGTTAAAAAAATAAAAATAAAAATAATGACGATAACAACAAAGACAAAAAAAAACTAAATCAGATGCTGTATTTAGAAATAAAATAATGCGCTGTTTCTAGACGTGGGGAGAAATTGTAGAAAGGAAAATTGATCCTCTTGCCTGTGGCGGCTCTTCAAGTTTGTTTTTGTTTGTTTCTTGGGGTTTTAATTTTTTTTTTTTTACTTTTTAAAAACTTTTTTTTAATGAGTTTTGTATTTTTGGTAGCGTTATTAAGAATCAAACCCTTCAATGATAGTTTACAGCTTGTCAACGTCAAAAACTGTCTGAATACAAATAATAATTAAAAACATACACATATACATACTCACCATCATATGCATACACACTCACAAATACACACGTTCATAGAGAGTTGTGCACGCACACACACACACACACACACACACACACACACACACAATATATATATATATATATATATATATATATATATATATATATATACTATTAAGAAAAAATGAAAAGACCATCAATTGCCTATTAGAAATTTGTTTCAGCCGATAACTCGATAAAAGAACACAGTCTCGATAGGTAGCAATTTTACTATGGAGAAGAAAATATATTAAAATAGAGAGAAAAAACCAAAAAGGTATATTTTCGAGTAGACTCTTCCTCATTCAAAACACACCGACATAATATACATATATATTTGTTAATTAAAAATAAAGAAGTGAACCCGTGAAGTATATCAAAGAAAAAATGTGAAAAAACTTTTATTAAAAAATTTTATAAAAAAAAACTTTTTATAAAAATGTTATTAATTAATGTTGTATATATCCACATGCAATATCTGTGATCGAGGGTGCTTTTCGAACATTGGACTTGACAGTCACAGAAGGGGCTGTAACTTCAGGGACACGGGAATTATATAGTCTTCCAAGACAACAATGCCGATATGTATTGATATATTATACCAACAAAGAACCATACGTGGACACCACAAGGAGAATATATATATATATATATATATATATATATATTAAGGATAAAATTAAAGGTAATAAAAGAAAATAAATCAATTAAAATTTAAAAAAATAGAAACAGAGAATAAATATATGGGTTTGAATTGAGTGTTACAAACAGGATATATGTATATGTCTTGAAAAATTATATCCATTCTTTTTCGTTTTATTCAGAATTAACAATCTCATATATATATATATATATATATATATATATATATCTTATTATAATGGAGATTGTGTGTTTTTCTGTCTGTAACCGAAACTATATTCCTACTCAAGTCACAATTCTCTTACTTATTGACATCACATTCTCCATGATTTGATTTTATCTAAACCTCAATTATTAATAAAATTGTCTTACATTATTAATACTGTTAACTATGTCTACATACTGACAAAATGCAATTATATTTATATATACAACAAAATAGCGGTTTACAGTGCGAACGGGAAGGCTAATTTGCATATTAATATTAAAAAATCGAATTTAATAAATATGTGCTTAGTATTATTGATTTCTAACTGTTTGGTTTTATTTTAATGAATATAAGCAAAAATCTCTTCAATGAATCTTCAATGAAATCCATTAACAAGATAAAATAATTGTCATTTTATTCTTTACTTCCTCTTTTAACTAAATACTTAAATTAGAAAAAAATAACAATGAAAGACGTGAGTGATGAAAGAGTAAGTTTCAGTTGTTCCATTTTTTATTATACTCCCTCTGTTTCAAATCTGTTATTATACCCCCTCTGTTTCAAATCTTTTTACATTAAAACTTAAATACTTGCATCCGGAGGGTGCATATATTTGCTAGTATATATAAGGGAGAATTGGAAATGTGATTTTGTAGAATGTTTTTTTATATTCACTCACTTTCTCTCACTTTCAAGATGGACCTACCCTGAAAATTATAGACTGTTCCTATTTTTGTAAGGTGGCAACTTTAGAAAATCAGCAGGTGATTAAATAATTTTTCCCCACTATATATATGTCATATATATATATATATATATATATATATATATATATATATATATATATTCAGATACCACTAAACCTCATTTACCATGTGTTTTATGTATTTACCCAACACCTCCGCACGAGCAGCATGCGACACAAGGTCAATGTTAAAGCGGATTTTAACAAGTTTTAAGGACACTTATTAGTTTTCTCTAGTTAATATTTTTCTAAATTACTCTCTAATCAAAATTCATTTCATCATTTCAAAATTCATACATCTAGTTAATAATAGCTACCATATTTTCTAAACCAGAAGCTAGCTACTATATAAATCTTCTTAAACTAGTACACAATTAATCCAGTGTACTGTATTTTTTAATATTAGTCCATTTAGATTGTTAGTTTCACTATTTTTTCATGCTTCAAAAAATCTTGTACATTTATCATTTTTATAACTTTCTCATCAAATACATATAGCATACGCGAAACCCTTGTAAATTAATATATATATATATATATATATATATATATATATATATGAAATCCACAGACACGTGTCTCGAGGTTTCCACTCTCATCAGTGTGGTTATACCTTAACAGCTACCCCTGGCCGGATTTGAGACCTGAATGAACTTTCGTCCGCCAAGTCTCTTACCCATGCGGCTGTCAAATATAGAAGAATATTTAATTGATACATTTCTAAGCGGAAATGAATTCCCTATAGTCCTCCTCTAACTTTGTAAACAAAGCGAGGGTTAGCTACACGATAGAACGGAGAATTTTACAATTAAATCCCTATTTAGAGAACTCAACCAAAGTGGGAGTATATATATATATATATATATATATATATATATATATATATATATATATATATGCGAAGGTACCAGATCCAATGTAATGTGATTAAAAGTTTGGAAATAAAAGTATTAACGAATCCTTATGAGAAATTTCTGATGAAGCTTTCTTAATACACCGAGGCGAAATGATAATTGATTGAAATTGTTTGTGTTTACCCACTTTTATTTATCAAGTTTTAATCACACTCACACACAGGCATATATATATATTTTTCTCGATTTGTTTAGCCATACATTTAATAGGTATTCCCGCCTAATTCATTATTAATTAATTAATTTTCAAAATTAGGTACGACTCCAATTAAACACTTATTCTCCAAAAAATTATCGGCAAAAAGCCATTCTAAACAAACCTTGTTTACAACTTACCATATCGTCGTGTAATAAAAGTCACTAGAAGAGGAATGTTAACCTACTCTAAAACAAATCATAAAATCTAAGAAGTTCGTTTAGTGTTGGGGTTATGGGATCGGCCTGTCAGCTTGGCAGTCCGGTTTCAAATCACGCACAGGGCGGTCTTCCGATCTATAGCTCTGCTGATGAGGCCTAATAGGCTGAAATGTACATACAGAGATTGATTTTTCTCGATTTGTTTAGCCATACATTTAATAGGTATTCCCGCCTAATTCATTATTAATTAATTAATTTTCAAAATTAGGTACGACTCCAATTAAACACTTATTCTCCAAAAAATTATCGGCAAAAAGCCATTCTAAACAAACCTTATATATATATATATATATATATATATATATATATATATATATTATTTATATTTTGCTTGAAGGCAATTACAATGCGTATATCGCATAAAATTCGATAATTATAGAAAAAAATCATGACAAGTGAATCTCGGCAAAGAATTTGTCGGTGTGTAGAACATCGTACAGACTGTTTCAACTTTAATAATTCTCACCAGTGATGTATACTAACGATTTCCCCCCGACAGAAATCGAAACCGTGACTTCTGCAGGCATAGTCAGAGACTATACTGCTTCGAAATTAACCTGTCAATGATACTGATACGCCTTTACCATATGAGGTACGGGGAAACATCCAAAAATGTTATATATATATATATTATATATATATATATATATATATATATACATATATATATATATATATATATATATATATATATATATATATATATTGGGTTTTTTTATGCGACAGACTGAATAAATGAGCACATTCTCATGCAAACGCCATTACCGATCCAGCTATCTCAGACATTTTCCCGCCAATTGAAAGCTTTCCCTGTAATTTGATGGTGTTTGTTCGCGCCCCATACCGTGTCACATGACTAATGATTTTATGCTATTTTCCTCTTACTCAGCCAATTCGATCACCTACCAACCACCCCATCGCACCAGTATTTTGTCCCCGTCCCTCGATATTTCCACTTCCACGGGGTTATTTGTCTGGTCCCTCTGTGTCAACGAAATCACAACCACCAAATTGATAAATACATTAAAAAGAACGAAGCGCGCACCATCGTTGTGTAATGGTCAACAATCTCGTATCACAGATCCATTACTACTGAATAGCGAGTTCGAACCCCGCTGGACGCCCTGTACGTTGTGTCGCATTCTACCCATGACGGCCGAGTTGGATGAATAAAGAGGAAATAGCTAGTTACTGGTTTATAAAAAAATATTTTGGTCTGAAGCAAGAATGTGAATAAGTGTTTTTTACTAATTTGGGTGTGCTGAATTCAAATTTATAATCAGTTTTGCTCTGTCACCTCTAGTTTTCTGTCTTTTGAATAATCTCATTTTAGTATATACAGACTATATATGTGTTTATTTCAACAGTTGCAGCAGTTTATTACAGATAAAACTGGATAGATAAAGAACATTGACGGAATAAATATACTTGGATGACACAATATACACAATTCATAGTACCACAGACAGTTAGAAATGTGTTTTCTTAGATGATCTGCTGACTGCCAGTGCACTACTGGCCAGTGCACTACTGGCTGTTGATTGAGACGTGTTGGCTACGCTTAACTGCCAAAATCCATCTTGATATATTGCTATATATATATAATATAATGCTATCACTTACATTTATTGCACAATAACTATAAAAGAAGACATAAGTCACACAATATTAGAAATTATCACTGAATGCATATACGCCTTTATGTACAGTATGTGTACAAAATGTACAGCATGCATATCTAAAAAAAAATAGAGGTGATGAGTACAAACGGATTTTAAATCTGAATTCAACACCCCCAAATTAGGTTAAAGCAGTTATTTTTGTGCTTGCCTCAATTTCTTTGTAAACCAGTGTTAATTAGTGAGTTCGATCCAAATCCTAACCCAACCCTTACATAAACATTGTGTCACATCCTACGTATGGCAAACGGGTTGAATAAATAAAGGTGTACAGTTTGGAAAACAAGTCTCGGAGATGTGTTACAACTGAATAGCGATTTTCATCATTGCTGGATTTGTGAACGTGCGTCACATCCTACCCACAGCGAACGGGTTGGGTAAGTACCTACATTAAACCCCCACATCGCGGTGTAATGGTTAGTAAGCTAATCTCACAAATCTATTTGTACTTAATGTGTTTGATCCTCGCTGGATGCCTCATACTTTGCGACCTTGTGTCACATCAGAACGGCAGCGAAAATGTCGTTTTTAAGTGGAGTGAATCTAGTTTGAATTACCCTTCTAGTGCTTAACCAAGACTACATAAACAAGTGTACCCTGTAATATATATATATTATATTATATATATATATATATATATGGAAATACGGTGAGGAAATTAATCTGACAATATGAGAAGAAATATTTTAAAAAAATATAACAAACACAGGATGTTATGATCAGGAAATAATTTTTTGGTTTTTTTTTTTGTGTCAATACTTAAGCATTTCGGTATATTGTATCATCTTCAGGACACTATTAAGTAATGTTTATGTGAGGGACAAAATGAAAGATGTTAAGTGTATAGTGAATATGATGTTATTAACCGTTAATTTTTATATGCGCGTTTGTTTACGAAAGCCAATGACGTGATCAATGCATGTGCAAAAATGGAAGGTGAAGATCACCTGATGACGTATGCATGGACGTGAATAGGCGAAGAACGAAAAAATATATATATGAGTGTATAAATTACTGGTATAAACCTGTGTGTACACTCTACACATCACCATTAAAAATGGCGTTCCATCGTAGTATAATATATATATTTACCAACCCCTCCGCACGAGCAGGATATTACACAAGGTCAATTTCTTAAGCGGAGTTCAACAGGTTTGAATTCAGAGTTTTCCTTCTCCTAGACCGGTTGCTTAACAAAGGTTAAAGAGCCAGGTTTGTCCTACTATTTATCCATAGCTGGAGGGAGAGTAGGATTCATACCTTTCACAAGGGTATTAACGCTAAGTGAAATGCAATTACCAAGCCCAGGATTTGAACTCGGGGCAACGAGTCCATTTCCAATGACTTTAACCATTACACCAAGTGCTCCCATCGTATTATGATAGTTCGCAAGCTAGTCTCGCAGATCCATTATTACTGAATATCGAGTTCGATCGTCACTGGAAACCCCCTACTTGTGATCCTGTGTCACATCTTAGATGTTCCGGAACCCTAACCCTAACCCTGCCTTCATTAAAGAGTGAAGTTATTTCTTTGTTCATTATCTTGATGATGACGGTAATGATGGTGATGGGTTGCCTAATGCGTGTACTAGTGACTATGACGGTAACTTTCTTTACATTAAGTGACTAATCGGACTATTCTGATTCATAATTTAAATGTTAGCTACCAGAGACTATTCGCATCATATTTACCATGCATTGTACAGAACAGAAGTTGTTGAGCAATATATAATATTGTCACATAATCTATGCGGTTGCATAAGATTATTGTCAATCCCCTGTAATTCTAAAGGGATAGCCCTTTTCATACCATGGGCGGGACTTTCCATGGAATAGTACAGAAAGCCCGCCAAATTACGCGAACTAACGTGGGACCTGATTTGGTCCTGAGTTTTCAGTTGGACGTCGGGCAGAGGAGATGTTCTGCCTTAACTGGAACTCACACTGCATACACGCGCTATGTTAGTCAGATATTTAGTTACATGAAATGTATAGTTATGGAAATAAAAAGCTTAAGAAATTAACACAGTCTTGTGATTAATGAACGTCTTGGTAACAAGACTGATTTAAGAGAAGAAATGAGTTAAGTGCGACCAGCCACCAAGACGAAGTCACCAAGACGAAATCCCCAAGAAGAAGAACCTAAGATAGAAGATGAACAGAAGAAAAAGTAAGAAGCAAGTAAAGGGGTATACAACAATATCACAATATATAGCAATGGCATAATCCTTACAAATCACTACCACCCCTCACAATCCTATAACCCCACCACCAGAACCTTTCCTCTCATGAGCCTTCAAATGACTCATTAAAGCCGCTGCAGATCCATAAAGTTTGACGTAATTATAACATAGGAAGGACGTCCTTCCCATTGTATAAAATGGATCACATGATAAAATTTGATTCTCGCGCACCACCATATGTCTCTTAAAATCAGAAGCTAACTTACAGACTTTGTTACAGATTGCGCAAGACACATTGTTTGTTCCTAGAGTGTGCATGAATTGTCCCTGGTAAGATTTCCTATGATTGATATATCAAGCCTTAGAAAGCAGAATCCGACCACGTGTTTGACATTTCCGACCCTCTGTGTTCTCTCCAATATGACAGCTGTATCCCTTTCGAAGTTGACGCTTGATATTTTCATGCTCAATTCTTTTACTCTCAAAACTGGTAAAGCCATCATCCACATGAATTATCAAGTCAGTTCTCTTCAATAAATAATATCACAATATGTAGTCCGATTATAAGGAGGCGCTGGTATTTTAACAGTTATCACTTACCTCCTATCGCGCAAACCATCTCAGTAAGATGAAAAACATGCTGGACACTAATGGAAAAGTAACAATGAGTTCATAAGTGACGTTATCCTATGGGCACTTACACTGCGTGGATCCTGGATGCTGTGCAAAGGACTTGCTTGGAGCGATAAGCGATTGAGACAGATGGCGAGTAAGTGTCATGGAGATCCGTGCTGTCGGCATGTCTTGATGATGATGATGATGATTTATTATTATTATTATTATTATTATTATTATTAATAATAATAATAATAATAATAATAATCCCGGCCGATCACAGAGTCAAAATAAAAGAGAGGGAAAAGATCGACAAATACTTGGACCTTGCCAGAGAACTGAAAAAACTGTGGAACATGAGGGTGAAGCTCGTACCAATTGTAATTGGGGCCCTTGGAACAATCCCCAAGGGGTTGGAAAAGAGCCTGAATGAATTGGAAATCAGAAGAAGGATCGAGAACATCCAGACTGAAATATTCAGAAGAGACCTGGAGACCTGAGGAGACTTGCTGTCACTCAGCCCCCAGTGAACCACCGGCTACGACAGGTGTGAAAAACTCGAATGGAGTGAAATAATAATAATAATGATTCTCTGAGACTTCGAGGTACAGACGGATCACCGAATCCCTGTCAGAAGACTGGACCTAGAATTAATCGACGAGAAGAAGAGAACCTGTCATCTCGTGGATTTTGCCGTCCCGGTCGACGACCGAGTGAAAATGAAACAAAGTGAAAAGATAGACAAATACTTAGACCTTGCCAGAGAACTGAGGAAACTGTGGAACATGAAGGTGAGGGTCGTACCAATTGTAATTGGTGCACTTGGAACGGTCCCCAAAGCGCTGGAAAAGAATTTGGGTGAATTGGAAACCAGAGGAGAATCGAGACCATCCAAACTACAGCACTGTTAAGATCGACTAGAATACTCAGAAGTGTCCTGGATATGTGAGGAGACTTGCTGTCACCCCGACGACTTTACCTTTACTTACTTATATCATTAAGAATTTGATTGAAAGTCTTTCTTTGTTGTTCTCTCGTCACAAGTATTCACAAAGATATGAGTATAGCATATCTGCTTGAATGCCATACCATTTTTTTCTTCGACTGTCGTTTGGTCAATCTATCCCTATTATACTTTCACCTTACAAAACGTCTTTTATCAATATCTAATCATACCAAACCCACCAATTACTGTATTTTTCTTGAAAAAATAGGATCAGCAAAGAATTCCCTTAAGTTTCTCCAGAGTATTGTATTTTTTCAAATCCATTTATCGCTTAATGTTCTTATTTCTTTACTTTGGTTTTGTTTTGTTTTGTTTTGTTTTACGGCATGTCAACCTCAGTGGGTTATTTAATGCCGATAAAGTTTTGAAATAAATCAATTCTTAATGGATAATACAATTTTGTTTATTAACTCATGTTTTTCTATTGAACCCATAGATGGGACCCTAACAGGTACTAGCACTCCGGGTCCAAGTGGACCAGGGAGTAATAGTGATGAAGGGGTGCTCCACATTCCCCAAACCTCCAAAACTGGAACCTCACCATCAGATAGAGTTTAACGTCATTCCCAAGACATGTAGACCCTCAGCCATCGCCTTCTAGCACCCATATGATAAAATGGGGTTCGGGCTTGCCATAAGGGCAATAGGGTTGGGAAAATCATATAGGTGCTAGGGCTTGATGTGACCAGCCGATTGATCGGAGGGGGCCTCTCCGGCCGCCCGTCTAGCCCAAGATAGGGCCAAAGTGGAGTATTGCAAGTCATGAACTGCTCACCCAACTGGGTTCTCTCCTTAAGAATCACGCGTAGCCACCCACGACCAACAGGTGGCCCCATTGGGGGAGTCTTACGCCTCTGCAGAGGGGCAGTCTGGAATTGGTAGAGAAACTTCAAGAGAGTCAAATTGTCACTTTAAAACTGGACTTTTTAATGGATGTACTTATACTACATAATTTCTAAGCAGCTTATAAATTATGAACATACCTGTAGTGCGAATTTTGAATTAGGGGCCATTAGATTTAGAATGACCGGGTCCATGGAAAGTTACCTGATAGTTGTTGACGGGAACTAACCCTTTGCTTGATCCCTTAAAAAGGCCCAATTGGACGCGTGAAATAGTTTAGTAGAGATTCAGCAGAGATTTCAGAGCGAACGGACGTGTATGTCGTCACTCTTAGTCGACCGTGGTGGAATCAAATGGGCAGGGTTGTGCAGTAAAGCTTGATCAAGAAAACAACAAAGTCTTGTTTGTTAATTAAATATTTAAAACAATGACAGCCCAGGATGAAGAAGAATTAACAAAGAACACCAACCCCAAAAGTTCACCAAGAGAAGCTGGGCGACGAGTTAGAACCAGTAGAGTAAGTAAGCAGCGAGTCAACAAGTAGAAGTGTAAGTAAAAATCGTCGGGGTGGCATAAAGTCGGTATCAGCCAGACAGCGATGGAGTCTTTTCACTAGAGCTAGACCAATGAGATTGCTTGGGCGTCTGAGCGGGGCGCCACTCCTACCATCAGCCTCTAACTTTACCGCACATATACATGTGCTACTCATACGCTGAGTTGTCCAGGGCCGGAATCGAACCATGAACCGGACACTCTACGACTGAGTTAAGCCGGCTCTATCATCTATCATCTCTACCCAGTCTATCTTCTATCTGTCTTTCTCTCTATCTTTCTCTCTCTCTCTCTCTCTCTCTCTCTCTCTCTCTTTCTCTCTCTCTCTCTCTCTCTCTTTCTCTCTTTCTCTCTTTGTCTTTCTCTCTCTCTCTTTCTCACTCTTTGTCTTTCTCTCTTTGTCTTCTCTCTTTCTCTTTTTGTCTTCTCTCTTGTTTTTTTCTCTCTCTCTCTCTCTCTCTCTCTCTCTCTCTCTCTCTCTTTGTTTCTCTCTCTCTCTCTCTCTCTCTCTCTCTCTCTCTCTTGTCTTTCTCTCTTTCTCTCTTTTTCTCTCTCTTCTCTCACTCTCTCTCTCTCTCTCTCTCTCTCTCGTTGTTTTCTCTCTTTGTTTTTTTTCTCTCTCTCTTTGTATTCTCTCTCTCTCTCTCTCTCTCTCTCTCTTTCCTCTTTGTCTTTGTCTTTCTCTCTTTGTCTTTCTCTCCTCACTCTCTCTCTCTCTCTCTCTCTCTCTCTCGTTGTCTTTCTCTCTTTGTTTTTTCTCTCTCTCTTTGTATTTCTCTCTCTCTCTCTCTCTCTCTCTCTCTCTCTTGTCTTTCTCTCTTTTCTTCTTTCTCTCTTTGTCTTTCTCTCTCACTCTCTCTCTCTCTCTCTCTCTCTCTCTTTGTCTTTCTCTCTTTGTCTTTGTCTTTCTCTCTTGTCTTTCTCTCTCATCTCTCTCTCTCTCTTCTCTCGTTGGTCTTTCTCTCTTGTTTTTCTCTCTCTCTTTGTATTCTCTCTCTCTCTCTCTCTCTCTCTCTCTCTCTCTCTCGCCCTCCTCTCTGTCTTTTCTCTTTGTTTTCTCTTTTTCTTTCTCTCTTTGGCTTTCTCTCTTTGTCTTTCTCTTCTCTCTTTTTGTCTCTCTCTTCTCTCTTTCTCTCTCTCTCTTCTCTCTCTTTGTCTCCTCTCTCTTCTGTGTCTTTGCTCTGTCTGCCTGTCTGCCTGTCTGTCTGTCTGGTCTGTCTCTCTCTCTCTCTCTCTCTCTCTCTCTCTCTCTCTCTCTCTCTCTCTCTCTCTCATTATATACAACAAGTAAGGGATATATAACACATAACTAATACTCTATTATGAAATGCACATCAGATTTATAAATAAGAAAAACTGTAATTACTTTTGCACAACCCTAATATTTACTAATAAGTCATTATCTATCTTTTGCAATAGATTCTAATGCATCATTTATTACTGGCATGAACCGGAACTTCAAGTTCCGCAAATTATTCCGCTATCTGATAATCTACTGGTATCTGCAATCTTTCAACATTATGGTTTCCCGGATGTTAATAGAAATTACAAATTATGCAGATACAGTATCGCCCATAAATAGATATGCAACTAACAATTCCTCTTTCTTTTTTTTTTTCAAATAAAAATTGAATAAAAAACATTCAATACCAATTCAACACGCGAAGGGAATTTTCGAAGATATAAAGCACAATAGGAAAATCCTCTATAAAAATAGCAATTGTTGCATACTGACGTTTTCACAGTACCAATCGATACATATTGTATACCCTTTTCTTACTTCTTACTTCTGGTCGTATTTTCTTCTGGCCGGCTTTGATTCTGATCGTCTATCATCTATCTTGGTCTGGTCTAGCGTCTGGTGTTTTTTGGGGACTTCGGGTCTGGTTTCTGTTAGGGATCACTCCTTATCAGAAGCCCTGTGTCATTGTTAGTTTTTAGGTAATAAACACAAGACTTCGATTTACGTTGATGTTACTTTATTTGTAAATCCCCAACCAGACATTCTGCACAGTGAGACTTACATGTTACTAGCTCGGTTTCTAACTTCTAACTGACTGAGTTACTTCTATCCTTAAACCGGAATAGGGTCTTCAATGCCTTCCGGTTCTGACGAATTATCCCCGGAAGGTGAGAGTGAGGTCAAGCGCCGTCACTCACCCTCAAGGCCATCAGCTGCACTAATCGCCATTATGTTTTCTACACTACCTTATAAAAGTATTAGGGATCTAATAATTATGTAGCACAATAAGAAAAGCCTACAAATTCTTGGGGTTATCTGTATAAAAACTATAAAAAAAATAACATCAATTAAATAGCATTTAATATAGGTAACACTGTACTAAACATCTTCAATAACTAACATACTAATCTTAGCAACCCTCTAATAATAATGGACTCTCCTGATTTGAAAGTGAAAAAGAAAATAAAAAAAATAACACTACAACTTACAATCCCCTGATGATGACCGAAGAACCGGTTGAAAGCGCTAGGGTAAAGAAAATTGGATAATTTCTATACCAGCTGGATCCCGAACTAAGAAAAATAACTAGAATACTAGAAAAACCTCAGATAAAGATCATGAAAAAGAAATACTCCCTGGTTTTCAACAATACATGCCTAAATAATACAGAGAGAGAGAGAGAGAGGGGGGCGAGGAGGGGGACAGAGAGAGAAAAAATATATGTATATATTTATATATATATGTGTATGTATAATCTTGAAAAACAAATTTGCCCAGTTCAATGAACATACCATATAATCTATTTTAAAAATATCCAAAATTACATTTTATGTAATAACTTGAAAAGTTAAATGACAAAGGAAATTCACATTATTAAAATGGTAATGCAATTGCATTTACTCAGTGATGCGAACATTTTCCCGAAAATTTGATACCCTGTTTTCCCCATACTCTGTTGATTTTTACTTATTTCCGCTAACAGTATTATAGTTTATTATCCAATGCTGTATATATATATATATATATATATATATATATATATATATATGTGTGTGTATATACATAAATGTGTATGTATGTATATATGTATAAATATATATATAATATAAATGTGTGTATATATATAGTATAGATATATACATAAAGTGTATTATACTTATATATGTATGATATAAATGTAATATATATAAATGTGTATTGTAATGTATATATAATACACATATAAATTCAGTATATATTTTATACCACCCATTATATATCATATATGTATATTTACGTTATAACATATACCTAAACATACACACCACGCACACACACACACACCACCACACACACATATATATACTATATATACATATATATATATATATATATATATATATATATATATAATGGGACTGTTTATTTTCATGTTAATTCCTATTTTCCTATACTCTGTTTTTTTGCTCATTCCGCATAACACTGTTATAGTTTATGCCAATACTGCATATATATATATATATTATATATAGTATAGTATGTGGTGTGTGTGTGTGTGTGTGGTGTGTGTGTGTTGTGGTGATCTCTCTTCTTTTTNAACCCCGCCCTTCTTAAAACCCCGCGGCCTAAAATTTCAAGCTCACCGAGTATTAATCACGTACTGGCTTAGCGGAAAAGCAAGAGGGAAAAATGGCAACGCATTTTGAATGTTTGAGCGGACAAAGGAGTCCGTGTAAAAACGCTGTTGCGCACCCAACATTGTGAAGCTTTTCTTTCTGGTAAATATTAAATATGACTGGCGAAGTCTGCAATCAATTTTATAGGGTATTTTGTGGCCAGAAATGTTACGAAGGCTATTTTAGGATTACATCACCCGAACTGGTAAATGAAAAGATGAATAAGGAGTTTTTCCCAATTCAACCTACTGACTCGATTAACAGAGCCAAGTACGGCTTACAACACAAAAAGGGTCGGCTGTAAGTTCATGAGGCTGACCAAAGATTTGTAGAATACCTTTTTTCTCTTTTTCTGGATCGACAAGATTATGAATAATCGGTCCGATATAAGACAACAAAACTTTTGTTAATTAATTGACAATATATTTTAATCGGGGTCCCATATATACGTGGAAGTGTAATCATTCTTATAGGGTATATCGTGGCTACGAAAGATGATGACTGAAGCTTGTTGAGCATGATTAATATACCCCGAACTCGGTAAAAGGGCAAGGGTTTTTGATTCAATGTCATCTATGACCAACTGGCAAATACACGCAAAACTTACAAAGGGTAGGCTGACCAAGATTTTATTTACTTTCTTTTTTTTCTTTGGCTGACCAAGAATATAAATACGTTTTTTTCCTTGACTGACCAAGACCATAAATAACTTCTTTCTTTTTTAATTATTGGACAGTATATTTTAATCCGTCCATATATACGTGGATTTTAATCATCTTATATGATATTTGTGCTAGAAATGATACGAGGCTACTTAGGGTTTAAACCACCCCAAACTGGTAAAAGTGAATAGGAGTTATTTCAATGCATCTATGTGTCAATTGGTAAAGCCAAGCCAGACTTACAAACATACAAGGGTCGGCTGAAAAGTTCATAGACTGACCAAAAGTCTATGTACGAACCTACAGTTCACATAGTGCTAATACCCTTGGGAAAGGTATGAATCCAACTACTCTCCCTACAAGCTATGGGTAAATAGCAGGGCAGACTGGGCTCTTTAACCTCGGTTAGGCAACCAGTCTAGGAGAAGGAAAACTCTAAATTAAAACCGTTAAATCTGCTTGGGGTTGTCACTACTAGAATAGTCTCAGTCCTAATTAGTGATCTATTTCACTAAAAGTGTTTTTCACACACCTAAATTCATGTGAGCGAACATTGGGTGTAATTTTGGAAATTAAGGTCGACTATATGGGCGATTCTTCTGTACTCCCAGACTAATACAGCACTATTTTCAGAAGGAGGTTTTTTTTTATCTTTTCTTAATTAAAATATGGCCAAGAAAATACAAAACGCGTTTATTAAAACCAATATGATTCACGACTTTCCCACAATTTAATTACGAATTCAATAAAGAGACAATTTCACGGTCTTAAAATGCACTAAACATTGATCAAATGACTGAGAAAATTATCAGTGAGTAGAAATTTGTAAAAACAAACAAACAAATAAATAACAAAGATGGCGGAAGAATTATTGCTTTAAAAAATTGCACATTAATAAAGTACACGAACTTTGAAAAATTATTTAGAAAAGTGTTTAAAAAAACGAGCTAGTTTTGGCATTTCCTGAGTTGTGGACAAAAATAGTGACTTGTGACCCCTGTACAGACACGTCAATAAAAAGCTTCATTGTATTCTAGGAAATGTTCGAATTCCGAAAAGAGTGTGGATGGAATAAACAAAATTGTTGCTCGTGTTCGAAAAGACTGATTTTTTACCTCATGCAGAAAAAAATTGTAAAATATCTTAAAATGTTGATACGATTATTTAAATAATATTTTTTCTAATTTTCCGGCGAGTTAAAAAAAAGTGTTTTTTTTTTTATATCTCTTCATTATAAAGAATAAAGTTGTTTTCGTAAAATGATTTAATATATTTGAAATTAAAAGTAAGGTATTATTTGTTTGGATTTTTATATGAAAATTAATAATTTGCATCATTTAATTTTTTCGGACTGTTGTCTCATTTCTTTTTTTTTTTACACAATGTTTTGGACGATGTGCCCTCCGGTTTCCTCAACTGTCTTGTCGAACTCAGGACCTCAAGTCGACTCGGGAACATTTCTGTCGAACAAAAACTAACAAACAAATTAATATATATATATATATATATATATATATATATAATATAATAATGGACTCTCCGTCGATTTTCGACGTATGAGGTTTCATACACACAATGAACTCCCACATAGGGATTTGTTTATAGTGGTGAAGGCTTGTGTTTGGACCATCCGCACTTTTTAGCACAGTCGATAAGAAAGAATTGGTGCATCAAGGGTTGCCACAAACCCAATCAACGAGCGACCTCAGGAATTTTGAATTCAGAGTTATCCCTCTCCTAGACTGGTTACCTATCCAAGGCTGAAGAGCCCAGTCTGCCTACTATTTACCCCATAGCTGAGGGAGAATATATGGATTCATACTTTGGCAAGGGTATTAGCGATATGTGAATGCCAACAGCTTCGTCTAAGACTTGAACTCGAATCGACGAGTCCATTTTCCACGATTTCTAACCACTAGCACCACACGCGCCTCCTCTCCTCTCTCTCTCTCTCTCTCTCTCTCTTCTCTCTCTCTATATATTAATAATAATTTATTATATTATATATATATAATAATATATTATATATATAATAATAATATTATATTATTATTATTATTATTATTTAATTATTTTTATTATAATGGAGATTGGTGTTTTTTCTGTCTGTAAACCAAAACTATATTACTTACTCAGCCACAATTCCTTAGTTATTTTACATCACATCTCCATGATTTTATTTTATCTAAACTTCTATTATTAATAAAATTGTAATACATCATTTAATACTATTGATCCATAATCTAAATACAATTAACAGGTAATTGTATTTTATTATATAACAACAAAATTAGCGGTTTACAGTGTGAATGGAAAGGCTAATTTGCATATTGATCTTTAAAATTTGATTTTAATAATAGTGGCTAGTATTATTATTTCTAATTGTTTGGTTTTATCTTTAATGAATATGAGAAAAAATCTCGGGGATAATCTTAAATGAAACGATTAATAATAAATAACGTTAATATTATCCTTTACTTCCAATTTTAACTAAATAGTTAAATTAGGAAAATTTACAAAATGAAAACGGGAGTAATGGAAGATGATGAAGAGTTCGTTTTCAAAGTTGTTCTATTTTTCAATCATACCCCTCTGTTTCAAATCTTTCTATCTGCATTCTTATTCAGTTTCATTTGCCTTTCTAAAATTTAATATGATATTTTATTATTATTAAAACTTAAAATACTTGCATCCCGAGGGGTCATATATTTGCTAATATAATATATATATATATATTTATATATATATATATATATATATGTGGGGTGGGTGTGGGTGTGGGGTGGTGTGTGGGTGTTGATTTCGAGTTCATAGTGTATATAACAAAAACGATGAAGCAACATTTCGAAAAATCAAATGATACTAATATTATTTTGTTTAAGCTCCCTGATATAGACTATAAAAGCTAAATCTCTAAGTCTTTTTATTATTTCTTTACTTACTACTAGCAAATATAGCACCCTCCTGGTGCAAGTATTTAAGTTTTAAATATAATTAATATTATACTCAATTAGAAAGGCTAATGAATCTGAATAAGAATGCAGATAAAAGATTTGAACAGATGGGGTATGATTAGAAACAACTTTATGAACTCTTCTATCATTTTTCCGTTACTCCCGTCTTTTCATTGGTAAATTCTCCTAATTTAACTATTTAGTTAAATAGGAAGTAAAGGATAATATTACAGTTATTTCTTTCTTGTTGAAAAATAAAATTATTTTAAGATTTATCCACGAGATTTTTGTTTTATTTTCTTAAGATAAAACCAACAATTAGAAATCAATATACCAAGCACATATTTATTAAATAATTTTAAAATATCAATATGCAAATTAGCCTTCTCGTTCAAACTGTAAACTGCTATTTTGTTGTATATATAATACATTGCATGTTATTAGTACGTAGATATGGTCAACAGTATTAATAATGTATTACAATTTTTAATTAATAACTGAAGGTTTAAAAGAATGAAATCATGGAGAATTTGACGTAAATAATTAAGGGAATTGTGACTTGAGTAGTAATATAGTTTCGGTTAGACAGAAAAACACACAATCTCCATTATAATAAGATATATATATCAAATATTGAGGTAAGAGGCACCCAGTGAGAATCGAAAACACTAATACTGATCTGGTAGACGAGTTGGCACCACTAGGTGTGCAAAATGATAGGATCAGAATAGCTGATAGATGTTAATTACAAAAAAAAAAAACGTCAAGAATTAAAGAAAATAATTTTTTTAAAAACTTATTATTTTAAACGTTAACCCTTTTTGAATTCCGCTGGACGATGATGTCCGTGAAAGGGTCGATAGAATGGGAACAAATTATCTATGGCAAATTCGTTCAGCCAATCGTCTCATCCATTCAGCGACTTGAAAGGATTGAGACAGGATTTGCAGACTAAATATATCTGCGCTGTTCAACAAATTAATATATATATTATATATATATATAGTCATCCCCAAACACGTGTTTCGACTTATCAAGTCTCTACATTTTGTGAGCTACCTACAGCCGGGATGAATTCCGATCGGTTCAGCAAAAGTCGGACAGCTTAACTGTTCGACAACTTTCGTCACCCACCACAGAATGCGAAGGGGATTTTAACTGTTTTTTGAATATTACACATCTGTAGTATTTTATGAGGCCGACCTAGAGTGCTAATCCCTTTATTATGGAGAGCGTTGCGTTACTTTCGTAGTTACTGTCTCGAGATATATATATAATATAGTATTATTATATAATATATACATAGTAGGTATAGTGGATATATATAGATTAAGAGTTTTACCGATTTAGTTAACTGGTAACTATTATAAATATATATATATATATATATATAATATATATATAATATATATAATTCAATTATTATTTTAATTACTCATAATAATATATTATGGATTTGGACTCATAATTTTAAAAGTTTCATGGTTATGCATCCTCAGATGAGTCAAATGGTTGAGATCTTATAAAACAAAGTAGTCAATCTCATACAGGGTATAGTTATATATATTATTATATATATAATATTATAAATGTATATATTATATATATATATATATATTAGTAAATGAAGAAAAACTCTAAACTTGCTTCATTAAAATAATTTATTTCAATACCGTATTAAATACCGCATCTTTCAGCAACGACTCATCACAAGAACATGACTCTATATCTGAGAATTCCCAAAGTCATCTCTTTTATATCTAGGTCAATTTAGGGGAGGGAGGGGTTGGTTCTTTTATATTTGGAATGGTGTGGGCGTTTAGTTTCTTGTGTGGCATGAGGCTTATGGTTAAACCAACACATGGAAAGCCTAACTACCGGTGGATTATAATATACTATATAACGTTACTAATATATATATAGGGTTGAGATTATATATTAAGTATATATTTATATATATTTTTATAACCTGATGATGGCATTAAGTTAGTTCAGAAAGTATTCCTGTTAGAACTTTTATTATTGGTGGTTGATTCATACACCAATTCACACCGCAAATTAAAAAAGATGGCCAGACAATAGAAAGGATTGAAAAAAACTCGGCACACATGAAGCATTATTATCCATAGAAAAGACTCAAAAGATTTTCTCATGAATAATTATGTTTCTGATTTTTTTAAATAAAATTTATTTTATTTTTAACACAGAATACGCATTTAAAAAAAAAATTCCAGCATCGAACAACAGCGTTCGTTTGTACCCCTCATATTTAACGGTTATTCATTCCGTCTTTCCTTCATATGTTTGCTCTTGATGAAGACCGCTTTATTAAAAGGTCGAAACAAATCTGTCAGCATACTAATAATATCATTTGTTTTTTCTAAAAAATTTTCAATCATACTGTTCGGATTCACTTCCATTTACTTCATATATATATATATATATATATATATATATATATATATATATATATATATATATGGGGGGGTGTTGTTGAACTCAATGGACAATTCTTATCTGACCATTTTTTTTTAATCCTTTCTAATTGTCTGGCCATCTTTTTAATATCAGGTTGGAATTGGTGTACGAATTCACCAAAGCTCTTAACAATATAATTAGATATAATTTCAAAAACAAAGCCTGTTTATGAGGTACCCAGTGAGAATCGAACTCACTAATACAGGTCTGGTAGACGAGTTGGCGCCACTAGGATGATTGGACAGAATAGCCTGACAGATGTCGATTAAAAAAATAGGGGTATGCGAAGTATCAAAGAAAAAACATAAAAAGACCCTTATTATTTTAACGTTACCTCATCTTTTTTTTTAGGGATCTAAAAAGGTTGAGTAATTTTCGCAAAGAAAAATCAGTCCGTATTTGATACTCTTCTGTTTGTTGAGGAGTGTTTTCGTCCCCTCTCTGACACGGCCGAACGTGCTTTTGGCGACCGCTTCCGCGGGGTGATTATCCCAATGTCTGTTTGCAGACGTGTGTAGTGTGCTTGCTTAGGATTCGACGCCTCACACGTGGATTAAGATCATCCCCTTACCGTTCGATACAATTGACGTAGGATTTGACGTGTGAAGTACCTACACCACAATCCAAACATCCATCAAAACCTCCCTTATCAATACGCACGCATAGAGTTTATCTAATGAAGCACGTGACATGTACAGCCATATAAATAAATATATGTATATATGTATGTATGTATGTGAGTAAGTATGCATGTATGCATATATGTAATTAAGTTTGTTTGCATATGTGAAGGATGAGTTTGTTTAGCTCAGTCGGTAGAGCATTGGCCTGGGAATCGCAAGGTTCCGGGTTCAATACCGGTCCCCGCCAACTACGCGCATGAGCATCACAGCTAGGTTATCTTATCTGTGCGGTAAAGTGGGAAGCTGGCGGGAGATGTGATGCTCCATCTCAGCACAAAGATCCATCAAACCTTCCTTATCAATACGCACGCATATAGTTTATCTAATGAAGCACGTGACCTATACAGCCATATAAATGTATGTATGTATGTATGTATGTATGAATGAATACATGAGCATGCACGTATGCATATATGTAAGTACGTTTATTTGCATATGTGTACGAGGGGTAGGTTTAACTCAGTCGGTAGGGCATCGGTATTGCAAGTGCAAGGTTCTGTATTTGATACCGCTCCCCTACATCCTAGCGTATGAATAGTACTGCTTGGTTGTCTTCTCTGTGCGATAAAATGGGAAGCTGACGGTGCGGTGCTCCACCTCAGCACAAACAATCTTACAGGGCTAGCGCTAAAAAAGATATATATATATATGTTTGTTACAGAGTACAATAGATTTAAGGTGTGATTATTACCAATTGTTTCTTTTTTTTCTCCGGTGCGTTGTCTTAATGATAAGTGGCTAATACACTGTTTTGAAACCAATGGTAACCATCGCACCTTAAATCTATTGTACTCTAAGATAAATAAATACATCTCTTAATTTTATCTTTAAAATGTTCGTAATTCGGATTTTGTTATTGATATTTAAGATTCTGTTTTGTCCTTTAAAGGGATACAAACAGAAAATGTTGTAGTCGAGTGGAAGAACCAGTCAACACGTTCGTAGATTTAAGATAGAGGGTTTTATTGCGAAGAGATACAATAATATTGACAGGGAATAATGCGGTACGCTACTTATCCTCTAAGACAGCCCTGCATAATTCCGTGCTCAATTTATATATTGTCAGACTACATGTGTGAGAGAGAAGGTGGAATATTCCATTATAATAGACTCAAAGTTATGTTGATGATTCTCTTTGTTTAGACACAAGTACATGTTACCTTGTGACAGAAATTATTACACAAACAATCTTACAGGGCTAGCGCTAATAAAGAGGACAGAATCTGTCGCTGTCCGGCTAATAGGACACTCCGCAAAATTTACTTTTATTTACAAGGGTTGTTCGAAAAGCCCTTCACATCTCGGACCCCTGTTTTGTCTATTCTTAGATTTGTAGCTCGCCTTTCACAGAAATTAAGACAGCAATCTGAATCATTTTTCTAGTTTCATAGTATACATATCTAAATAGATATTATGTTGTATAGACCTTTTATAGTCTTATTATTTTGATAATATACTTATCTTCTTAACTGGTTACATCGTCTTTCGTCTATCTGGGCTTCTCTTTGTTCTTCAGATCTGGAACTACTTGGGTCTTCTCGGGACTTTTCTTCTTTGTGTCCGATGCTGCTTTTAATAACGAACACAAGACTTGATATCATTTTTTCTAGATGTCTTTTATTCAGCTAAAGTTAGAATAAACACGCGTGGAGGTTATGGCCTACAGACTTATTTGCTATCATGCATTATATATATATATATATTATATATATAATATGTTTAAAATTAATGGTACATGAATGAATGGATGAAATAAAAAGGAATGAAATGAGAGGGATAAATGAAAAATCCTATCCAAGGAACCCTCTCAAAAGTATTAAAACCTTTTTTGAGAGTGGGGTCCCCTGATAGAAAGTTTTTCTCATCTATTATTAGACTCCTTTGAAGCATCAAATTAATATAATTATTCTATAAGTTATTATAGAAGATAAAATCTGTCTCTTACCTTTGTAATATCTGTTGATAGTGGGTTTGAATTTTATATATATTATATATATATATATATATATAATATATATATAATCTTGTCTGTTTAACTTCCTGTGAATATTGCTACATTGTAACTATCTTGAATTCAAAATAAAAACGGTCAAATAGAAGAATTTATTAGCTTTTTTTTTTTCGTTGTAAAATAAAATAAAATATATCAAATTAATTAGATAGATCAGTAAATAAATAAAAGGATTATCTTTAATATATATTATATATATATATATATATATATATAATATATATATATATATATATATATATATATATATATATATATATATATATATATATATACATAGATACTCTGTTACCATTTGGTTTGATGCACGTTTTTACACAGTAATATTCAGGTAGGAAAGGAAAGGAAAGATTTTGAGAAATCGAAAAAAATTGATAGTATCTAAAAGATGTGGACAAATAATTTTATGCTGGTATGTTGCAATTTTGTGTTAGTATGCACAGGACTTTGGTTTTTATTCATATGTAAATATGTTAACGTGTAGGCGCTTATAGGACTACCGCGTGTATGCGTAAGTGCGTAAGCATACGGCGCCGCTCTCTCTCTCTCTCTCTCTCTCTCGCACACACACACACACACACACACACACACACACATATATATATATATATATATGTTTGTTACAGAGTACAATAGATTTAAGGTGTGATTATTACCATTGGTTTCTTTTTTCTCCGGTGCGTTGTCTTAATGATAAGTGGCTAACACACTGTTTTGAAACCAATGGTAACAATCGCACCTTAAATCTATTGTACTCTAAGATAAATAAATACATCTCTTAATTTTATCTTTAAAATGTTCGTAATTTGGATTCGTGTTATTGATATTTAAGACTGTTTTGTCCTTAAAAGGAATACAAATCAGACAAGGTTGTAGTCGATTGGAAGAACCAGTCAACACGTTCGTAGAATTAAGATAGAGGGTTTTATTGCAGAGAAATACAATAATATAGACAGGGAATAATGCGGTACGCTACTTATCCTCGAAGACAGCCCTGCATAATTCCGTGCTCAATTTATATATTGTCAGACTACATGTGTGAGAGAGAAATGCGGAATATTCCATTATAACAGACTCAAGTTATGTTGATGATTCTCTTTGTTTAGACACAAGTACATGTTACCTTGTGACAGAAATTATTAGTGAACGTATCATTTCAAATCTATTAATAATGGAGATTCGCTTCCGGTTTTTGTCTGTACAAAAATGACGTCACTGCTTACGTCACATTAACAAAAATAGAATAAATACACTCAAAATTTGAATATGCAACATTAGATAGTCCTCATTGTTTTTTTAAAACATGTTTTAATAAATACATGACTGGTATTATATATCTACATATAGTTTGTTTTATTTTAATACATATTTAAATTTTACAAATTGTTTTATTTTTTAATCGTTTAATGAATTTGATAATTTTACTTACTTAGGGTACAAATTCGCTGACATTGAATTTTTAACTCCTACCCCTCAGGCAATATGTTTCAAAAATCTAATTTCACATCGCCCGGAGGGTGTTTTTTATGTTACTAGTTCGTTATAATAAACACATTACTGACACTGCGAAACTGACAACCAATATGCATAATATCACCTGATAGTAGACCATTAATTTTTCCCTGTACTACTATTACCATATATATACACACACACACACACACACACACACATATATATATATATATAATTGTGTGTTTGTATGTTTGTTTAATGCCTTAGATTTCTGCCAAATTCTTTGTGTGTGTGTATGTTTGCGTAATATATATATATATATATATATATATATATATATATAAATAATATATATATATATATTATTTATATATTACCAAATCTATCTATCTATCTATCTATCTATTTATCTATCTATTATATATTATATATATATATATTAATATATGTGTGTGTGGTGTGGTGTGTGGTTTTAGATACACACACACACACACACACACAGACACACACACACACAACACATATATATATATATATATTATATATATATATATTGCGCTCCCTCTAATCCTTTTCGGACATACCATTTTCCGATCCAGCATGATGAAGTCACTTAACTTTGCCCAACTATTATTGGGGAGGGGAGCGCATATACTATATATATTATATATATTATATATATAATATATAAATATATATATATATATATATATATATATATATATAGATAGATAGATAGATAGATAGATAGATAGATAATATATATAAATATATAATATATATATATATATATATATATATATATATATATATATACGCAAACATACACACACAAAGAATTTGCAGAAAACTGAGACATATATATATAATATATATATATATATATATATATATATATATTATATATATATATATACTTTTGAAATGTTCGTAATTTAGTTTTATTTTATTGGTACTTAAGACTCTTTTGTGTCCTTAAAAGGAATACAATCAAACAAGGTTGTAGTCGAGTGGAAAGACCAGCCAATACATTCGTAGAGTTACCTTGTGACAGAAATTATGAGTGAATTTACTATTTCATATTCGCGATGATAAAAAAATTTACTGACACTGCGAAACTGGCAAACAATATGCATGAGATCACGTGATTGATGCAACAGATTCTATTCCCGAAAGGAATTCTCTTAATTATCATTTTGACCTAGTTCTTCTTCTTTGATCCGGAATAATACCTATGTTTTATATTGCATTGACTTAATAAGATGTTACCCACTTTCCGGATCAATAAAATCCTTTTATCGACCTCCTGTTGCTAATCCTCTTCAGTTGGCTTACTATGCACTTTCATACAACCTTCTTTCGGATTATCTCCCTTTCTTTCTTATTGGAGTCTGATTTTAGTTTCTTATTGTCATTCGTTCTTTTGCATTTCGCTAATTCTTCTTCTATCCTAGGGGCGGGAACTCACTTTCGTTTCCGGGCCACATTAGAACGTTAGAAAACTAACTAGGGCCACAATGAATAAATATAACCAAAATCTATACAATACTCTTAGTATTGAAAGATTATCAGTTTCAGCTTTTTATACGAACGTTAATGTTAAATATAATTAGTAAATAAACTTTATGAAATAATTTCCATAATGACCAGTATTTAAACCTCTTATTTTAATGGCATTCTTTCCCTTTAATAGATGACATAATATCCAGAATTGGCTAATAAATTGTCATAAATAATTTCTTACCAAGTACTTTCGGTCCCATCATGAGCCATCATCGGGGGATATTGTATCATCTATTCGGTAAATTGAAGGGATTGAAACCAGAAGTAAAGTCGTCGGGGTGGTCTAAAGTCGGTATCAGCCAGACAGTGAGGGAGTTTATTTCCTTTTCACTAGCATTAGACCAAGGAGTTTTTTCATCTGAGTTTGAACGCCACTCCTTATTTACGGCACAGATGCACGTGCTACTCATACGCTGATTTGGCGAGCGCGGGCATCGATTCAGGAACCTTATGATTCCTAGGCGGGCGCTATACTGTCTGAGCTAAACCGGCTTATTATTTAGATAGATAGATAGAACATACTGGTGTTATATTTATAAGTAAACAGTGTTCAATATCATTGATAGAGTATTTATATTTCAGTTGACAGCTTGTTTCCTAATTACTTGCCTATGTGATCTCCAGACCCGAAGTTCACATAGGTGAGAAAGTGTCAATAACCAGGTGGTGTTAACTTTATGTCCATGCTACCTTATATATATATAGGTTAAATTTTATCATTATTATTGGAGAAATGATTATAGAGGGCCCAATTACTTCTGTAAGAGCTGTATTTATTTATTTATTCATATTAATTAATACAAATGAAAAGTCTGTCTTTTCATTTTCCATTTGTATTAGTTAATATGAATAAATAAATAAATAAATATA
>CM042148.1:96589065-96604065 GCA_023376005.1 Doryteuthis pealeii | reverse complement strand
ATTCTATGTCTACACTATCCTAACTTATATATATATATATATATATATATATATGTGTGTGTGTGTGTGTGTGTGTGTGTATGTGTGTGTGTGTGTTTGAGTGTGTGTGTGTGTAAGTTGAAAAATGGAAATGAATCCGACAATATGTGGAAAGGAAAAATAAATAAAGGAAAGAAAATGTTGAATGGATAAAATTAGTTTAATGAATTTCCAAACATTCCTGAACACCAAATCGGAAGTCTTCAGAACCTGCCTGCACAAGAAGAAATTCCTAATATGCTCTTGAAGCAAAAAACAGGAGCCTAGAGGTACAAATATATGAGCACATAGGTACACAAGTAAAAACATCACTAGACAGCAAAGAATAACAGAAACATGCAAATATGCACATAAATATGCACAAAAACCACAACAGATCTATCTGAAATTAGCAAAATATACCAGAGAACCAAACTTCAGACGGGTTGACAGGAGCAGACGGAACCATTGAACCCAGGCGCCACCCAAGAGAAACCATCAAAGGAAAAAAACCCGGGTCCGGCAAAATCTATGAAAGCCCACATCAAGATAACCGGATAAAAGGGAAAGCAAAGAGGGAAGGAATAAACGAGATGACGAGGTGGGGTAGGACGAGTAAGTGTGTATGTGTAGGCACACGCGGGTGTGCGCGAGTGTGAACATACACGCACTACTTTCAGCATTAAGTGCAGAAATGCAAAGATTCGTCTTACACAAGCACACACATACATAAATGAATTTACATTGCCTGCACATATAAATATATATATATATATATATATATATATATATATGTGTGTGTGTGTGTGTGTGTGTGTGTGTGTGTGTGTATGTGTGTGTGTGTTTTAGTTGACAAATGGAAACGAATTTGACAATATGTTGAAAGGATGAATAAATAAAGGAAATGAAATATTGAATGGATAAAATTAATTTAATGAATTACTAAGACGTGTTTTGACCAGGAGTTTTTCATGTATACATGTAGACATTGTTTTCTATTTATTATTTATTTTATTTCATATTTAAAATAATAATAAATAGAATACAATGTGTACATGAACAAACTCCAGGCCGAATTTTATCCATTCAACATTTTCTTTCCTTTATTTATTTATCCTTTCATCACACACACACACACACACACACACACATATATATATATATATATATATATATATGTATATATATATAGTTTACAATACATTTAAGAGTCTTGTAAACTATAAATAAATAAATACAGCTCTTACAGAAGTAATTGAGCACTTTATTATCATTTCTCCAATACTAACAAGGAATTAACTATATATATATATATATATATATATATATATATATATATATATATATATATATATATATATATATATATATATATATATATATATGTATATATATATATATATATATATATATATATATATATATATATATATATATATATAACGTTAGGGTAGCGTGGACATGAATACCTTTCAATTTACCACTAGTAAATATTTATCTTCTGTTTATA
Organism: Doryteuthis pealeii; assembly: GCA_023376005.1. Lineage (NCBI taxonomy): Eukaryota > Metazoa > Mollusca > Cephalopoda > Myopsida > Loliginidae > Doryteuthis > Doryteuthis pealeii. The sequence continues at coordinate 96,602,537 of CM042148.1, read as the reverse complement.
TATAGATATACGTATATTTTTATCTATTGTCTGTCCATCTCTATTTATATTCCTTTCAATTTATCTATCTTTCCATATCTAAGAACTTATCTATTTTTCTGACTTCTATTCATATTTTACCTATCTATCTCGCTTGCATGCCTGCCTAACCTAAGTATTCCAGATTCATGAATATAATTCAAATGACTCAGCATTTTTACGTTCCACCGTCTCTGTTGAATGATATAAAGCCGGGAATTTTGTATTTATTTTGTTTTGTTTTTGTTCTTTTCTTGTTGATTTTTTCCCTTCTATTGGAAATCTCCAATCTCTAAAAGTACATAATACCGATCGGCAAGGGCAAAGGCGTCTTATATCTACTGGAACCAACCAACCAACCAACCACAGCCTAGCACCACCTTCCCTTCTTCAGCTTCCCCCTCTCTCTCTCTCTCTCTCTCTCCCCCTCTCTCTCTCTCTCTCTCTCTCTCTCTCACGGGCATCTGGATCATCTTATCGATTATGATATCGGAGGGACATCTGCGTAGCACCAAACACGTGGTATCGTTCGGCACTGGTCCCTTTGCCCAGCTTCCCCCTCGAAGCGCCGCTGCCCAATGCAAGTCGAGAAGGTGTTTTAGGATCTTTTAGATTCCTCATCTTCATCTTCTGGGGATATTCCAGCAACGGTGTATCTTCGGCGCGTGATTACTGATTAGTACAGCTCTACTTCGGTAATCCAAGTTTCAGGATGAAGTCTCTCATCCATCTTGCCGATGAAATGTAAACACGCGATCAATCAGACTTCCCGTACGTAATTCCCAGCGCCCTATGCATATAAAGATGCCGTCAGAAGCAGAGATCAAACTTACACACACACATACACACACACACCACACACACACACACATATATATATACATATATATATACATATATATATATATATATGTATGTATGTATGTATGTATTTATGTGTGTGAGTGTGTGTGTGTTTGTGTGTGCCATGCGTATTACTACATAGATTCATTTATCTATACATATCACTCAAGAACAAAAATATCATGCTTATTTTAGTTTCTTTAAATACATACGCCCACGCACACACACACACACACATACACACATATATATATATATATATATGTGTGTGTGTGTGTGTGTATATGTATGTATGTGTATGCGTATATTTGTCTGTGAGTGTGTGTGCTATGCGTATTACTACATGGATTCATTTATCTATACATATCACTCAAGAACAAAAATATCATGCTTATTTTAGATTCTTTAGATACATACGCTCACACACACACATACACACACGGGCAGATATGCATATGTATAGATATATATATAATTCACCTCCTCCGATAAAGAAAAATTCTAACCGAAAATGCAAAAATCCTCTATAAAAATAGCAATACGAAACGCCTAGAAATTCTTGAGGCGATCTGTATAAAAAACAACAAACCCAACATTAATAAAATAGCATTTAATATAGGTAACAATATACTAACACACTAATCTTAACAAGCCCATACAAATAAAAGACACTCCTAATTTTAAAATTACTTAACAAATTACAACCTACAATCTGATGACGACTGAAGAAACGGTTGAAACGCTAGGATAAAGAATTGGGGACAATTCCTATACTAACAGGATACCGAACTACAGAAAATAACTAACCGACTAGAAAAACTTCAGATAAAGATTATGAAAAAGAAATATTCTGTGATCTTTAACAACACTTGCTTATATATATATATATATATATATATATATATATATATATATATATATATAGAGAATGTTGGTCCTATATTTCTAAGCAAACTGTGCTAATTATCATGGATAGAGAATTTATATCTAAGTTTAAGTACCGTGAACATTGAGTTATAAGGATTAAGGTAGTTTTAAATAGTAACTAACACCAATTTCTTATAATGCGCTAGGTTATACCAGAAGGTTACCGGAGATCTACATATTTACATGGAAAAATATCGACCTATAGTTATCACAACAGATTTTATTGTCTGAACAAAGTCCAATAGAAACAATACAAAACAAGATAGGTGAAAGTCCTAAAGGAAAAGAATCCTTGAAAGTAGTTGAGTTATATCAATGAAAAGGATGACACTTACTGTTCACTCCATGATGATCCACGTGCGTGGCTAAAATCTCTATAAAGACATAGAGTACAACAGGCACGTGTACTTACGCTGATATACCGGGGTCAGAGAGCCCAAACCTCTATGAAGATAGAGTATATAAAAGGGACCGCGTAAAGACACATGTATAAGCCTGTAGCTGGGGGTGTGGCAAGGCACCCAAGTCTAAATAGACGGAACCAAAAGGTCTAGTACTTATCTGGTTGAGTTATATATTCGGTGTTTTGATCCTTTAAGGAAGGGAGATGGAGGAGAAGAGGGGGGCTTTTGACTGGTCAGGTGATACATGTAGCAGGATGAAGTGTCGCCGGATGTACAGTTATTTAATTTGGACAAATGCTCCCTTACTTAGCCAAATAAAATCAAATGACTTCTACGACTAAAACAAATCCTCCCCAAAAGCAATGAAAAACCACCTTAAACAATGTACAACAAAATGTCTAACAAATAAAAACAAATAAAAAGCGAAAAAATAAAAAAAAACAAAATGAAAACTGCATACGGGGAAAAAACAAATACAATCTATTTCCTGTCACTCATATCACCTGACCAATCAAAATCCCCCCATACAACAAATAAAAAAAAGAGTATGGGTGATCCCTAACAAGGAAATGCGTGTGAATAGAGCCCCTTATAAATGTGTCTGCAAAAGGCAATAAAACCCCGAGGCAATGCAATACATCACATTCTATGAATAGTAGATAAGGAACCAGTCGTCCTAATTATATATCTGTACATCCGGCTACATTTTATCCTGCTATTCATTTTCTCAAAAATATTTTCACCGAAAGAAGTGATTGTCATATCCATAGCAAAACTAAATACCTTTTTAAAAATTCTAACGCTATTAAGGTTACGTTCACGTTCAAAGCTCAGGTTTTCGCTAGATCACCGAGTTAAGCGGCGATGGTCCTCTTCACGACTTAGATTGGTAACCATTTGAAAAACAACGGCAGGTACTGTTAGAATGGAATATCAATTTGAATTGATTCGGCATTAAATCACCTGATAATTGTCGATATGCCACAAAATAAACCACCCAATGGCATAATAAATGAGCATAAAATCGGGGCTCAGATTACGTTAATTTTTATTGTATATTGAACACATCGTGTCATAAAAGAGACATTTATTTTATTAGATAAATGCATCAAATTCTCAGAAACAGATATCATTATTATATTACTAGGAAATATATGCACTCTCCGGGTGCAAGTATTTAAGTTTTAATATAATAAAATATTAGATTAGATTAGAAAAGTTTATGAAACTAAATATGAATGCAGATAAGATTTGAATCAGAGGGGCAAAATCGAAAATTAAAACAACTGAAACTTACTCTTCCTTCACTTGCGTATTTAATTGCTAAATTTTTCTAATTTAACTATTTAGTCAATATAGGAAGTAAAGAATAAAATTAGAGTTATTTTTCTTGTTAATGGATTTTTTTTAAAATTATACCCGAGATTTTTGCTCATATTCATTAGGATGAAACCTAACAATTAAAAATCAATGATACTAAGCACATATTTATTTGAAAAAAATTTTTTAATATAAATATGCAAATTAGTCTTCCCGTCCACACTGTATACCACTGTTTTGTTAAAATATTTGTATAAATACCATTACGTTTTTGGTATAAATATAGTCAACAGGATTAATAATGTAAAACAACTTTATTAATTTGGAGAATGTAAGGGAATTGTGACTTGAGTAGTAATATTGTTTCAGTTACAGACAAGCACACAATCTCCATTATGATATGATAATAGAAATTATGAAACAGATATTATTATCATTATTATTATTATTATTATTATTATTAGCAGCAGTAGTAGTAGTAGTAGTAGTAGTAGTAGCGGTTGTTGCTGGTGTTGTTGTTGATTAATAAGCGCATAATGATCTGATTTCTTCTTCTTTTCTTTCTTTTCCTTCAACGAAAGACCTCGGTGATGAATGGCGTAATCAAGGGAGGAAACTCCTGCTGAAGAAAAAGCAACTGTCCCAGTGAGAGAAAAAAGGGGGAAAAAAGTTACATTAAACACGCAATGAAATGATGAGAAAGAACTCCCCAATGTCTTATGATATGAAAAGAGATGAAAGGTCGCAAACGTTAGCATGTCGGAATTGTTTTTGCAGAAGAGTTTCTTTCGGCGGAAATGTTACTCTAATGAGCCGGCACGAAACAGAGTGCCACACATACATTAACAAAGTACACTCCATATATATATATATATATATATATATATATATATATATATATATATATATATATATGAAGTGTGACTTGATAGTGTGTGTTGGACTCTGTATCATGATATATATGAGTATATATATATACATATATATATAGATGTATATATAATAGAGGGTGATGCAATGACACCTGGGTAAGAGAAATAGAATCATGATATATATGTGCATATATATGAATATATACATCTATCAATGTATTGGTATATATATATATATATATATATATATATATATATATATATATATATATATATATATATATATATATAAAGTAAAGTAAGTAAAGTCGTCGGGCGGCCTAAAGTCGGTATCAGCCAGTCAGCGAGGGAGTCTATCCCCTTTTCAATAGCGCTAGACCAAGGAGATTGTTTTAGCGTCTGAGTTGGAGCGCCACACCTACCATCAGCTCCTTACTTTACCGCACAGATCCTGTGCTACTCATACACTGAGTTGGCTAATCTACCGACTAGCTATTATATATATATATATATTTGTTAATATGTATGTGAAATCTGTATCATGATATATAATATATATATATATATATATATATATTATATATATATATATGTATGTGTGTGTGTGTGTGTGTGTGTGTGTAAAATGAAAATGGAAGTGAATCCGGCGGTATGTTGAAAAGAGAAAGAAAGGAAGAAAGTATAGAATGGATAAAAGTATATATATATATATATATATATATATATATATATATAATAAATGAAGGAAAACATTTTAAATTTGCTTCATTGCAATAATTTATTTCAACTGCATTAGTGCAGCATTTTCCGACATGAGCATAATCATGGATATTACTGAAAAAATTCTCAAGAAACAGTGGTTTAAATTTCTCAATTTTTCGAGGTAACTTACTCTGGGAGTGTAGGAGGGTCGGGCTGGGATATTTGAATCAGGCGTGGGGGACTGCGAGTGGAGTAGGGTATATGTTAGTTACATTGTGAATAATTGCCTGGATGGCTTACAGAATCAGGTTGGGAATTGAAATAGAACAAAGCACATGAAAATATATGAAAACTCATTAAAATGAAAAACAACCATAGTGCAGATACAGATAAAAGCAAAAACAAAATTCAAATAAAGTTCATACGGGGTCATTTCCTATCAGAGGCGTGGGTCATCTTTTCTTTTGGCCATTTGAGGAATCATATTTATTTGCAGAAGAAATATATTTGCCTTTATTGCGCTTACATTGATAAACATTTTATAAACATTTCAACTTAATGGCTTTTCCTTCTGTTTTCTATGTGAAATGCCAACAGCTTCGTCAAGGAATTGAACTCGAATCGACGAGTCCATTTTCCACGACTCTATTTTTGGTATATAAGGCGTGTGCTAGATCGTCGCCCATACTTATAGACTAGGCGAGATTATGTGATCTATTCCTGGGCCAATCACTTGCATACTCTGAGGTTGATACAATACTTAAACCGACCCTACTGGTCATAATTACTGCGACATTCATGGACGACGGACATAGGATTAAATCGCTGGACCTGTAACAATACGTAGGATAGGACTTATACGCTTACCAAAGGATTCCATAACATAGGACTTTCTTTAAGCCATTTTCAACTGGCCAAGGATGGCATTTAAAAACATTACAGTTAGTACTTTTATTGTTTTTTTTCCTTGGAGTCATGAATCTGAAAGAATATTGTTAACCCTGTAATTAATCCCTAATTATCCATGCCCTGTATATTTCATTTGAGAATCTGTGTACAGATGTCCCACTATCACCCATGAACATCTATACACGTGTGTATATACACACACACAAAAACACACACACATACAACACACATACCTACCTAAAGAAGACATATACATGTACATCCACACTTACAAGTAAATACCTAACACATACTCATACACATATACACATGTTCATATTACATGCACACATACACACAGATCCAATATTTGTATATATTTACCAACCCCTCCGCACGAGCAGGATGCGACACTAGGTCAATTTCTTAAGCGGGGTTTAACAGGTTTGAATTCAGAGTTTTCCTTCTCCTAGACTGGTTACCAAGGCATGGTTAAAGAGCCCAGTCTGTCCTGCTATTTACCCATAGCTGGAGGCATATTTGGATTCATACCTTTCCCAAGGGTATTAGCGCATGTGAAATGCCAACAGCTTCGTCTAGGAATTGAATTCGGGTCGACAAGTCCATTTCCTACTATTCTAACCATTATTCCACGCGCCTTTGATATTTGTATATATCTATATTTAATATCTATATGCGCCCACATATTGCAACCGTACATACTCACATATACATATATATATACATATACACACACATATATACACACACATATACACACATATAAGTACATATATACATATATACCTATACATGCATATACCCAAAACATACATGCACATATATACAGTTTATACACATTCTCACATATATGCCTACCTACATGATGGACTCTCCCGTCGATTTCGACGTATGAGTGTTCATACAATGAACATCCACACAGTGGTTTGTTTATAGTGAAGGCTTGTGTTGGACCATCCACACTTTTTGGCACAGTCGATAGGAAAGAATTGGTGCATCAACGGTTGCCAGAAAACCCAATCAACGACCGACCTCAGGAATTTTGAATTCAGAGTTATCCCTCTCCTAGACTGGTTACCTACCCAAGGCTTAAGGACCCAGTCTGCCCTACAATTTAACCCATAGCTGGAGGGAATTTTAAATTCAGAGTTATCACTCTCCTAGACTGGTTACCTACCCAAGGCTGAAGGGCCCAGTCTGTCCTACTATTTAACCCATAGCTGGAGTGAGAATATATGGATTCATACTTTTCTCAAGGGTATTAGCGCTATGTGAAATGCCAACAGCTTCGTCTAGGAATTGAACTTGAATCGGCGAGTCCATTTTCCACGACTCTAACCACTAGCCCACGCGCCTCCTACATATGCATATCTATATACGTATACGTGTGAAATAGCAATGTTCCACCTTCAAATTATAGTAGGTATCTGTTTATTACAAGATTTTCAATCAGGGTAAAGTAAAGTTGGCGGAGTGACTTATTGTCGGTATCAGTCAGTCAGCGAGGGAGTATATCCCTTTTTCGCTACCGCTAGACCAAATAGATTGTTTTCGCTGAGGTAGAGCGCCACACCTACCACCAGCTCCTCCTTTACCGCACAGATCAGATTACCCTATTTGAACTATTAATTCGCTGATTTGGACCGGTATCGAACTAGGAACTTTGCAATTCGTAAGCCAATGCTCTACCGATTGAACTGTTAACCTGAAAAATTAAAGAAAAAGTCACATCACTTTCATTTCTAACTTGGAGATTTTTAATCAGGGTTCCCTACCTGAAAAATAAAAAAAAGTCTCATCATTTTCAGTACCTACTGGATGGAACTTTTCTCTAGCCCTAGACCTAAGGGATTGTTTTTGCTCAGGGGGAGCGCCACAACTACCGTCAGCTCCTCCTTTACCGCACAGATCAGATTACCCAATCTGATCTACTCATGCGCTGAGTTGGCGGGGACCGGTATCGAACCAGGAACTTTCCAATTCGTAAGCCAATGCTCTACTGATTGAGCTGTTAACCTGAAAAATGATATAAAAACAAATAACATCACTTTCATTACTAAGTTGAAGATTTTTTATCAGGGTTCCCGACCTGAAAAATAAAAAAAAAAGTCATTATTTTCAGTACCAACTGGATGGAATTTGTATAATAAAATTGCGATCTTTTGACGTATATGTTTCTATCCATATTCAAGTGCATGTATCTAATAAAAACATTGGATTGGTAATCTTGAGAGAGCATAATGGTCGGCCAAGGAATAACATGATTGGTAGAATGATATATGTTCATGAAACATTGGTATGTAATGTGTCAAACGCTCGTCAGAGAGAGAGAGAAAGAGAGAGAGAGAGAGAGAAAGAGAGAGAGAGAGAGAGAGAGAGAGAAAGAGAGAGAGAGGGAGAGGAAAGAAAGAAAGAAATAGAGATTTGATCTGTAATGAATAAAAATGAAATGTTATGAATGTCATTTGATGTCTAGGAAAAAAAGATGGTCACGCAGATACATCAACCAGCTGGGCAAATATAGTAATATTCAAGAAATGAAAACTTATATCTCTTTTGACAAACAGACAGACACACACAGCGAAGCAGGTAAGCAAATTGATATATAGATTGGTACATACATAGATAAATAGATACAGAGACAGAAAATGTGTTCTTTATTTTCTACCTTCTCCCCGTTTATCTGTATATTTGTCTCTTCCTCTTGCTTTCTTTCTTTCTTTCTTTCTTTCTTTTTTTTCTTATATATATGTTTGTCCACTTCATACTGTCGTGCCATAAGTCACCCAAAAAGTGCGATATACATATCAGTTTAAAAGAAACCAGAAAATCTGGGAAGCCCGCTAGTGTAATGGTTAGAGTGTCCGCCTGTCAGCCTAACAGGTAGGGTTCGAATCACGCACAAAGCACTGGCCTGTCTATAGCTCTGCTGATGAGGCCTAATAGGCTGAAATGTACATACAGAGATCGACATTTTCTCGATTTGTTTACGCCTTACATTTAAACCGATATCCACGCCTAATTCATTTAATTATAATTAATTAATTAACAAATTAGGTATGACTTTAATTAAGCACATAATCTTAAAATATATATATATATATTATTGGCATTTCAGTCTTGGAAGACTATAACATAGTTTTTGTGATCCTGAAATTACAGCACCTCTTGTGAGTGTAAATTTCAATGCTAGAAAAATATTCTTGACCACAGATGTCATATGTGAAGGCTGTCCCTGATATATATATATATATATATATATATATATATATATATATATATATATATATATACCACCAGCGTAATAAAGCAATGATCCTCCGTTATTTACAGATTTGATCTCTCTGGTGATCGTGAGAATATATACACCGATGTATGTATTTATCAGTTAAAACACTGCACCTTAATGACAGAAGTTGACGGGCGAGAGGTCAAGGAACCGGGCTGATGAAAAATCAGTAGGATTTTGCTCCTGGTCAGAAATAATTGCTGCCTCTAGTCACACTGATGTGACATGAAATGTCGAAACATGGTGTCTATGGATGATAAATAAATAAATATATATATATATATATATGTGTGTGTGTGTGTGTGTGCGCGCGTGTGTGTGTGTAAATTGAAAATGGAAGTGAATCCGACTGTATGTTGAAAAGAGAAATAATATATATATATATATATATATATATAATCGCTGTATAATCTTTAACAAGCAAGATATCTTGATAATATGGGGCTAATAGGCTGCTTTGAAACCAATGATAACAATCACACCTTAATTGTATTGTACTGTATTATAAATAATATATGTACATATATAGTTGTATATTGACTTTCGAGTTTAATTTGTTCCACATGTAACTCAATTTCCTCGTATATCAAATCAAGTTTCCCCATTGAAAAAAATTGAAATTCTACCAATCAGTCTCTACCCCAAAAAAATTCAAACCTTTTGTTAATTTTTTTTAATAAAAAGATTAGCACTGTATTGTATAGAAACAAAATATAATAGTATGTAATGAATTATGTTCTTTAAAAGTAAGTAAGTAAAGTGCTCGAGGTGACCTAATGTCGGTACAACTTAATCCCCTTATCACTAGGGCTAGACGAAGGGGATTGTTTTTGCGTCTGAGATGGAGCGCCGCACCTACCATCAGCTCTTTACTTTACCGCACAGATTCCTGTGCTACTCATACGCTGAGTTGGCGAGGGCCGGTATCGAACCAGGAACCTTGTGGTTTCTAGTCGTTTTGTTCTCTAATATGACTTAATATTCATTTTTATAGATAATATTTTTCTTTGGTGTCATAGATTTGGAAATATAAATGGTTTTAGTGAACTTATAAACATAAGTGTATCTGAGGCTCGCCCGTACCGCAGATTTTAGCTCGCATTCCAAAGAAAATAAATCGCCTGAGGTACAGCTAATAATCTGAAAAAGTTGGGTCAATGGTAAATCAAAGTAACATATATGTAATGTATATGTAAAAGAATCATTTGAATTTTCTCCCTATGTCTCTGCTATACCTGTAAAGCATAAGCGTCTTTTTATCTATTAAATACATTATCTCATAAATACAAGTGTACAAATATGTGAACAATCTCACTAACACGATAACATAATTCACGAGGAAAAGATAGTGATGTCTGTAGAAAGATAACATTATTTAGTATTAACATACTTTGTCAAAAGATAGCAAACTGCCATCTCATATCAGGAGAAGATTTCTCAACACACACACACACACACACACACAAACACACACACATATATATATATATATATATATATATATATATATATAACACACACACACACACACACACACACATATATATATATATATATATATATATATATATATATAAGTCGACGGGGCGGCCTACAGTCGTTATCAGCCAGCCAGCGAGGGAGTCTATTCTCTTTTCAATAGCGCTAGACCAAGGAGATTATTTTTTAGCATCTGAGGTGGAGCGCCACACCTACCATCAGCTATATATATATATATATATATATATATATATATATATATATATATTATATATTCGAAATTGAGCCTCCGGTGATGATGTTAAGCAATCCAGATTTTGTTATTTCAGTAGACAATATGAAGTAAATGGAAGTGAATCCGACAGTATGAATAGAGAATTTTTAGAAAAAACAAATGATGTTATTAGTTCCCGAAACTTTCAATCTTCCTCAATTGTGCTGTGGACTTACTTTTTAAACTTGCATCTATATATGTACATATATATAGTATCCAATTTCTATATCCTACGAAAATCAAATGAGTGCAGATTTCTAACTGATCCATGCTACCTATGTCTACATGAAAAATTGACTATCATTAAATTCTCAGACAAGAAAAATCTTTTCAATAATAGATTCGAATCAATCTGCAATCGTAGACCTAGGTTGGGTCGGTCACTAAAATATCATTAGAATTACAATATTAAATTTAAGTAAATGAATTTGAATGTCTTTCTTAAATAGTTATTAATTTTAAATGGGATAAATACAAAAAAGAACAATGAAAAAGAATTAAATTTTAACTGCTTTTACAAGATATGTCTATATTAATAATGGAGATTGTCTGTATTTCTGTCTGTAACAAAAACTATGTCAAAGCTCTACGTCACAATATTATTATGCTATATACACCCAACATTTGAGTAAACAATTTTAAAAATTGTTTTTTACTCTCGTCCTTTTTTTTTTTTTACAGTAACAAGAAATTAACTAAAAAGTTTACAAATAAATACAAACCTACGATTTTGTGTAAAACTGATGTGATTTTTGATTTGATTTTGTTCTTGTTTTACGGCATATCAACCGCAATGGGTCATTTAATGCCAACTACGTTTTTGAAATGAATTGGTGATAATGTTTAATTTTCTAAAGATTTTTTTTTTTTTACATATTTTTTGTGAATGGAACTTTTAGATGATTCTTTTTAACATGTATTTTTGAGTTTTCATTTTTTTTGGAAGATTTTTAGATTTTGTTGTAGATGTGTGCCTCTTTTATGTATCTGAGTAGTTTTTCTGGGTTTATTTGGTAGAATATCTGTTTTAGATTTGTTGTTTGGTAGTATTTTTTTCGTATTTGTTTTAGGTTGCTACATTCTGTTAAAATGTGTTTGATTGTGTAGGGTTTTTGGCATGGTATGCAATATGGGGCTGCTTCTTTTTTGAGGAGGTATGAATGGGTAATGTATGAGTGTCCTATTCTTAGTCTGGATAATATCACTTCTTCTTTTCTGGATATTTTGGTTTGATTTATTTGAAGTTTTCCTATTTGTGGCATTATTTCTGATGTGGAAAATATTCAAAATAATTGTTTGATTATTAAATTGACGCAACATTTTATTTTAGAGGGACGGGGGTCAGTTTTCATTCGAAATTGTTTTATTTTTTTATTCCTTTAATAAATATGAGGATTTTGCTGACTTATGATACAAACCCTCTGACATTGAATTTTTAACGCCCACCCTCTCGGGCAATGTCTCTCAAAAATTAATTTTTACGACGCCCGGAGGATGTTTTCTGTTGCTAGTAAATGTAATTACAATTAAATTAATAAGAATACAGAAATAAGAACTAAGGAATGAATGCACGTAGAGAATAAGCCGCACGCAAAAATTGAGAGAAAAATTTCAATTAACGTAGCGTTCAACCGTTATTATCCGAAAAGAAATGTATCCGAGTTTAACTAAGGAATTACATCGACTTAGTTAAACGTTGGGTAAGGTCCTGATGAAATCCTTTGGATTGAAACCATCGTAGACCCTTAACTTTTTCATATATATATATATATATATATATATATATATATATATATATATATATATATATATATATATATATAGTAAGGCTCTCTTTAAAAAACGGATCGATTTTTTTCCGGAAGCCTTTACCTATGTACATATGTATGTATTTATCAGTAGAAATTCTATCCCGAAATGATCTATCTGATAGCCCTGTGATTAGGGTCGGATTTCGATCCCTGCTTGAAGTAGCCTGGTGAGTTCTCCTGAAAATGGTCTACCTTGAACACCGAACCCATGTTAGAGACGAAACTACAATCATATATATATATATATATATATATATATATATATATATATATATATATTATAAAACTATGTTCATGAGTTTTAAAAATGAAGGAGAACATATTATTACCCTCAACAGTAAACTTCTAAACTCGATGAAACAATTCACGTACCCATGTTAAACGACTAAGAAGTTAAGCGACAGTTCTTCCAAGCCGTGGCTGTACCATTGCTACTGTACGGCTGCACCACCTGGACACTAACGAACGGTCTGCGGAATAACCTAGATGGGAGCTGCACAAGATGGCAGCGTGCAACCTCAAACAAGACGTAGAAAACAAATGCTCAATATCACACAACCATCCGTGTGAGATGAATAAGACACTTATGGAGAAGCGAGTGACATTCTTCTGTGAAGCCATCAC
>CM042148.1:96581565-96586565 GCA_023376005.1 Doryteuthis pealeii | reverse complement strand
AACCGATATGCATTATCGCCATCTCAAACAGATTTTTTGTCCTCTATATATACACAGGAGGCGTATAATATATATACGCGTGGTCTAATGGTTAGAGTCGTAGGAAATGGACTCGTCAACGCGAGTTCAATTCCTGGACAAAGCTGTTGGCATTTCCCATAGCGCTAAAACCCTTGGGAAAGGTATGAATCCATTTATCCATCCAGCTATGGGTAAATAGCAGGGAAGACTTTAACCATGGCTATGTAACCAGTCTATGAGAAGGAAAACTCTCAATCGAAAGCTGATAGACTCCGCTTAAGAAATTGATCTTGTGTCGCATCCTGCTCGTGCGGAGGGGTTGGTATATATATATATATATATATATATATATATATATATATATATATACGCAGGTGTGTATATACATATGTGTGTGTGTTCATATATGTATATATGTCTTCAGTGCAGAAGACCGTGTCTGAGCAGAGCTGGCCTGATGAGTCACCAAACTGTGCATCAGTGAAATGGAACAATAAAACCCCCTGTTCTCGCTGGAATAATTTGTGAATGTGAGAAGATGTGCAAGACTTTACCTGGACCAAAAAGCCACATTCGCGCAGCTCACTGTTGAAATTGTTGAACTTTTTGAAGCTCACCGTTGTATTCTTTGAACCTCTGAACTTTAAAAAAAATGTTATTTATCAAGCAATGGCAATACTCGACAACGAGTTTGCTGCCATCATGCATATATGTAAATAATTTTTGCGCGCAGGTCACACGCAAGGACTGAGAAAAATAACGTAACGTTCATCTGTTATTATACAACCGTTATAAACACAAAATAAGTTACAAACACACACAACCTATCAAATATTTAAAAGAATTTACATGTACATATTCATATTCTGCCAATTCTGGTTAATTAATGCCTGAAAACGATATCAGAAGATCTGAAACACGTGTCGCATATATAAGATAATAATATATGCGACACGTTAAACAGGATCCTTTTTGCGAACATTCTTTTTATAGAATATCTAATTTTCTCCCGTTGGACCCATAACGACACTTTTTATATGTATATATGTATGCGCGCGTGTGGGGGGGGGGGTGTATGCATTGTAGGTATATTTAGGATAAAGAGGGTTCTAAATAGAAATATTCACACCGCCAATTTAGGTCCTTATAAATATATGGTCCTTATATAATATATATATATATATATATATATATATATATATATATGGAGATTTTTTGTACTATTGACACACTTTGTATTATGAAATAACGTTCCATTCAGTATTCATTTCTGTCTTGGTAAAATATTACAAAAGATGACAGACAAGTGTTTACAGCTGAGTTTGTGTGCAACCATTAAATTCTAATGTGTTGTTATTATTTATCAAAAGTATATCTAAAAAGGCTGTGATAAACTTTATATTCAAATTGGTTATTAATGACCTAATAAGATCTCTTAATGATACCACCAAGTTAAGAAGCAAAATACGTATAATGAAACATAACATCCACTTCACAAGGCGACTTATCTTTTTCTCATGGTATTTTTATTTTCCTTCAAGCCAAACTGTACTGAGTAAGAGACCACGTCTTACTCTGTCAGCGCATCCCTCCAAACTCTCCTAACATTCTAACCTCTCACTCATCCCCTCTCACACTTCGCCACGTGACACTTCTTGACCAGTATAAAAATGGCATGTGTTGTTGTGTTGGTTCATTCATAAAAATATTTATACTACAACCCCCCCTCTCTCTCTCTCTCTCTCTCTCTCTCCCTCTCTCTCTCCTCTCTCTCTCTCTCTCTCTCTCTCTCTCTCTCTCTCATTTAAATATAGACAAAAACTTGGACCTTGGAAGAGAAATTTAAAAAGTATGGAATATGAGTGAAAGTGATACCACTTGTAGTTGGGGATATATATATATATATATATATATTATATATATATATATATATATATGAAAGGAAGGAAAAACTCAACACCAAAGATAAATATTGCTCTGTATATAATCTAAAAAAATGTATTATACATTGAGCTCTCTGTAGTGATTTAAAGATTCACGGTATTTATACATACTGGATCATACAGTAATAATACAGTGTGAATTTGAAATAACATATAGAATCATCCCTTACGACCAAGTTTTGGATACCTCACACACATACATATATATATATTATATATATATATATATATATATATATAGAGAGAGAGAGGGGGGGGAGGATAGGATATGTGTATGGGTAGGTATATCGTCTCCATGGATATAGAATATGAGGTCAATGAGAATCAATTCAATTCTGTTTGAAGTCTGCCGTTCTGCAATCTAATTCTGACTAACCTTCGTAAAAAAACGTTTTTTTTTATTTCATTCATATTCTTTCCTGCTTCACATTTCTGGATTTTTTTTATGTCTCTCTTTATTTGGATCTTTTATAAATTCTGCCTGTCCAACCGCCACTTGAACACGAACCATCGACAAGCAATGACTTCTCATCACCTAAACTGCCTTTTTCTTAGGTTTTTCTTGCATAAGATTATCATCTCATTGATAGTTCTCATTCCACAGCCAAGAAATCTGCTTCTTCCTTGATTCTCATTTCTTTTATTGTTTCGTTTTTCATTTTCAAAGTTCTGCTTTCATTCTATCGATTTTTCCCGGTATTATGGATAGGATATCCTCATCATAATAATTCTGTGTTTCTTTTCATTCATCAACTCTCCTTATTAATTTCCTTTAATACAATATATAGAATCCCCGCCTGTCAGCTGGCAGTCAGGGTTCGAATTACACACAGAGCAGTCTCCCGTCTATAACTCTGCTGATGAGGTATAATATGCCGAAATGTACAACAGAGATTGACTTTTCTCGATTTGTTTACGCCTTTACATTTCAACAGATATGCTCGCTTAATTTATTAATTATCAACTAATTAACTTTCAATTAGGTATGACTTCAATTAAGCAATTATTCTCCCAAAATTGTCGCCATCTCAAACAGACTATAAGCCTGTTTGCTTACTTTCATACTGTCGTGCGGAAAGTTACCCAAAAATGTAGAACATATCAGTTTAAAATCTAAAGAGAAAACGTGGAAAAACCAGCTAGTATAATGGTTAGAATCCCCGCCTGGCAGCCTGGCAGTCAGGGTTCGAATCACACACAGGGCAGTCTCCTGTCTATAACTCTGCTTATGAGACATAATATGCCGAATATATATATATATATATATATATATATATATATATATATATTATATATATTATTATATTTTATTTATTATTATTATTACATTTATATTTTGCTTGAAAATTCGATAATTATAGAAGATTATAATGACAAGTGAATAGACAAACATCCAAAAATCTTATTTCCTTCGCCGAAGAGCATAAATCCCGGGTTTGTTATTGTTCACTCAGCGCCTCCTTGCCTCATATTGTAGAGACGTCTCAGTATCATTGACAGGTTAATTTCGCAGGAATTTATCCGTGTTGTATCGTGGCCGAAGCAATATAGTTTCTGACTATCCTGCTGAAGTCCCGGTTTCGATTTCTGTCGGAGGGAAATCGTTAGTGTACATGGCTGATGAGACTTAATAAAGTGAAACAGTCTGTACGATGTTCTACACATCGAGTAATTCTTTGCGAAATTCACTTGTCATTATTATCTTGTATAATTATCGAATTTTATGCGGTATGCGCATTGTAATTGCCTTCAAGCAAAAATATAAATGTTAATATATACTTTATCCAGCAATGCTTCTAAAAAAAAAAAAAACATCCAAAACCCTTATATATATATATATATATATAGGTGTATCAAAAAGGTAACGAGATTTTCGGTATTTTTTGACACACCCTGTATTCTGAAAAATTAACGTTCCATTCATTCTTCATTTCTATCTTGGTAAATACAACTTTAAAATCTGTATTTTTGACATGCCCTGTATTCTGAAAAAAACATTTATTGTTCATTCCTATCTTAGTTAATACAGCTTCAATCTCGATACTTTTTTGACACAACTTGTTAATATATATATATAAAACCACTCCACACACGCAGTATGCGTCACAATATCAATTTCTTAAGCCGGGGTTTTAATTCTCTTACATTGGTTACCTAGAAAAAGTTAAAAAGTCCAGCCTGTCTTACTCTTTATATATATATATAAATTGAAAATGGAAGTGAATGCGATGGTATGTTGAAAAGAGAAAGAAAGTATTGAATGGATAAAAGGATTATTTTAATTAATTTAACTTACTCGTGTTTCGGTCAGGAGTTTATCCATGTATACATTATTCTATCTATCATTATTTTAAATAACAAAATGAAATAAAATAATAATAAGTTAAATCAATTAAAATAATCCTATTTTATTCATTCAATACTTTCTTTCCTTTATTTCTCTTTTGAACACACACACACACACATATATATATATATATATATATATATACAATGATTATGTTTTTGCTCATGCCTAATGATGCTACACTGATACAGTTGGAAGAAATTATTACGATGAAGCAAATTTAACGATGTTTCCATCATTTATTCAGTATATTGCTCTGTCCATCCACTTACTGGCACTAGGCACATCGTGCTCTCACCACGGATTACATGTATCACTACAGATACACTACACGTGGAATGATCCTTATTAACCCAATATATATATATATATATATATATATATATATATATATATATATATATATATACCTAAGTATGTTAGAAGCGTATATATGACTATGTAACACAATATATATATATATATATATATATATATATATATATATATATGTTTTCTCGAACCTTTAAACCAATCTTAAAAAGTAAACATAGATACTGTATATTAAATCAATACTCCTGTTCATTAAGTTTACGTCCGTTATCATCTTGTATCACATTCTGGTTAAAAATGAGATCGTCCAAATCGACCAAGATGAAATGCAAAAATGTAACTCCTGTTTATCTGTTGCTGCTTATCCGCCGAATCAT
>CM042148.1:96574065-96579065 GCA_023376005.1 Doryteuthis pealeii | reverse complement strand
ATGCGCGGAGGGTTGTTCCGGTGAAGGCTCATGGGGATTTATTTTATTTACATCTTTTATCTTAATTTTATTTTACCCCACCCCACCACAGAGTTGATAAAATAATAGTTGATTGTTTTACTTACTACAATTCTGCTTACTTCATGTACTCGTCTGGACTCCATGTTCCCTGGTTGGACTTCTGTCAAGGGTTGGTTTTCTTCCTTCTTTTGATTCTTCTTCGTCGATTCTTTTTTGTGCTGGGCTGGTCATTTAATTAACACAAAAAAGACTTTGTTGTCTCTTGGTCAAGCTTTTATTTTCAACCCTGCCATATTGATTCCGCCGTGGGTGAATTGAGAACCCTAAGAGACATCCTCTCTCATAGGGTGCCGACTCTCATATGACTAACTAAACTAAAACCTATGCTCTCACCTGTATACCGGAAGGTCAGTTGGAATGCCACCGTTGTTACTCATCGAACCCAGTAACTTTCCACGGACCCCGTCATTTTTAGGTTTAACAAACCCTAATTCAAAATTCTAACAACAGGTAATTCATAATTTACATACATAAATTATGTAACACTAATTTACTTCTGTCGTGATGTAATGTCTCACATTTTACATTTCTCCTAGCCACTATCACCTGAAACTTTACCATAAACTAGGTTCATACACAGAACCATTTGTAACAGAATTTTGAAGACTGCGGCCTGCAACAACATGAAATATTATAAAGTATGAACTGCACTTTCCATTTGTATCAAATCGATTATTTTGTTTTGATTCTACTTTTTTTAATTGATTATTTAATTGGTTATTTTATTCAACATTTTAATTTACTTTTTATTCATTATTTATTTCTATTTTTATTCAAACCTTTTTAATTGTTTATTTTATCTTAATTCAATTTTTTTCATTGATTATTTAATTGATTATTTTCTCTTAATTTAACTTTTGAACTGATCATTTAATTGATTGTTTAATTTTTTATAATCTTTTTAATTGATTATTTTGTCTAAAATCAATTTTTTTCATTGATTATTTAGCTGATCATTTTCTCTTAATTACGTTTTAAATTGATTTTTTAATTGATTATTATTTTGTTATAATTTAACTTTTTAATTGATTACATAGGACAACAAATTTTTTGAAAGTCTCAGTTGCATGAGATTTTTTTTACTGTTTTTTTTTTTTTTTTTTACTATTTTTCATCTGCCGATTTCAAATAAGGAAACAGTTGTGTTCTGTTTGCTCTATTTTTACATTTCATCCTTTTGCGGCTAAATAAACTAATTCGAGTTTATCTTATCAATAGGATGACTAATATTCGTTGTTTTTTCTGGCAAAATTTGA
Source organism: Doryteuthis pealeii (assembly GCA_023376005.1). Taxonomy (NCBI): domain Eukaryota; kingdom Metazoa; phylum Mollusca; class Cephalopoda; order Myopsida; family Loliginidae; genus Doryteuthis; species Doryteuthis pealeii. The sequence continues at coordinate 96,577,728 of CM042148.1, read as the reverse complement.
TCATGGCTAGAAGGAGACATGCCATGTGTGAACAAGCAAAGTGTTTTCTGCTATATTTGTACATACTTTACGATTATTCGTCAGAGGTGCAATATAACATTGTTTGGGAAGCAAGCCTATAAGGCGTAGTTCGGACTTACTCTTGATGACGAAGAAATGGAATGGGCCCCTCATACTGTATGTCACAACTGTGAAGAAATGCTGCGTGGCTTGACAAAAGGAAACGTAAGGGCTTACCTTTCGGAATTCCCATGACCTGGCAGAAACCGAAGGACCAAACAATTGACTTCAATACCGAGTTTCTAAAAACACCCTGTTTGTTCTTTCATTCGTGCTCTTTTATTGTGTGGCTGGTCTCGGGGAATTTTGGATACGCTTCCTCTCATCTGAAAACGAAAATTTACCAACCCCTCCGCCCGAGTAAGATGTGACATAAAATCAATTCTTAAGCGGAATTAAACAGGTTTGAATTCAGAGTGTTCCTTCTCCTATATTGGTTCCCATAGCAAGGTCAAATAGCCTAGGATACCTTACTGTTTATGCATAATTTGAGAGAGGATAGGTGGATTTTCCCAAGAAAATTAAAACAATGTGAAATGCAAACAGCTTCGTCCAGGATTTGAAATTGGTTCGCCGTATCTGATTCCTACGACGATAAACATTACACATGAGTGTCTCTGGATACGTGTAGGGCACAAAAACAAATACGGCGGAACAGTTTCACTCTATATGAAAAGACTAGCTTAAGAAGTGCTTCGACCAATAGGAAACTCGATGAAATGAGTGTTGCATAACGAGGTTATTGTCAGAAATGATAAAGTTTTAGTTGGTTTAATTTTACGGCATGTCAACCCATGTTGGTTTATTTTATGCCGAACACATTTTGTTTCATTAATTCGTGATGGGTACTTAATTTTTAAATTAATTTATAGATACATTTTTAAACTCATTGTTTTTACTATTTAACCCATATATAAGTCCCTAACAGGTACTACCACTCCGATTCAGAGTGGACCTGGGAGTAATGGTGATAAAGAGTTAATCTATATTCCTCAGAAGTGCAGTCGGTGTATTCTAAAGTTTCAACCAACAGAGCTGGATAACGTTTTTTTTTTTCATTGTTCATTTCCGTCTTTAAAATATTTTTAAAACACACTTCGGTATTTGATGCTTCAAACCCTGGATGTAGTGTTAAATCTGTTGGTTCTTGAGACCCCTAAACTAGTCTGTACTTTATCTCAGACAATTCAGGGCAAATATTTTTGTTTCAATGTTTCACTCCCAGTTATAACACCGATTCACTTAAGCCTTCTCTATTTCAACATGATCCTCATCGTTGCCGCTCCAGTCACTACCACAGTCTGTGCACACTAATTCGATGTCACGCTACAGTAATTCTTCATCATAAACAAGTTCCTCATCACTAGATTCAGCTTCCTCTGTATGTTTCATAAATTGAACTACTGGTTTGATGGGCGTCGCGATCCACCTTCGTACGGACAGAAAAAAGGTGGTTTCAAAAACTGTCGATACTGAAGATGTATTTATCAATACTGATATAGACAAAACGCGAACTTAAAAAAAAAAATCCACTTAAGAATCAACATTTACTCCAGCGAGGGTCCCATTAGTCGAAGCACCTCTGAAATTCCGCTTGTCATTTTTCGCCGTTGTATTAATTTTTATGTGACATACATCGTCAAATTTTATTATTGAAATTAATGTTCATTTGGATTATTTGGATTATTCGGACTTTTGTCCTCATCTTTATTGTTATATACACCATGTTTCGGCCGTCTTCGGGTGTTTCTTGTCGAACTCGAGACCCTTCTCAAACTCGGGATCATTATCTTTGAACTTGGGAAACCTTGTCGAAGTCGGGAGTCTTCATGTCATAACTGGGATCGTTCACGGATCTTCGAACCGAACGCTTTATTCAATCCACAGTGGTAGACTGTTCTCATTCTCTTAACCATGAACAGGATCAACTGTTAAGCTATAATAAGTATTCCATGTTATTATCACCGTTAGCCAGGATTGAACCTGTAACCTAGAAATGATTGTCACCCAGAACTGGATTAACTCAACCCTTATATCCGTTGCACCATGTGCCCAAAATAAAATTTCATAATAAAATTTCAGTTCAAAAATCAAGAAACTGTTTTCATTCTATTTCATTTTATATTTCGGAAGCTTGACATTCCTTTATCAACATCATCTAGAGGAAGGTCACGTTTCCGAAATATAGAAATAAAATAAAATGAAACTTAACACTTAAATAACAACTAAGTTTCTTATTCATGTCAAAGCCAATGCTTCACACAAAATCCCCAAAATGTTTTAAAGATATATTATAGACATGTATATATAATAAACATATATACAAATAGACATTTACTCTAGACTCACCTGATATACCAACAAAGAAGCATACGTGGACTTCACAACAATATATATATATGTGTGTGTGTGTGTGTTTGTGTGTGTGTGTGTTTGTATATATATATATATATATATATATATATATATATATAATATATTGGTCATAAAAAGTCCGTGTACACTTTGAAGAATTAAAACATTAAAATACATAGTAAATTTGTGTATACACTGTATATATAGTTAATAATAATTACGCGTATACTTAACTGTTTCAGGTCTGGGGGTACTCGCATTAAAGCAGCACATTGCTTCACCTCTAAAAAAACAGGTTTTATTATCTGGCACCTCAAATGCCGACGGAATCTGAGGTATTCTTATCACCACCCTGGGAGAAATGTTTCTTGTGGAACACTCCATATCAAACTGACCTTGTGTCACATTCTGGCATCGTGGTAAGCAGGATATATACTAAAACAGAGACGATCATGATGATAGATTGATTGATTGATTTTAGCGACTATGGTTATTTTATGCCTCGAGGCTAGGAAATCGTTCAATGTAGGTTTATATTGATATTCTTGTGAAGGTATCTTAACACTTTGACTATGTATTGGTACACATATGGACCACTATGTATATTACTGATATACGTATTGTACTTATATATATATATATATATATATCACTCCAAATATTTCACTTCCTTTTTTAAAATGGGCTGACTTCTGATTTAGGTCGGAAAATGTAAACGGAAAGTGTTTTGGTGGTATCCAATGACAGTTTAAATACAGTCTATGAATTAACATTTTACGAGTTGGGTTACGGTTTTAGGGTATTAAGGTTGTGTTTAATTACGTATTGCTTAAAAAAATTAACAAAAAAACAAATTACTATGAATTTTGAATGTTGAAATACATTTTTTTAAACTAAGGTTAATTGAAATTGTACATCGCAATACTAACACAAAAACGATTGTCTCAATAATAGATTCAATAATTAATTTCAATGGTTAATTATATGTATAGTAATTTTTTTTTTCTTTTGTTTTTTTAAGCAGTACGTAATTAAAAACAACTTTAATAAAACCGTAACCCAATTCGCAAAATGTTAATTCATAGACTGTAGTTAAACTGTCATTGGGTACCACCAAAAATTTTCCGTTTTAATTTTCCGACCTAAATCAGAAGTCAGCCTTAAAATCCTACTGTGAATATATACTTTCCTAATGACATAGCATTATTTACATATACTCCTTAAATAATGTGTTAACGATGAAAAATT
>CM042148.1:96559065-96566565 GCA_023376005.1 Doryteuthis pealeii | reverse complement strand
GCAGACTGGGCTCTAATCTTGGCTTGCTAACCATAAATAAAACACTGAATTTAAACCTGTTAAACTATGATTAGAAAATTAACATTGTGTTGCATTCTGCTCGTGTGGAGAGGTTAGTAAACAAATATATATATATATATATATATATATATATATATATATTATATATATATATATATATATATATATAATATATATATATATATATATATATATATATATATATATATATAAACTATATGGTTCCTAGTTCGATACTAGCCTTCGCCAACTCAGCGTATGAGTAGCACAATATTATCCTTGTTCTAGCGCTATTGAAAAGGGGATAGACTCCCTCGCTGTCTGGCTGATACCGACATTAGGCCGCCCCAACGATTTTACTTACTTACTTATATATATATATCGGGAAGGGATAATCGTTATATCTATAGTCAAAGGTAATATGTGTTACAGAGTTGCTGAGAAATATCTGCTGTTTCGTCTTCATGCACCACAAAAGGCAGATGGAAATTTCCCTTGCAATCTGTGTGACTGCATCTGCAAGTCCAGAATTGAACTAATTAGCCACCAGAGGGTCAACAACTGATGAACGACATGGAGGAACGCCATCGTCAACTACGACGGACTGCTAAAAGGAATATTATATATATATATATATATATATATATATATATATGTGTGTGTGTATATATATATATATGTACATATTTCCTTCTATCTACAACATATATATATATATCTGTAGTTTATTAAGAAAATTGGAAAAAACACTGGTTTGAATAAATTGAGTGGTAAGTTTATTAGCCGACGCTGCAGTGTTTTGATCTATTAATTAGATCTTCTTCATGGCATTTGTTGATATAAGGGGAGGTAATAAAAAAAATTATCACAGAATAACGAGAAAAACTGTCCTTGTTTATCAGTCTGTTCAAAATTTGAAGTTTGAAGAAAGAACGCTGGAAAGGTTGACGGTTTGAAATATGACGTCAATTATTCTTCTTATGGTGTGAGTATGAGTGTGTGTGAGTGTATGTATCGAAAAAAAATCTTTCCAGCGTTCTTTCTTCAAACTTCAAATTTTGAACAGTTTATTTAGACAAGCACATGGCCAAATTCATTTTATATTTATACATTTCTTCCCGCCTCCAGGGGCGATAATCACGATACCCATGGTATTTAAGGCCTTTTTATTCACGAACAAATATATATATATATATATATATATATATATATTATATATATATATATATCACACTCACACTAAAAGTTCACGTGATTGACCCTTTTTTATCGGTCACACAGCCGGACACAAGAATCACTTGTGGTTGGTGGTGTACTGCACATTACAACAGACATAACGAGTCTTCATTGATTATATAGACTAAGCACTATACTTAAAATTTCCTTCCAATATTCACTTAATTGCGTATTATACAGGGACGCAATGATTCATATGTGTAAGATTAAAACAATGGCGAACGCAGTATATGAAATTTGTAATAGCAAAAGAAAATTCTTTAAAAAGTAAGCTCTCTCTCTCTCTCTCTCTCTCTCTCTCTCTCTCTCTCTCTCTCTCTCTCTCTCTCTCTCTCTCTATTCAGAGTTTTCGATGAAAATTTGGCAGTTAACTTCGGTTACTGATTGCTTACGTACGTATTGAGCACTTTATGTATTGGGGACACCTACGTATTGAGCACTTGAGTTGATATCGCGACTCATTTTATTTGTTATTCTTTTCTATTTTTTGACATAGTTAATATTGTAACGCTCTCAGTTTTCTTTTCTTTCTCGTTGACAAATTATATAAATATATATAATATATATATATATATATATATATATATATATAACATAAAATATATCGCACTGATGATGGCCGCTTTCTTTTATATTTTTTACATTATTATTTTTGTTTATTTTGTATTTAAAATAATAGTAAATGGAATACTATGAGAGAAGGAAAAACTCGGTCGAAACAGGAGTCGGCACTCCGATAAGCAATTTTTATCTATTCAACATTTTCGTTCCATTATTTATTTTTTCAACATAATTGTCGGATTTACTTCCATTTTTTAACTTTGATTGAATTTAGCTGTTTGTGTTGTTATATCCACATTTTCCACTATTCTCAACCACATTTTGTCGGATTTATTCAAATCCTTCACTCCTCACACAGACACACACACATATATATTATATATATATATATATATATATATATATATATATATTATGAAATGGGTACAGAGATAACCTACTTGAGTTTCACCATGAGGATCTTCAGGATTAAACCAGTGAATTAATCGAGACACCGATTAATAGCAGCCGATTTCACGTGTGTGTTCAATGCAATGAACACACACGTGAAATCGGCTGCTATTAATAGTTGTCTCGATTAATTCACTGGTTTAATCCGGAAGATCCTCATGGTGAAACTCAAGTAGGTTATCTCTTGTACCCATTTTATAATATTTATATATATATATATTTGTACCCATTTCATAATAAATTTGCTATACTTAGAATTGAGCACTTTGTTCCTTCCCCCCCCTGAATTCCACACTTACTAACCATCGTGACCAAATTCACCGGTAAGTCAACTTTTCCTTTATATATATATAATATATATATATATATATATATAGGTTTATGTATATGTGCGTCTGTGTGCATATGTAACTGCGTTTGTAATCATTTTGCTTCTTTTATTTGTTTTATCTCGACTTGAAAGGTTTGTTTAACCTTACCTCCATCTCTCAGCGATTTACTTATGAATAGTAAACGATAGAATTACAGGAATTAACTATCTAACCGTTCATTATATATCTTTATTTAATTTCCTTTTTCGTTATGTAGTGATTATCGATCCCTATGTCCAGTTAAAACACTGATTATCAAGTCTACCAAACTCTTGAAGACTAGCCAGAAGCCAAAATTCCTGTAATTACAAAATATTAAAATCTTTCTCAATACACAGACACTATCTAAATTTTCTATCTATTTGATTATACTCGGTGAACTCTGATAATTATGTCTTCTATCTAATTCTACAGAAAGAAATGTAGTTACAAACTGACAAACAAAGATCTTAAACAGATGTATGAACTACACACACACACACACACACACACACACACACACATACACACACACGCAGACACACACGCACACACGCACACACACACACACACACACATATATAATATATATATATATAATATAGTGAATTCATTTCCGCTTAGAGATGAATTCACCATATATATATAGATAGATAGATAGATAGATAGATGGTGAATTCATTTCCGCTTAGAAATGTAGCGATTAAATAGCCTGCTATACTTGGCAGCTGATTGTGGCCGTATGGGTAAGAGGTTTGGCGAGCGTAAGTTCGTTCGGGTCTCGAACCCGGCCAGAGGTAGCTGCTAAAAATGGTATAACTGCACTGATGAGAGGTGGTACCTCGAAACACGTGTCTGTACTTTACTCTATTATACGCTCCTAATTTCAGTTGAGAACTTTATTTAGGAGGGATTTAATTGCAAATTCACCGTATTCGGCTTTCAGCTAAATCTCACTTTATTTACAAAGTTTGAGACCTCTTGGTGAATTCATTTCCGCTTAGAAATGTAGTGATTAAATAGCCTGCTATACTTGGCAGCTGATTGTGGCCGTATGGGTAAGAGGTTTGGCGAGCTATCTAAGTTCGTTCCGGTCACAAACCCGGCAGGAGGTAGCTGCTAAAAAGGGTATAACTGCACTGATGTAAGGTGATACCTCGAAACACGTGTCTGTAGTTTACTCTCTCTCTCTCTCTCTCTCTCTCTATATATATATATATATATATATATATATATATATATATATATATATGTATGTGTGTGTGTAAAATGAAACTGGAAGTGAATCCGACGTTATGTTGAAAAAATGAATAAAGGAAAGAAAGTATAGAATGGATAAAATAGGACATTTGAATCAATTTTACTTACACGTGTTTCGGTCAGGAGTTTATCCATGAGTTTTTTCCAACGAATTTCATTTCAAATAAGGATTTACCCGATAAAGGTCGGATTTTTGTGTACAGAACATTTCTACATTTTTTCTATTATTATTATTTCCTTTCATTTGGTTATTTAAAAATAATAATAGTTTGAATAATGTACACATGGATAAACTCGTGACCGAAACACGTGTAAGTAAAATTGATTAAAATATCCTATTTTATCCCTTCTATACTTTCTTCCCTTTATTTATTTTTTCAACACATATATATATATATATATATATATATATATATATATATATATATGCAAAACCCAGTAGAACACTCTTGGAGCGATTTTAATTGACTTTCACCGCCAACGTAATAAAGCAATGATCGTCTGTTGTTTACAGATATTATCTCTCTGGTGATCGTAAAATATATACATAGATGTATGTATTTATCAGTGAAACCACCGCTCCTTAATGGCAGCTGTCGACGACCGAAAGGTTAAGGAACCGGGCGGATGGAAAGTCGGACGTGTTTTGCTCCAGGTCAGAAGCAGTTGCTGTGTCTAGCCGCACTGATGAGACGTGAAACGTCGAAACACTTCTCTGCATATATCCAAGCAGTCCTATTAATACACAATGTGGTTCCGATGCTGGTGCTCTACCAACTGAGCAAAATCGTCTATATCTAAAGAGGCAAAATCGACGGAGTGAACTATTGTTGATAGCAGTCAGATCGCGAGGGAGCCTAACCCCTTTTCGTTGGCTAATTCTAATACGAGTAGGTTCGTGTGTTTTGAAATCGAGAGAGCCGTCTTTGAAATGGTTCGGTTTTTCAAATCTTCGTTAGGACATTAGGATGAATTAAGTATTGCTTAATCAATGATGGGAATCTTTTCAAAATGAAACTATAGGCGAGAAAAAGATTTACCTCATGGTTAGACAACACTTTATTAATCCGGATGTCCAGTTGAAATTTTAAAGACCGAAACGTTTTAGACTTCAGAATATGTTTTTTTTTTCTTTTGGAATACTTTGTTTTTTTTTGCCTTTTTTGTTTTTTTGTTTTTTTCTTATTTTCTACATACCGTCGGATTCATTTCCATATTTTACCGCCCATACACATACACACACACACTCATATATATATATTAACAAGTCATCCACAGACACGTGTTTCGTCGTTTCACGGCTCTTTAGTGTGGCTAGACACAACTATCTTTGGCTAGGGTCGAACTCAGACTGACCGTTTGGCAGCCTGATATCTTATTCCCTCGTCCACTGACAGCTGTAGCGGGGCCTGGTGATTTTTAAACTATTAAGTACATAGGTTTTTTATGTATTTTACGGTCACAGAGAGATCAAATTTCCGGGGAAACGATCATTGCTTTTATGCTTAGTCGTGAGAGTTAATTTAAATTACCAATTAGAGAACTCATATCAAATTTATGGGAGCATAATGGAGTTTCAGTGTCTGTCATTCTATTAGACACCGAAAGTACGTCACTACCTCCGTCACAATACCGTCAGGAATTGTGTTAGTTTGTCAATGAGTATTTAATTTATAGTCAGTAATACTCCTTAAAATGGGTATCCTGGGAGTTACACTAAACTATATCTGGTTAGGCTCCAGTTCTGGAGGTCTTGAGAGTATGGAGTACTTTTTCATTGAGATTACTGCTAGTTTTGCTTCTTTTTTTAAAGATGTATTTAGATTTCAAAATACAGTGGACACTTTAACTTACGAGGTTAATTCTTTTCCACCTGTTACTCGTTTATCTCGTATATCAATTTTCCTCATTGAAATAAATTAAAATCCCAGTAAATCCATTCCAGTTCCATTAAAAAACCACCCTAATCGTTTTGTTACTTTTTTTAAATAAGAAATATTGCAATGTATTGTTTAAAAACGTAATGACATAGAATGCAATGAATGATGTCCAGTCGTAAAAAAAAGGTTACGGAGTGGCCTATTACTGGTATCAGCCGAACAGCTAGGGAGTCTATCCTCTTTTCGCAAGCAGTACACCAGGGAGATTGTTTTTGCTGTAGTGGAACTACAGTCAACTCGCAATGCTGTAATATATTTTATACTTATTTTTTATTAATGATATTTTCTTTAACGTAATAAGTACAAAAAGTAAAGTTGTCGGCGTGACCTAAAGTTAGTATCAGCCATACAGCGAGGGAGTCTTCCCATTTCACTAGTGCTAGACCAAGGAAATTGTGTCGGCGTCTGAGGTGGAGCGCCACACCTACCGTCAGCTCCTCACTCTACCGCACAGATTCCTGTGCTACTCAAAAGCTGAGTTGGCGAGGACCAGTATCGAACCAGGAACCTTGTGGTACCTAGTCGAACGCTCTACCGACTGAGCTAAACCGGCCCTATTTTAACTTAATGAATTTGGTAAATTAAATGATTTTGGCGAATTTATTTACATAAGCGTATCTGAAGATCGCTCGTACCTCAAAGTTAAGCTCTCAGAATAAATTAAAAAGTCAACTGACTCGAAAACTAATAAGTTGGGCCACTCATAAGACAAGTTACTAATGTATCAGTATGTATATTTTGAGTTTGAGTTTGAGTTTTGTTTAACGGCATATCAACCTCTGTGGGTCATTTAGTGCCAGAAAAGGTTATATAGAGTGTTTTTTACATATTGATTTCAGTTTTTTTATGTAGTAGTATTCGGTTATGTTTTGTTAGATCTTGTTGAAAAAGTTGCCCTTTATTTTTTAAAAAATTTAAAATGTCTTTTGGGTTTGTATTTTTAAAGAGGTATTTTATGTTTTTTTTGTCTGATAAAATTTGGTGTGGGTTTGTGTGAGACTGTTTCAGTTTAGGAGGATGTGTTTGATAGTGAGCTTCACTTTGGGCATACTGGGGCGTCCTCCCTTTTTAAAAGGTGAGAATGGGTGATGTAAGTTTGCCCAATACGCAGTCTAGAGGGTATCACTTTTTCTTTTCTGCTTTTTCTGCCGGCCACTCACCATTAACTTATTGTATCTTATGAAGCTTATTATGAATCTAATTATCCCATGATTTTTGCCATTTTCACATATGAACTTATTGATGGTTGGTTTTAAATATGTTCATAGGATTTTTGTGTTAATCATATCTGCCTGGAGTGCTTTTTTGCAGTTTTGTCTGCTCTTTCATTTCCTTGTATACCGATGTGACTTGGTATCCAGGTAAGTATTATGCTATTATTTTTAGAGAGAGTGTTTATTTTATTTAGGAGCTTGGTAATCAGAGGAGATGATGTGTCTTTGTTCTGTAGTGCTAGTGTATTTTGAGGAGGCATTTTCCCGGCCTTTCATAAGTTTCTCGAAATTATCACACAACATCGATGATGACAAATATAATAGACAGTGAAATACGCAGAGGTACGCCCATCAAGAATCTGATCTCCGGTAACTAGATTAGCAACAAAAATGATTGCTTATGACGCATAGATCCCGGACACTTGCCGGCTCTTTCATTCTTGACACTCCCAAGATATTACCAAGAAT
>CM042148.1:96519065-96551565 GCA_023376005.1 Doryteuthis pealeii | reverse complement strand
ATATATATATATATATATATATATATATATATATATATATATATATATATGGGAGTAAATATGGAAATAAATGCGACAGTATTAGAAAATTTGAAAAAAAAAGGTGTTCCAAAAATGAGATGAATTTATTTATCGACGCTTAAACGTTGCGGTTTCTTTAAACCTTCATCGGGATAGATTATGGAGTGAAGAAATTGATGGATTTTTTTATAGATTAATCATAAAAGACTTTATAGATTAATCATTAAAGATTTCTTATCATCTTTCATCTATAAAACATCCATCAATTTCTTCACCCCATAATACATCCTGATGAAGGTTTAAAGAAACCGAAACGTTTAAGCGTCGATAAATAAATTCATCTTATTTTTGGAACACTTGTTTTTTTCAAATTTCTTAATATATATATATATATATATATATATATATATATATATATATATAATATAAGGATAATGACGAATGAGGAATTGCTGGAAAGTTCTTCGTCTCACCAAGGAGGGAATACATGAATTTGATATAGCAAATATTCATCCTGGTCTTGCGAGGGACTTGGTATATATATATATATATATAATATATATATATATACCAAGTCCCTCGCAAGACCAGGATGAATATTTGCTATATCAAATTCATGTATTCCCTCCTTGGTGAGACGAAGAACTTTCCAGCACTTCCTCATTCGTCATTATCCCCATGTCAGACAAGTAGCACCGATATCCATGACAATCTCTCGCCAACTATCCCTATCATTCATTGTCCTCGGGAGTTCCTCTGTTCAGCATCCAGTATCCATGCAGAGCTTGTCAATGTAGGTCTTTTTTGGAGTGCCTACATGTTGGTTTCCATAGGAGAACATCACTTATGAGTTCGTCCTTGCTCATCCAGCAGTGTCCAGCATGTCTTGTTCGTCTCACTTTGTGTGATAGGGGGCAGGTGGCCACATAGCTGCTTCGCTGTGGAGTGTTGTTTCCTCGATCTATTCTAGATCGCATTCTTGTGCAGCTTCCATCTAGCTTATTCTCTAGGCGCTTCGTTAAGATACAATCGGTGCAGCCATACAGTAGCACTGATACAACTACGGCTTCGAAGAATTGTCCCTTTAACTTGTCAGTGATCCGTACCTAAGTTCCGATGCTCAATATATATATATATATATAAATATATATATATAGACGAGGCTGTTTGCATTTCATCTAGCGCTAATCCTCTTGGGAAAGATATGAATCCAACTACTCTACCTCAATCTATAGGTAAATAGTAGGATGGACTGGGCTGTCTCACCTTGGCTAGGTAACCAATATAGGAGAAGGAAAACTCTGAATTCAAACCTATTAAACACCGCTTAAGAAATTGGACTTGGGTTACATCTTGCTCGTGCGGAGGGGCTGGTAAATATATATATTTAGAAAATGTTGCCACAGATTTGGAAGATCATTATAGGATAGTCTAGTCTCACGGGCTACAGACTTGATAAGTCCAGTTAAAACCCACTGATTTAATTAGTAAGCCTGTCACTTGATTTGGATTGGCTACAATGGCCAACAAAGCCTTTGCTACTGTGGTAAGAACGTGTGTTTGAGACTAAATTGAATGGGCTGATTCCGATTTCGTGTTTAGAATTGTTATAACACGCCACGATGTTGTAAAATGAACGTCATATGCCATTGGTAGACTCTTAAATGCTCCTCTCTCTAATCATTTGCATTGAAATCGGTCTCATTAAGAACTTCTTATAAGCAATGATTTGCAGTTGTTGTGAATTCTTACACCTAAAAATAGATAGCCCCATCGGCATCGGCTTGAGAATTCAACGAATGCACCTCTGCAGGGGGGTAAGACCCCCCCCCCAAATGAGGTCACATGTTAGTGGTTGGTGAATTCATGAAGTGTCGTTCCACAATATATAGTATCGCCAAAAAATAGATCCTGTGTGAGATCTGATCCATGTGGAGGGGTTGATACATAAGTGCTAGTCAGCCCTGTTGGCTGGTGTTTTAGAACACACAGACTTCACAGTAAATCCACCCCCAATGAGGCCACATGTTAGCCATGGGTTACGACCATGATGCTTAAGGACGGCGCCCTGGTGGCTTTTGGCCCTTACTTAGGCTAGACGGGCGGTGGTAGAGCCGTAGCACCTATATGATTTTCACAACCCTATTGCTCGTATTGCAAGCCCAAACCTTTTTATCATATGTGCTAGAAGACGGTGACTGAGGGTCAAACTCCTGGGTATGGCCTTAAACTGCATCTAATGGAAAAGTTCGAATTCTGGAATTCTGGGAAATGTGGAGTACCCCTTCATCACCATTAATTCCAGGTACACTCTGACCCGGAGCGGTATTACCTGCTAGGGTCTTATGCATGTTTTAAATAGATCAACACATGAGTATTAGAAATGTGTTTAAAAAGATATTGAGTTTGAAAAGGGAAATTGAGTAGCCAACAAGAATAAATAGAAACAGGACGTCTTCAAAGAAAAGCCCAATAAGGTTAGTCATGCCGTAAAATCCAACCAAGTAACCTATTTATTGTTTTTAATTTTCACTGCTTTTATATATATATATATATATATATATATATATATATATATAAAGTTAAACCTAATGAGTCAGATGTACTTACTAACAGTTTCGCTTAGTAGCTCATCAGGGCAAAAGTCAGATTTTTACCCTGATGAGCTACTAAGCTAAACTATTAGTAGTATATCTGACTCATTAGGTATAACTTAATTATTTGCGCTACTTAGGTATTGAACACTTTTTACTTTTTAGCTTTAGATAATCCTGGTGGTTTATATATATATATATGTATATATATATATATATATATATATATATATATAAATGTTTTCTTTGGACAAATATTATAGTATTAACCGATTATTTTCGGTAGGTACGACTATCTTGGTATTTTTGTCATTCAAGGTGAATATATATATATAATATATATAATATATATATATATATATATATGAAATCATATTACCTCTAAAAACATCTTATTCTACTTCTAAAAATGGAGGCGCGTGGTGTAATAATTACCGTCGCAGGAAATGGACACGTGGAGACGAGTTCAAATACTGGACGAGGCTGTTTGCATTTCACATAGCACTAATACTCTTGGAAAAGGAATCATCTAACTACTCTCCCTCCAGAAATGCGTAAATATTAGGACAGACTGGGTTCTTTAACTTTGGCTTGTTAACCAGTATAAAAGGAAAACTTAATTCAAACCTGTTGAATTCCGCTTAAGAAATTGACCTTGTGTCATATCCTGTTCGTGCAGAAGGTTGGTAAAATATATATATATATATATATATATATATATTTAATCCTTTTCCAAGAAACTACACAAGAATGTGAATATACACGTACAGGGTGGTTCGAAAGTCTTTTTATCCCTACATATTCAACCAATTAAGAAAACGCTTGTCGGAGGATGTTAACAGCGGTCCCCCGGAGCAAGAGGAGGTAATGGATGTCATATATGACACATTTAGCTTACCTACTCCACAACGCCATTCCTCAAGAAAACCAACATAAATCCCAAGAGGAAAAAATATTAAGACTCCTGTGAAGTGAAATCTTAGGAGGGGGGTGTTATAGGTGATATAACCTATGGACAATAATGGAATGCGCCGACGGCTACTATAAGTAATAGGAACAATTGTGGCTTCACGGGAAGCAAATGCGAGTCAGCTCGTAACTATATTGGTCGGACGCAATCTCCACTTTCTTCGCTGTAAATTTCTACTCTTTTTTAAATACATCTGTCTACATTGTTACCCGTCGTGATTGTCTTATTTTGACCCCTTAAAACCCCACAACAGAATGTCTTTTTATCCCTACATATTCTTTTAACTTTCATTAATTTTTGTTTTAATAATACAATATATAATTTGTTTACCTCTTAAACACTGTACGCACTGAGGCGCATAGTGTAATGGTTAGAGTCGAAGGAAACGGATTCGTCGACCCGAGTTCAAATCATGGATGTAGCTGTTTGCATTTCAAATAGCACTAAATACTTTGCGAAAGGTATCCACGTACTCTCACTTCAGCTAAGTGTAAATAGTAGGACAGAATGTGCCCTTTAACCTTGGTTAGGCAACAAGTCTAGGAGAAGGAAAACTTTGAATTCAACCCTGTTAAATTCCGCTTAAAAATTTACCTTGTGCCACACCCTGCTCGTGCAGAGCGGTTGGTAAATACACAATGTACGTAATTCCCTAACTTCTAGGCATAAAATAACCTTCGATTGGTTGGTATGCCGTTAAAATCAACGACTACTTAAACAAGATGCAACTAGTGGTGAATATCCCATGTAAAAATATATTATCTGTGCAAAAATCTGTATGAGATGATTTAAATTTACGTAATAATACCAAAATCTATATGCATACAATTGAATGCGACTAAAAAAAAGATTTAAAAGAAGGCCACGCATGCGCACATTGCGTGTTCCATCACAAATCAACTCAACCATTTTCTTTATTGTTCGCATTGAGTTTGATGATGAAAGCATTTATTCCTGAATAACAGTTGTTGCAGTAGTAGTTGTTGAGGTCGTTGTCTTTGTTATTATTAATCTTAAATAAATTTTCTTTTGTAGTCTGACCGCCTACGCAAGTCAATCTGACCGAATTCAGCAAGCAAATCTATTCTTTGGACGCCATCTTGCTCCATTGACTAGAAGCGTAATATGCAGATGTCAATACCAGCCGCTGTGAATCTGAAAACGAGGCCCAGTGTATCTGGTCTATTTCATATTTGATTTTTTTTCTTTCTTTCTTTAGAACCTTCTTTATTGCCTTTTGATTTCTTTTTATTCCTACTGCTTGCCTTATTAATTCTTTTTTATTGCCTTCATACTTGTGGATTATTTTCTCATTTCAATCTCTAATCCAGTAATGCGTTGAGATTTTAAATTTCTGAGTCTTCCAGTCTTTTATTATTTCTTTTGCTAGGCTTTTTGCTTCTCCATTTTGTTAGATTTCGTCATTAATAATATATTTGCATTAACTTATATAATTTTTGTCTTTCTTTCTTTTTTCTTTGTTTCTTTTTTTCTTTCTTTTGTTCGTTCTTTCATTCGTTATCTTTCTATTTTTGTGTTTTTTCTCTTTCACATATATGTTTTTCTTTGAATTCCTTACCTTTTCTTCCAATTTTCTGCCATTTTTTCTTTTTTTAATTGCGTTCTTCTTTTTTCATTCCCTTTTTTCATTTCTTCTTTCTTTTGTCTGTTCCTTCTTTCGTTAAATCGTTCTTTCTGTTTTTCTTTTTTTCTTTCATATTTTGCATCCTTTTCTTCTTTTCCAATTTTCTGCCATTTCTTCTTTATTTAATTGCATTTTTTCTTTTTCCTTTCCTTTTTTCCATTTCTTCTTTCTTTCTTATGTTCGTTCTTTCCTTAATTCTTTCTTTCTTTCTTCTATATTCATTAAGTTCTCCCTTTTATTCTTTCTACGTACATTCTTTTGTATGTTTATTCTTTCTTCAATCAAATATTTTTCTTTTTTCTTTCTTTTTTTTCATTTCTTCTTTCTGTCTTTTGTTCGTTCTTTCGTTAATTCTTTCTTTCTATTTTCTTTTTTTTTCTTTCACATTTTGCATTCTTTTCCTTTTTTCTCGAATTTCCTTCCATTTATTTGTTCTTTAACTGCTTTTTTCTTTTTTCTTTTCCTTAATCCTTTCCTCTTTCTTTATTTCCTACTTTCTTTTTTCTTCGTTAATTAATTTATATTTTCGTACAATTTATTGTTCTTTTTGTTCTTCCTTTTATTCTTTCTACATTCATTCTTTCCTACGTTCATTCTTTCTTTAATCATATATTTCTTTCTTTCATGCCATCTGACTTTCGTTCTTCTTTATTTTTCTCTTTCATTTATTTCTTTCCTTTTTTATACATAATTTCATAATTGTATTTATTATTCTCTTTTTCCCCTTCCAATTTTCCTTCATTTTTTCTGATTCTCTTTATGTATTTATTTATCAATTCATTTATTTCTCCTATTTTTTCTTCTTTGCATTCAACACCTATTTCCTTCCCATTTTATTTCTGTCACTTCTTTTTCTTTTCTTTTCTCTTTTTACCTTGATTCTTTCTATCATTGCTTGTTTGTTTCTTTTCTTTCTTTCTGTCTGCACTATCACTTTCATTCATTCTTTCTTTCTCTATCACTTTCTTTCTTTCTTTCTTTCTTTCTTTCTCTATCATTTTTTCTTTCTTTCTCTATCACTTTCTTTCTTTCTTTCTCTATCACTTTCTTTCTTTCTTTCTCTATCACTTTTTTCTTTATTTCTTTCTCTATCACTTTCTTTATTTATTTCTTTCTTTCTTTCTCTATCACTTTCTTTCTTTCTTTTTTTCTTTACTTCTTTCTTGTATCTTATCATCTTTGTTTCATTTTCTTTATTCTTTTCACTTTTCTCTTTGTCCTTTATTTTTCCTTTCTTGATACTTTTCAGGCCCCATCCCGTTCTTTCTAGCATTACATGCATTCTTCCTTTCTTCGTTCTTTTCTCTGTCTCTGTCTGGAAAGAGAGAAAGAAAGAAAAAAAGAAAGAAAGAAAGAAAGAAAGAAAGAAAAGTTAGCCATTAGAAAAAGGAATTAATGAATGAATGATGGAAGAGAGAACGGAAGGAAGTGTGGTTATTTGGGAAAAATAAGAAAGGTAGGAAGGCTATCTAAAAAAAAAAGGAAGACAGAAAGAATGAAAAAGAGAAATAAAGAAAGGATGATAGTTAGGGGTGGCTATAACTACAAAAGAAATAAAAGGGCGGAAGATAGGGAAAAATGATGGCTATAAGATAGACAAAGGAAATGAAGGAAAATAAGAAGGATGACTCTACGTAGAAAAAAGAACGAATGAAAGAAGGAACAAAATATACATACAGACAAAAAACTTTAAAAAAAGAAAAGATGCTAGAAGAAAGAACCAGAGAAATAGAATTTAAAGTAAAGAAAAAGAAAAGACAAAGAATTATAGGCATATCGAAGAAGAAAGAAAGAATTAAAAAGATTACAAAAAGAAAAAAAGTAAAACAAAAGAAAGAAAGAAAATATATTGAAAGAAGAAAAAGACAAAAACACCTGTAAATGAGAAAGGAATGAATTAAACCATCGTAAAACAAATGGAAAAAAATGATAAGAAAAGCAAAAGAAATTATTTGTTATTTGGACTATTGTCCACGTCCTTATTGTTATCTGTACAACGTTTCGGCCGATGTGCCCTACGGTCTTCTTCAGGTATTTCTTGTCGGACTCGGGAACCTTCTTTTCGAACTCGGGAACCTTCTTGGGTATAGGTGTTAAGCTGCGTTAATTATTATTCTGTTACTGTCGCCATTGACCAGGATGGAACCTACATCCTAGAGATAACTGTCTTAACCTAACGCCTTTATCCACTATGCTAAGTGTCCAATTGCACCATTGTTTGAGGAAACAGCATCAAAGAGCGTCTACTGAAATCAGCTAAAATCCTCATTTTCGCAAAATTTAGCTTTTTAGAAAACGAGGATTTTAATAGACGATCTTTGATGCTATTTCCTCAAACAATGTTCCAAGTAAAAAATCTAATTTTTGGTATCAGTATTCAGTATACTAACACACAACTTTCGCACAGATGGACAATTTGATATTTTATAAAAGTGAAAAATCGACCTACCCTATTTTGCAATTCTAAGTCCTGGATTTGAACTCCATTCGCCGTGTCCATTTCTATCTACGATAACCATTGCAATATATACGCCTCCCAAAGCAATTTAGCAATAAGTCACGAAGAAGAGAAAATCTCTTATATCTAAAAGTAGATAGACATTTTCGGCATGCTAAATATCTGCTCTTATTAAACCATAGAAGAGTTTAACTGAGCCTGCTTTTGACAGGCATATGCAATGATAGTAAATGAATCAAGATGGCGCCGTTTGTCGAAGTCGATTGGAGGATTCAGACAAGGCGTATAACCTCGGGCCTTACTCTCCTAGGAGAGCCAACTACTTGAGCACTTCTCCTGCACAACACCGACAGCTGACAACACTTGCGAAGACCTGGACACTAAAGAAAGTTAATGGAAATTAGGATGATGATGACGATGAGGATGATGATATGATGATGATGATGATGATGATGATGGCGATGATGTCGTTTAAATCGTCACCATCATCGTCGTCATCATTCTGATCTTTTAAGCAGCGCAATCAAAACTAATTGCGAAGAACGTTAATGGAAATTAGTAGGATGCTGCTGCTGCTGCTGCTGCTGATGATTGATGATGATGATGATGATGATGATGATGATGATCGCTTAAATCATCATCATTATCATCATCACCATTATCATCATTCTGATCTTTTAAGTAGCACTACCAAAAATTAATTTTGAAGACCTGGATACTAAAGAAAATTAATAGAAATTAGTAGGATGATGATGATGATGATGATGATGATGATCGTTTAAAGCATCATCATCATCATCATCATCATCATCATCATCACCATCATTCTGATCTTTGAAGCAGCGCTACCAAAAATAATTCTGAACACCTGGATCCTAAAGGAAATTAATGGAAATTAGTACTATGATGATGATGATGATGATGATGATGATGCTTGCGTCATCATCAGCAGCATCTTCATCATCATTCTGATCTTTTTAGCAGCGCTACCAAAACTAATTGCGAAAACCTAAATACAAAAGAAAATTAATGGAAATTATTACGACGACGACGACGACGACGACGGCGATGATGATGATGATGATGATGATGATGATGATGATCGCTTAAATCATCGCCATCATCATTATCATCATCATTCTGATATTTTTTTAGCAGCGCCACCAAAACTAATTTTCATCATCATTAAATGCTCTAAGTTTTAACGCCATAGTCACAAATAAAGTCGTCGGGGTGGCCTAGAGTCGGTATCAGCCAGACAGCGAAGGAGTCTACCCCATTTTCACTGATGGTAGGTGAGCACCACACCTACCATCAGCCCCTCACTTTACCACACAGATACCTGTGCTACTCATGCGCTGATTGCATCATGATCAGAATGTCCTAAAGAAGCGAAAAAATACAAATATCTGGACAATAAAATATAAAACAGATAATCTAGGGGGAGGGGTGCATCACCCCAGGCAACACCTTCCCCCTCGAATTAAAGGGACAGGACTAGGTTTATTGCCCGGTTCCTCATCCCAACATTGAGGGGGATGGGATCAACGTATATTTTGCATTCGCCTCCCATGAGCTTCGGTTTGTGGGTGGTCCTATTAATAGTGCCTTGCGCCTAACACGTACACAAGGGGCACGTGGTAAATATATCTCTGGTAGACGAGTAGATATTATCTAGCCATGAATCAATGTATGCATAATTGTATTAAGGATAATTACTTGAAATATCATTGTTAAGAAATCATTGTTACCTTAGTAAGTTGAAAAATTTGAGCTTCCAATTCCAAAAAATTAACGGAGTTATGTTGATTTTTATTTCCCCAAATTTAAAACTTTTTCGGCAAAAATGCTTTACAAACCAATTTTTAGTCGTAAGGAAGCTCTAGAACTCATTTTACAGACAACAATAGATTTCAAAAAGTCACCAAACCCCTCAAAATTTAGAGAGCTAAAAATCGACATAACTCCGCCAATTTTTGGAAATGGAAGCTCAAATTTTGGGGATTGTCTAAGTTAACATAGTCCACAACTGGAAAAAAATTCAGAAAAATAGAAATGGGTGTGTGACAATTTTACTTTTTTCTGGATTATTTGACATGGAATTGCCCTATACATAAGTAATGGATATACGTCTAACCTGCTTACCGTTACAGCATTAGCTTTGCCAACCAGCTTCCCACGAAATCGATGGGAATAAGGTTGCTAGTTTGGAATTCGGTATCGAACCCGGAACCTAATGATTCCTAGGCGGACGCGCTACCGACTAAGCTAATGTTTTTGTTTTGTTTTACTTGTTTTGATTTTTTTTATGATAGTCACATAAAATAAAGATATACATAGTGATGCTGATAGCTTTTTAATTTAGTGAGTCCTTGGACTCAGGGATTTGATTTGAATGGGTCCCCTGGAAATTTGATGGATCCCAAATAATGTTTCTTACTTCGTCTAACCCCTACCTCATACTCCATCCCGTGTAATTCATTTCTAAGAAATGTATATATCACCCTTCTCATAAAAGCAAATTTTTCACTTAAAGACTGTGGTCAATTGTCATTATTGTTATCTTGAAATTTCTGCCAATTAGTGAAAAATCTGCATCCCTGAACTGTTACGAATTGATTGTGTGCAAAATATATCGGGATTTTTATGGGATGCATGATGCGATTGTACAGTATGTGCTATACAATGGTAATGGATTTGCGACTAGTTTGCTCACCATTACGCCCAGATGGCACACCCACGTATAATTGTATATTATTTTTTATTAAGAAAAGATACTTGAAGCTATAATTGTTTATAGATTATTATAGCTATTAGTAATTTGAGACCCTACAATTTTTTCTGTGCGCACAGGAAAAAAACAACTCATTCTCTGATTTTTGTTTTTTATTATTATTTTTCTGTATTTCTCTACCAAGTGAAAGCACACCCACACATCTACACACACACACACATACCCACACTCTCCTCTCTCTCTCTCTCTCTCTCTCTCTCTCTCTCTCTCTCTCTCTCTCTCTCTCACACACACACACACACACACACACACACACAGGTGTTCAGGAACACAAAAATCCGTCTATACATATATAAATGGCAGCAATTGATGTGTGTGTGTATGTACAAGGTGTGTCAAAAGAGTATCGATATTTTTTGTACTTTTTCATACACCTTCTATGCTGAAAAAAATAACGTTCCATTCAATTTTTTTTCAGAATACAAGTGTGTCAAAAAGTACAAAAAATCTTGATACTTTATGACACGCCCTGTATTTATGTATATATGTCTGTGTCAAGTTTAAAGCTGTATTTACCAAGATAGAAATGAAGAATGAATGCAACGTTATTTTTATTTCAGAATACAAGGTGTGTCAAAAAGTTTTTAAAAATATTGATACTTTTTGATACGCTTTGTATTTATGTATGTATGTTCGGTTGAAACAATGAAAATAAAACAATTACCGACAAAGTAAATATATATACACATTAAATATCACTGGTTCTTGCTGTTTGTGCAAAACAGCACCCCACAAGGAAGCAGCTGTACGGCCACTTGTTCCCTATCTCACAAACCATCTGAGACGAAAAAGACATGCTGGAAAACTGCTGGAGAAGCAAGGACGAACTCATAGGCGACGTTCTCCTGTGCATCCTTATAAACAATGTGGAAACTACTGCTACCATTAGTTCACATTTCCCATCTCATCACGTAACATCAGAAATGATCTTCTCAGTACACTAAAAGAAAAGAAAATCTCGTTCGTCAAATCTGAGGAAAATTCAGCTCCGAACAAACAGGTTGAATTCGAAAAGAAATAAATACGCTGTCAACGCATTTTTTTTCTTATTGAGTCAAATTGAAGAAAACATATTACCAAGTTTCTGGAACCGAGTTCAACCAGCAGTAAAGTCCGAAACCGAACCTTTCTTTTTACCTTATATTTTTTACCACCACTTAGTTTTTTGTTTTTGTTTTTGTTTTTGTTTTGTTTTTGTTGTTTTTTATTTTTTTATTCGTTAACATATTAATATAGAAAGACAGAATTACAACCAAATTCGTGGATATTAGTATATTACATCCATAAGAATTTGTATTTCATTCACGAAAAAGTAGTGTAATTACATTCATGAAAATTAATATATTAGATTCGCGAGAATTAGTATGAGGTGGAGCCCTCTAAGTAGTTTAACTAACGAGAATAGAGCCCCTTAAATTGCAAACAAACATTCCTAATAATATTTAAATTAACAAAAAAATATCAAATTACTTTAACAGCATGTGTAATATTACTAAGTACAAAAAATAAAAATAGAAATAATATATATATATATATATATATATATATATATATATATATATATATATACGTATATAGATTTATTCATAAGTACACAAACACATACACACATACTCATATATATTTACCAACCCCTCCACACGAGCAGGATGTGACATAAGGTCAATTTCTTAAGCGGAGTTTATCAGGTTTGAATTCAGAGTTTTCCTTCTCCTAGACCGGTTGCCTAACCATAACTAAAGAGCCCAGTCTGCCCTACTATTTATCCATAGCTGGAGGAAGAGTAGGATTCACACCTTTCCCAAGGGTATTAGCGCTAAGTGAAATGCAATTACCACGTCCAGGATTTGAACACGGAGCGACGAGTCAATTTCCCAAGACTTTAACTTTAACACACATACTCATATGCCTATATACATATACACACTTGTATCGCCTTGCATCAAACACACTCGAGACTTACTAAGAATATCGCTTAAGATGGCCTAATTCAACACTCGATAAATTGAGAAATGTGTCACCCTCTTCAAAAGAAATAACTATTTTTTGAGTTCAACTGTTTAAACTAGCACTTATATATTTACCCAGCCCCTCTACATGGACCAGATATGACACAAGGTCTAATTCATGAGCGATACTAAATAACGTGGGACGAGAATATTTTAAAGGGAGTAAATCTGTTTTGAATTCAGAGTTTTCCTTCTCTAAAACAGTTGGAATATTTTGTAATATAAGATGTACTGAAGTTCAATTCTTGAACTTATAGACTCTGCGTGGGTGCGTAGATTAAAGCCAAATATACCACCAGCTCGAATACGTGGTTAGTTAACTATTGAACCATCGATCAAAAAAGCCGTTCATTTGCACGTATTCGACATTGTCGAACGGGCCTGCAACCAAGGACTTTGCTTAACCAAAGGATTCTAGCCAACACTAAAGAACATCAAGAAAGAACAAAAGGATTTTACCCATCACTAAAGGCCACTGAGGAACAACCAAAGGTTTCTTCACTAAATATCAGCCTCTGCTTAACACAAGGGATCTCCACTGTAAAGTGCTCTCGCTTGAAGCCTAAAAAATGGCCACAAAAATTGTAACAAAGACGAGAAGTATGAATATATCAACTGTATTTGCAGGAGCAGGATGTGACACAGGGTGTATTTTTAAGGTGAGTTTAATATATTTAAATTCAGAGTGTTCCTTCTTCTAGTAGCGATACCAAGGTTAAAGAGCCCAGTCGGCTCTACTATTTACCCATAGCTGGAGGGAGACTAATTATATTCTAACCTTACCTATGAGTATTAGCGCGACGTAAAATTCAACGAGTCCCGTCCAAGACTTTAAATCAGTTTGCCGTGTTCATTTTCTTCGACGTTAACCACTACATAACGAGCACTTCCCTTTGTACTTATGATCAGTAATTCCTGTACAAGTAAAATCCAAAATCCTGGTTATTAGTGTGTATTTTTATTAGTGTGTATTTTTTATACATTATCCATCTTTTAAACCCAGGCCCGAGCACCTATATGATTGTCCCAACCTTATTGCCCTTATGGCAAGCCCTAACCCTTTTTATCGTATATTTGCTGGGAGGCGATGGCTTTGTGTCTTATTGTCCCGGGTATGACGTTAAACTCTATCTGGAGCTCCGGGAATGGAGTTAGTTGGATGCGCTTGGTTTACTGGTTAGTCGTAGGTAATGGACTTGTAGACCCGAGTTCAAATCCTTGACGAAGTCACAGTTCACATAGCGCTAATACCATTGAAAAAGGTATAAATCCAACTATTCTCTTCCAGCCATGGGTAAATAGTTGGGCCGACTGGACTCTATAACCTTGGCTGGGCAAGCAGTCTAGGAGACTCTGAAACTCTGAATTCAAACCTGTTAAATCTCCACTTGGGGTGATCACTACTAGAATAGACTCAGTTCTAATTAGTGATTTTAAAAGAATGTGGTGTACCCCTTCATCACAATTACTCCCATGTCCACTCTAACCCGTAGTGGTAGTACCTGTTAGCTACCATCTATGGGTTTAAAAGAACAAAATGAATCCTTAAAATGTGTTTTTAAAAATTGAGTACTCATCAAGAATTAATAAAACAAAACATCTTCGGTATAAAATAACCCAACAAGGGTTGACATGCCGTAAACACAAACCAACCAACCCCTTTGCAAAAGCAGGATATGACACAGGGTCTATTTTTAAGCAAAGTTTAATTCAGTTTTCCTTTCTCCTATACCGGTTGCTATTGTTGAATATAAGGCGTGTGCTATTCTACTTATAGATAACCAGAGAACCACTGGCAGTCTCTGCCCTAATTATAGGATTCCACTGGAAGGATGGCGGTGTATATACCATGAGAGAGATAGTCATTGAGTATTAGAAGTTCATTTTCGTCGACACTTCCCATTACTCAACGAGCACTTCTCTTTGAACTGTCACAGTATTTTCTGTACAAGTAAAATACAAAATCTTCGTTATTAGTATGTATCTTTTACACATATTACACCTGGTAAAACCCGTCAAAATTTCTAACAAGACTCTATCTATGCATTATCCTTCACCGCACTTTCATCCTTCTGAAACTCATCATCTCCCGCTATCTTCTCCCGGGCAGCACAAGCGAAGGATGAATCAAATTACAGAAAACGCACTCTGGTACCCTAAGCCTATAAATTAAACAAACCCACTAATGTCAGTGCATGTTCAAGCAAAGGAAACCTTAGTCTACCTCGTAAGGGTAAAGTTGCCAACACCTTTTTTTTGGATACGATCGAATGATTTTAACCAAGAAAATTCTCAAATGATTACACTGTGCAAATACAGTGTGGACTCTAAAAGACTTGGCCCTGTCGGCTGGGGCTTTAGAATACACCGACTGCAGAGGGGTAGAATCACCAAAACGAGGCCAACTCTTAGCTGTGGGTGGTGTCACGTGATGCTTAATGACGGAAGGAATCTTGGTGGCTGTGGTGTTATGACATGCAAGACTCCACTTTGGCCCTTACAGGGCCAGATGGGTGGTCGGAGAGACCCACTCCTGGTCACGTCAAGTCCTAGCAGGTATATGGTTGTCCCATTACTATTGGCATCACTTATAGCAAACCTCCAACCTTTTTTATCATATATGTGCTAGGCGGTTGTTGAGGGTCTTAGTTTTCTGGGTATGACGTTAAACCGTATCTGATGGTGAAGTTCCAATTCTGGAGCTGTGGGGAGTGATATCATCGATATTACTCCCAGGTCAACTCTGGCCCGGAGTGGTAATGTCCTGTGTATGGGTTAAGTAAAAAAAAATCAGTTAAAAAACGTTTAAAAATTAAAATTTGAAAAAAAAGTGAATAAAAACAAAACGTCTTCCGTATAAGATAACCCGACAAGGGTTGACATGTCGTAAAATCTATTAATAATGGAGATTCGCTTTCGGTTTTTGTCTGTAACAAAAATTACGTCACTGCTTACGTCACATTACCCAAAATCGTCATAACATAGAACAAATACACTCAAAATTTGAATATGCAACATTAGACAGTCCTCATTGTTTTTTAAAACAAGTTTTAATAAATACATGACTGGTATTATATATCTATATATAGTTTGTTTCATTTTAATACATATCTAAAGTTTACATTTCAAATTGTTTTATTTTTTAATCCTGTAATAAATTTGATGATTTTACTTACTTAGGGTACAAACTCGCAGACATTGAATTTTTTACTCCCACCCCTCAGGCAATATGTTTGAAAAATCTATTTTTACATCTAATTAACTAACCAACCTACTGCCACAGAAAGATTTTTTTTTATTAAGAAAATAGAATTAAGAAAATAAGAATAAAATTAAGAAAAAATAATAAAGAAAAGAAAATAGAAATAAGAAGAAGGAAAGCAGAATAAAATAGGGAGTATAAAAGATACATTGGAAAATGTCTCGCATTTGTTGGCTCAAATTGAAAAGACTGAAATGCGCATGCGTTATTGGATAAGTTCGACAAGATTTGCAACACCTTTTCCCGCGCTTAGACTTTCACTTGTGGACGACACTAAAAACTCGGTATCGGCTTCATTTGCGCTTTTTTGATTGGATGTTACTGCACGCCACATTGGGACTGAACAAGTTCTATGATTAAATGAAAAGGGGGGAAGGAGGGGGTAAAGAGAGGAAAAGGGAAAGAATCGGTGCGTTCGCTCTTCCTCAGTCCCACCGCCATTTTGTCCACTATATTTTTGGCGTGCCAAATTGAATCTACATCTGCGCTGAAAGATCAAGAAATGAGGCGGCCGGGCCGGGACAGGCCAGGCCAGGGAGGTGCCGGTGAGGGTGCTGTACCATCGAAGGGGAAGGTACATTAACTCTCACTTGGTGTTGAATTGTAGAAAAAGCAAGTAAATTGCTGTTGATTTCTCGTAAGGAGCTTGAAACTTTGAAAATGACCCTCGACATCCTCCTGCTCCTTCAGTTGTTGCTTTTCATTCCAGGGCTGGCAACTTACACCTGCATATCTGAATATTTATTTGGATACTCTGATTCTGATGCGAAATAAATATAATCATATCACCTATCCATGATATCACACATCATCTCTCTCTCTCTCTCTCTCTCTCTCTCTCTCTCTCTCTCTCTCTCTCTCAATGTATATATATATATATATATATATATCGATTATGTAATTTGCTATATTTCCAAGTAAAGAGTGGTCAATGTCATTTTTAGAGCATATACAAGGTGTGTCAAAAAAGTATCGACATTTTTTGTACTTTTTGACATACCTTGTATTCGGAAAAGAA
The DNA here is from genome assembly GCA_023376005.1 of Doryteuthis pealeii. Lineage (NCBI taxonomy): Eukaryota > Metazoa > Mollusca > Cephalopoda > Myopsida > Loliginidae > Doryteuthis > Doryteuthis pealeii. Next base: position 96,534,794 of record CM042148.1, on the reverse strand, counting down.
TTAACGTTCCGTTCATTGTTCATTTCTATCTTGTTAAATAAAGCTTCAAACATGCACTTTAATGACACACATTGTATTCTGGAAAAAAATTAACGTTCCTTTCATTGTTAATTTCTGTTTTAGTAAATACAGCTTAAAAAATAACGTTCCATTCATTGTTCATTTCTATCTTGGTAAACACAGCTTCAATCATGATATTTTTCTGACACATATCTAAGATTGGGTAACGAAAACATAAATCAACGTCGCTTGGTAACCCTCAGTTTCTCACCTATGTGGTTTATATATATATATATATATATATATATATATATATATATATATATATATATAACGAAAATACCGCATACAACTTACACCTGCATATCGGAATATTTATTTGGATACTCTGATTCTGATACGAAATAAATATAATCATATCACCTATCCATGATATCACATATCATCTCTCTCTCTCTCTCTCTCTCTCTCTCTATATATATATATATATATATATATATATATATATATATATATATATATATTGATGATGTGATTTGCTATATTTCTAAGTAAAGGGGTATCAATGTCATTTTTAGAGCATATACAAGCTGTGCCAAAAAATATCAAGATGTTTTGTACTTTTTGACACATCTTGTATTCTGAAAAAAAATAACGTTCCATTCATTGATCATTTCTTTCTTGGTAAATACAGTTTCAAACTTGGGACTTTTATGACACACCTTGTATTCTAAAAAAAATTACACTCGATTCATTGTTTATTTCTATCTTGGTAAATACAAATTCAATGTCGATATTTTTACGACACACCTTGTATATCTAAGATAGGGTAACGAAAACATAAATCAATGGTACTGGTAACCCTCAATGTCTCACCTATGTTGTTTTATATATATATATATATATATATATATATATATATATATATATATATATATAAGGATATCTACTGAGTCAGACGAACCTACTATTAGTTTCGCATAAAGCTCTTCAGGGCTAAAATCTGACTAAACTAATAGTAGGTTCGTCTGACTCAGTAGATATCCTTATTACTTGGCTCTACTTAGGTATCGAGCACTTTTTACAAATTAGCTTCTCCTAGCGGTTATATGAATATATATATATCTTATATACATATATATACATATAAATTGTTTTTTCTTTTGGCCAAATACTATACCAATAGATTATTTTTTGTTGGTACGAATATCTTGGTCTTTTCTTTTTTCAAAAATTTTTTCTTCCTGTTGATGTTTGGTAGTATATTTTTACAATCAAACTCTTGCCGGGTTTTTTCTCTCCGCAAGGATCTACCAACACGCTTGTTATATTAAATTATTATAATATATATATTTATATATATAATATATATATATTTATATATATATATATAAAATGAATATACAGCATACAAAATGGGATTAAACATGTTTCGCACAAGGAATAGTGTTACCAGAGTGATTATTTGACATTACTACTGAATGGGAATTGATTTAAAAAAAAACACAATTCCCCTTCTGTAGTAATGAATCTTTGAGACTAGACTGTTATCCATTACTGATCTATGGGTTAAATGGAATAATGGGATAATCTTTATCAAAAAGAGTATAATACAATATATCTACTAATTTAGTCAACAAGAATTAAAATATAATGATATGAATATAGCCGAATGATTCATATATATATATATATATATATATATATATATATATTACATATGTGTGTTGTGTGTGTGTGTGTGTGTGTGTGTGTGTGTGTGTGAAATAAAAGGAAATTAATCGACGGTGTGAATTTGATATATTGAAAAAACAAATGATGTTTACAAATGCTTGGGATCATCAGGAGAGAATGTGCACCAGTTTAAAACCGTTGAGAGGAAGGCCCCGAAACGGTGAACATTCTCTCCTGATGATCCCAAGCATTTGTAAACATCATTTGTTTTTTTCAATATATCAAATTCACATATATATATATTATGTGTGTGTGTGTGTGTGTGTGTGTGTAGAAAGTTTTGTAGAAAAAACAACAAGATGTTTTTTTCTCCAAAACTTTCAACACATATTGTCGGATTCATATCCATTTTACCTTTTATATATATATATATATATATATGTATATATATATATGTATATATATATATATATATATATATATATATATATGTATATATGTATATATATATATAATAATGATAATAATAATAATAATAATAATAATAATAATAATAATACCATTGAAATTGTAAAAATACACCTCCATGTGTATATACATATATACACATTCTATTTGCTTTAATTAAAATAAATAACTTTAGACATATATTAATAAAACCACGTTTAATCGCTACAGACTCTATAATAATATGGACAACCCTCACCATTGTCATAAACCATTAAAACAATAGCACTAAGCGGATTTTGAACAATGTTTATATTTTGATCCTTTGAAAAAAATTCAACTTTTTTTTTTTAATTTTTAAATCAGCGTTCTTCGACGCGCACCTATAATCAACCGTTTATCGCGAAAAAATACACACGTGAAATCGACTGCAATTAATCAATCTCTGATTAATCCAGTGGATTTAACCCTGAAGATCCTTATGGTGAAACTCGAATAGGTTATTACGTGTACCTTTATGATAACATATTATATATATATATATATATATATATATATATATATATACGAATCCCCGGCTCATTCAAGAGCAGTGATATAAGTACAAGACTCTGCTTCAAGGAACAGTGTCATACAGCTTGCAACCATCCTTTTCACACAAAGTGACAGAAACAGAACATCTCTGAAGCCTGAGGCGTTCTAAAGGGAAACGCCGACGAGGCTATGAAATGCTTGTGCCTACCCACGCGTACACATGAAAGTCTCCTCACGTCACTTTCCGCTCTCGTAAATAGAGAATCGATACCAACGTATACAGTCCCTGTTCATTATTATCTGTACAAACAGACACTTTGCTTCTAATCTCTTGTTCATGGTGTTAGTAGCAGGAATATTACAAAAAACGCAACTTGGTTGGTTGGCTGGTTGATTGGTTGGTTTTTACGGTAGGTTCAACCCTTGTTGGGTCATGTTATGCCGAAGGCTTTTTGTTTAATTAATTTCTGATATTAGGTATACTAGCAAATATGTACACCCTCCGGGTGCAAGTATTTATGTTTTAATGTAATGAAATATATTGAATTAGAAAGGCTAATGACATTAAATAACAATGCAGATAAAAAGAGTTGAAACAGAGGGAGGTATAATCGAAAAATAGAACAACAGGAACTTACTATTCCATCACTCACGTCTTTGATTGTTAAATTTTCCTAATTTAAGTATTTAGTTAAATTAGAATGTAAAGAGTAAAATTACAGTTATTTCTTTTTGATAATGGATTTCTTTTAAGATTTGTCCCCGGGATCTTGCTCATATGTATTAAGATAAAACCAAACAATTTGAAATCAATAATATTAGGCACATATTTATTAAAAATCAAATTTTTAATATCACTATGCAAATTAGCATTCCCGTTCATTATAAACCGCTATTTGGTTTTATATATAGATATAATAACATGTAAATAGAATGTAAAATAATTTTATTGATAATTAAGGTTTAAATAAAAATAAAATCATGGAGAATGTGACGTAAATAACACAGGGATTTGTGACTCTGAGTAGTCATATAGTTTCGGTTACAGACAGAAAAACACACGATCTCTATTATAATAGTTATCACTTCTGGTGAGTCTTTCCCAACAACGCTAATTAGTGGTCTCTCCCTGCAGTCTGAATTACTGCAAGTCTCCTCAGGTCTCCAGGACAATTTCCATTATAAGACGAGGTAACATGAGTCACAATTTGACATGTCTGGCTGCTTTTGCTAAGAAAGTAACTAATGACTCTGGACTGTAAGATGCTGAGTTCACCTGATACTCTTCAAGTGCTACTTGCCGAATTTGCCTCTATAGCTTGGAACACGGCCTCGGAATTCACAATTTCAAGCATACCTAACCTTGCCTAATCGTCGAAGTTCTTATAGCCTGAGCAAAATTTCTTGAATACTCTGGTTACTGTATTCAATAGGAATACTTAATGTTATTTAACTGTGTAAATTATTTGTATCATAAGAATAGTTACTTGAAACTTTGTTTATTAAGGATTATTATTTACTTGAAATGTATGTGTTTTCTTATTTCCTTCTGTTACGTTTTTAATTTTTTGATAACGTGAATCCTCTGGTTACCAAAGTGTTCTCAGTTACTGGTATAAATTCCTTCGATAATGGGAATCTGAGTTACTGGTATTCGTATATATATTTACCAACCCCTTCGCACGAGCAGGATGTGACACAAGGTCAATTTCTTAAGCGGAGTTCAACAGGTTTGAATTCAGAGTTTTCCTTCTCCTAGACCGGTTGCCTAACCAAGGTTAAAGAGCCCAGTCTGCCCTACTATTTTATCCATAACTGGAGGGAGAGTAGGATGCATAGCTTTCCAAGAGTATTAGCGCAATGTGAAATGCAATTACCACATCCAGGATTCGAACTCGGGGTGACGAGTCCATTTCCCATGACTTTAACCATTACACCACGCGCTACTGGTAATCGTATAATTCCTTCGAGAGTATTGGTATAGATCCGGCAATCCTATGTCTGTCCGTACTCACATAATGCAGTTTTAATTATAACCAATGTGGGGGGTTTTAAGTATTCTATCAGGCCAGTAGTATTGCTAGTGATTGGTTACAAGAGCCAATCACGTGACCTTGGCTAGTCTATAAATAGAGGTGGGTATTTAAAGCACATCAAATATTCAAATAATCCCAACACACTCTCCATTGATTATTGACCGGAAACCCTTAAGAAGAGAAAAACTGAATACAAATCAAAGAGAATCTTTCTCAAGAATAGGTGAAATAATATGGAACAGAATAGTACGCGGCTCAAGTTCTCATCTTTGAATAAACATTATGTTTTATTCAAAAATTCCGTGACTGTTATTAAATATCGAACGAAAAAATGTTTTCAGCTCTCTCATTTCAGGCAAACAGGGTCCAATTTTATTGTGGTGTCATTTTTCTATTAATAAACTGAGAGAAGTAAAAGTTTTTAATATCGTATTTCTTTTTCAAAATACAATTTCCCAAAAACAAAAATAAATAATCACACACACACACACACACACACACACACACACATATATATATATATATATATTATATATATATATTATATGTGTGTGTGTGTGTGTGTGTGTGTGATTATTTTTTATATATATATATATATATATATATATATTATATAGATTATATGTTTTGTTTAAAATGTATGTTGAAATTCCGTCAGAGAATTGCTGTGGTTGAATATTTTCGGGAGAATTATAAACACTGGCAAAAACTGTTTTGGCTAAAAATTCCAGTGTGGCAATTTGACAATATACAATGGAATTTAATTATATATACTAGCAAATATATGCACCCTCCGGGTGCAAGTATTTAAGTTTTGATATAATAAAATATCATATTAAATTAGAAAGGCTAATGAAACTGACTAAGAATGCAGATAAAAAGATCTGCAACAGAGGGGGCATAATCGAAAAATAGAACAACTTTGAAACTAAATGTTCCATCATTTTCCATTACTCCCCTCTTTCATTGGTAAATTTTCCTAATTTAACTATTTAGTTAAAATAGGAAGTAAAGGATAATATTACAGTTATTTCTTCTTGTAAATAAAATCTTTTAAGATTTATCCACGAGATTTTTGTATATTTCTTAATATAAAACCAAACAATTAGAAATCAATAATACCAAGCACATATTTATTAAAATAAAATTTTAAATATCAATATGCAAATTAGCCTTCTCGTTCAAACTGTAAACCGCTATTTTGTTTTATATATAAATACAATTGCATGTTATTAGTACGTAGATATGGTCAACAGTATTAATAATGTAAAACAATTTTTCTTAATAACTGAAGGTTTAAAAGAATGAAATCATGGAGAATTTGACGTAAATAATTAAGGGAATTGTGACTTGAGTAGTAATATAGTTTCGGTTACAGACAGAAAAACACACAATCTCCATTATAATAAGATATATATATATATATTTTCGGCTGAAAATAGCCATATCACAAACATCGTCTGTTTGTTTACTTCTCGTAAGTTCGTGTAGAGGTCACTTAAGAGGAATATAAATACCTACTCCTTAACAAAACGAAGAAATCTGCTAAGCCCGTTTGGTGTGGTGGTAAGACGCTTGACAAGTCAGCTTGACAATCAGGTTTCGAATCGCACACGGGGCGGTCTTTGTATCTATAGCTCTGCTGATGAGGCCTAATAGGCCGAAATGTACATACAGAGATTGATTTTTCTCGATTTGTTTAGCCTTAAATTTAATAGGTAATCCCGCCTAATTAATTAATTATTAATTAATTAACTTTCATAAATTAGGTTCGACTTCATTTAAACACATATTCTCCCAATATTGTCGGCTGAAAATAGCCATATCACAAACATCGTCTGTTTTTTACTTCTCATATATATATATATTATATATATATATATATATATATATAATAAAAAAGCCATATCAAAACACATCGTCTGTTTGTTTACTTGTCATATATATATATATATATATATATATATATATATATATATATATATATATATAAGATAAGAGGGTGGAATAAAATCCGACAGTATGAGGTAAGGTAAAAGGAAATGTGGACAAAAAATAATGACTCAAACAAGTAGAAGTAGGAGAGAAATATTTCGTTCTTCTTTACGGGAAGAACTTAGAATGATGAAGTTCTTCCCGTAAAGAAGAACGAAATATTTCTCTCCTACTTCTACTTGTGTGAGTCATTATTTTTTGTCAACTCTTCTTTTTATCTTATCTCATATATATATATATATATATATATATATATATATAAGGTGTGTCAAAAAAGTATCGAGATTTTTTGTACTTTTTTATACACCTCTGACACGTTCCATTTATTCTTCATTTCTATCTTTAAGAATACAGATTTAAACTTGTATTCTGGAAAAAATTAATGAAGGGAACGGTTTTATTATAAAAAGAAAAGGAGGAAAAAGGACACGCTACACAGACAAAAATATAATAAGAAAGAGAAAAAGAAAGAAAGTAAGGGTAAGAATGGGCGAGGGGGCGTGGAAGTGAGAACGCTAATCTGTTTCAATCGAACATAATGAAAAAATGAAGAGAACTAAAGAAAGAAAAATAGTGTGAAAGAGAGACAGACAGACAGACAGACAGAGAGACAGGGAGAGTTATATCGAGATTATTATATTTTTACATATTGGACTATTTAGCAATTGCTATTACGTAAACAGATCATACGTTGTAATAATTAAATTATCATACTGTGGTATATCCACATGTTCTGCTATTTATATATAAATGCTTGAAACCATGAGAATGTCTGCAATTAGTATTAGATAGAAATAATGAACAAGGAACTCTTAAGAAAAGGCGACACAAAAATGTAAATAATGTTACGTTATTAGGGGGCATTGGATAATTAAGGTTAAAAAAGGATAGGTTTTAGTAAAAAAAATATGTTATGATTGAAGAAGAAGTTCTTTCCTTTCATGTTTAGAAAAGTATTTTGAAAGAATGAATTTATTTAGAATGTGTTTTGTTTAAAATGTATGTTGAAATTCCGTCAGAGAATTGCTGTGGTTGAATATTTTCGGGAGAATTATAAACACTGGTAAAAACTGTTTTGGCTAAAAATTCCAGTGGGGCAATTCGACAATATACAATGGAATTTAAATATGACGTAAGAAATAATCAGCTGATTATTTTGTAATTATAAAATATGAGGTTAATAGTCGAAAGCGAACTGAGAACTAGCGGAGAGCGAACTCCAGACCCCGAGGGGTCTATAAAGGCAGACACCGCTTCGTAGGCTAAAATTAGCTTATCGAAAATAGAACGGTATTCCTGTCTTTCTTCCTCTCTGACAGCTGACAGACGAATGACAAGCTTAGCGTATCTAATTTAAGCGGCTCTGTTATTGTAACCTTCTTTCTATCTCACTCTGCTACGATGACTGCTAGGATTTGTCGCAGCTAAAAATAATCATTTGTTGACAAAATTTGCAGGTTTGTTTTTAATCAAGACGGGTTGTCACGGAGGAGTTGAAGAGACGTTTCTCACAGAAAGGAACAAGCACACACATAAGACAAAATACCCGTAGCGTAACACAATAAATGCAATTCCCTAAGCCCTAGGCATAAAATAACCCTAGACAGGTTGATCTGTCAACATATGATTGCTGATGAACAATTTTTTTTCTTTTTGTATGTATATACTTTACGACATATTTTGAAATATTAGAATATGTAATTTTTTTTTTACATTTTTTTTCTATATCTAATTACATTTCTAGCAATAAGTCTGTTGGCATTTATGAGGCTTGGAGAACCTTGATCTAAAGGTAACGATATTCTAGCTCTGAAACCACGTTTGAATTCAAGTCTATCGTCTGATGACGACTTTATTTTTATAAACACCTATACATACCCGATGTTACAGCGGCCTGAACGTTTTGTTTATAGATACCACAATAAAGATCAGGACAATAGTCCGAAATATGAAAATTATTCCCAATTGTTTCTTAATTGTTTATCCTTTATGACTCTAAATAATCATAGTGTATTAAGCATAGAACCTTTGGACAAACACAAATAATTCACTTTTCAGTTCTCATCTTTGAATAAAAATTACATTTTATTCAAAATTTCCGTGACTGTTATTAAATATCTGACTAAAAATTGTTTTCAAATCTCTCATTTCAGGCAAACAAGGTTCAATTTTATTGTTGGTATCATTTTTCTATGAATAAAATGATAGAAGTGAAAGTTTTTAATATCGTATTTCTTTTTCAAATACAATTTTACCTAAAATGAAAATAAATGCACAAATATCCATATATATATATATATATATATATATATATATATATATATATATATGTGTGTGTGTGTGTGTGTGTGTGTGTGTGTGTGTGCGTTACTTTTAAATAATATATATATATATATATATATATATATATATATAGGATGTTTGCTTTTAAAAAATATATAGGCTGTTTGCTTTTAATATATATATATATATATATATATATATATATATGAATCATTTCACTCGACGACACTCTTATATGCTATATTTCTAAATTTACAAAAAAAAAAAGATTTCAAATACTCTCATAAGGTCACCACATTTTGGAAAAGGAGGAACGATGTTAGTTATAACGGCGGGACAGCGAGGGAACTCTATCCCCTTTTCGTTCGCGCTATACGTTGGAGATTGTTTTTACCGAGATGGAGTGCCACACCTACCTTTAGCCCCCACTTTACCGCATGGATCAAATTACAATATCTGTGCTACTCTTACGCTAAGTAGACAGGCTTCGGCATCGAAGCAAGGAATCTTGGGATTCCTTGACGCGTGCACTACCGACTTACCACACCGGCCACCTTGATTTTTACGAAATCAATCTGAAACATTTTCATTTTATTTCACTTTAAAATAACATTTTTCAAGGAGCTGCATGACATCGCTCCTTAATATTGCCCTGATGATGGTTAATACGGAAGACATTTCTGCGAAAAAGGACTTTCCGTTCTGACAAATATCAAAAACAAAAAATGGAAAGGCTTCTCAGTGTTGATGAGGTGTTTTTTAATAGCATATCAATCTTCGTGGGTTATCTAATGCCAAAGTCGTCCTTGTAGAAAAACAGTAGGGATGCTATTTAACTCATAACTGGAATATAAAGGGATTCATACCTTTCCCAAGAGTAGTATTCCGGAAGTGAATGTATATATATATTTACCAACCCCTCCACACGAGCAGGATGCGACACAAGGTCAATTTCTTAAGCGGAGTTTAACAGGTTTGAATTCAGAGTTTTCCTTCTCCTAGACTGGTTACCTAGCCATGGATAAAGAGTCCAGTCTGCCCTGCTATTTATCCATAGCTGGAGGGAGAGTAGAATTCATACCTTTCCCAAGGGTATTATCGCTATGTGAAATGCCAACAGCTTCGTCTAGGAATTGAACTCGCGTTGGCGAGTCCATTTCCTACGACTCTAACCATTACACCACGCGCCTCTCTCGCTGACTACGATATAACACGTTAGCCATAATGCCACAGTTACTTCATTTTATGTTGATGAGGAGATTTGTTTCTATAAATTATGTCTAATATAAAGGAGTAATCATCTAAAACAAGCCGATATCTCACAATTTGTGTCTTTTAATTATATTTCATGCACCAAAAAAATTATAATTCTGTGTTGGAATCCTTCCGTCTGCTAAAGACAATGGCGTAGTGTCCAATTTATGTTTTAACTGCATCTGCGCGAGTGGCTGAACAGGCCAATCGTTTAAAGGCAATCTCCCGTGAGGGGACTACAAACAAAGAGTGATGTTTGCTGGAGTTGCTGTTGTCTCTCCTTCCTTCTGGCTCTCTTTTCTGTGGCGTCTTCTTTCCTCTCTTATTCACTCCTTTTAGTCCTTTGTTTGACAAGGAGGCATTAGACTGCTCGGTTTTCTGCATCAACCTCCCATGTGTTGGTGTTGATGTAGCATTCTTCGTCTTTCTTGCAGACGTCTTTAAAGCATAGATGTGGTCTCCCTACCGGCCGAATGAGGGATAGGAGCTTGTTTTTTTACGGGTACTGTCCTTTATATCAGGCCTAATTAGTGATAAACGAATGGATGATGGACGAATCCCAAAGGACATCCTCTTTGCGGAACTTTAATCTGGCAAGAGACCGATTGGTCGCCCGCAGCTTCGATTTAAGGATGTCTGCAAGTATGATATTAAGACCTTTAACATCAACCCTGACAGCTGGGAAAATTTGGCTTAGAACCGCCTACGGTGTCGGCAGGTTCTCCGTAGCGGACTATTCATGTCTCAAGTCACCCTGGCGCAACACCATGAAGCAAAGAGGTCAGAGAGAAAGGAATGGCACACCATGAACATCTTCAAGATCTGAATTCACATGCGACATCTGTGGTCGAAACTGTTTTTCATACATTGGCCTTCACAGTCACAGCAAGTGCTGTGCAGGAATGTAACTTTAGCCACAATAAATCTATGGCCTTCCGAGACTGCGATGCCGATTATGATGGTGAATCACATTTTAAGGTATATTTTAAACTAGAAGCGGCCACCCGGTATTGCCTGCGTAGAGGGGGTGCAAAAATGTTTGTCTCGCAGATCCATTAATACTGAATCAGGAGTTGGATCCTTACAGTATGCCCCATTAAGATCTCTATTTATAAAAAAACTTGTGTCAGGAAAATGTGCACAGATACTTTGAAAAGAAAGATTAATGCCTCCTATTTAAAACATCAGATGCAAAAAAGAAAAACCCATGTTTTTAGTATTTAAATGTTATTTTTTAATTATCTTCACAAATATGAATCAAATCTTCGTTATTTTTGCTCAAAAAGAAAGCTCTGGTGACTTTGTCATCAATTGTTTTATTTTCTTAGTTTCTTCCGGACATAAATACATACACACGACTGTCCTTTATATACTGTCCTGCATTTTTTCACATAAGATTTAATGAGGCGTGAGCAAATTTTCATTCCGAATATACAACTGAGTGAAACGAAGTTTTGGAAACATTGGCTTAGAACTGACGGCGGTTCTATTTGAGCGCCGAAAGTCGAATTGCAAATAAAGACGTCATTAATTGAGTTTACTTAACATATTATTTGCTCAAATATCAGGGAACGGACGGATGAACCTTTTAAAAAACTAACTCATTATTGGATGGGAGAGACCACTGCTAGCTGGTGGGACAGCACCGGCCACTAATGATACCACCACAGAGCCATTTATAATTGAGATTGTTCGTGTGACTAGCCTGTTAATACTTGCTCCGCGGTGAGGCGTGATCACTTTCCATGTTACTAATTCGATTCCCACTATTGTCAAAACTAACAGAAATATGCACCCTCCGGACACACATATCCAAGTTTTAATATAATCCAATATTAAATTGAATTAGAAAGACTAAGAAAATTAAATATTAACACAAACAAGATTACACTTATTTTTACTTCATTCTAATTCGTTTCAATGCCAGGCTGTTATCCCCCCAGGCAACACCTGCCCCCTAAATTTAAAGGGGCAGGATTGGGTTTATTGCCCAGTGCCTGAGGCGCCCCTCTCGAGGAGGAATGCCGACGGGATTGACGCATTTTTTGTGTCTAACACCCCTGAGCTTCGGCTTGTGGGCGGGCCCTCATAAAACTGTCCTTGTGTCACGCCCTCATAAGTGGGTAAGAGGCAAATACCTTAATAACATGGACCTTTCCGGGCCTGTATCTATTAATGAAATGAACAGCGTCGATCCCAGGGGACTACCCCCCAAGGCAACACCTGCCCCCTCGATTAAAAGGGGCAGGGCTGGGTTTATTGCTCAGCACCTGAGGCACCCCCCTCGAGGGGGAATGCCGATGTGATCGACACATTTTTTGTGACTACCACTCATTCAGTTTGTGGGTGGGCCCACATAAAAATGTCCTTGTGTCACGCCCTCATAAGTGGGGTGACAGGCAAATACCTTAATAACACGTCCTTCGGGGCGGGGGTCCGGTGTGCTTCGGCCACTGGACCGGTGTGTTAAATTAATAGCGTCGATTCCAGGGGCTATCCCCCCAGGCAATACCTGCCCTCTTGATTTAAAGGGGCGGGGCTGGGTTTATTGGCCAGCGCCTGAGGCGCTCCCCTTGAGGGTGAATGCCGACGGGATCGACGCAATTTTTGTTAGCCCACGTAAAAACGAGACCTTGTGTCCAACCCATACAAGTGGTGTATGAGGTAAATACACATTGATAACACGGGCTCTTCCGTGCTTGTGTTTGTTAATGTAAATTAATAGCATTGAACCCAGGGGGCTACCCACCCAGGCAACACCTGCCCCCTTGACATAAAGGGGCAGGACTGAGTTTATTGCACAGTGCATAAGTGGAATGAGAGGCAAATTCATTAATAACATGGGCCATTCGGGGTTTGTTAATGAAATTAACGACAGGATCCCAGGGTGCCTTCCCTCCAGGCAACACCTGCCCCCTTGATTTAAAGCGAAAGGGCTGGGTTTATTGCTCAGTGCCTGATGCACCCCCTTGAGGGGAATTGCCGACGGGTACTACGCATTTTTTGCTCCCACCATCCCATGCGCTTCGGTTCGTGGGTGGTCTCACATTAAAAAGACCTTGTGTCACACCCGCATACGTGGGATGCGAGGTAAATAACTTAATGGTAGGGGCTGTTTTGAAGCAAATCTATCTTAGCGAGACTTTAATAGGGACATTGTTAATAAGATACTAATTAAGATTAAATAATGATTATCTAATAACCATTGAGAGTAAATAACTAAGGGAATTGGGAAGTTGGTGGTGACGTAGTTTCGGTTACAGACAGACACGTAACTGTCACTTAGAACTGTCTTAACCCAACGCATTTAGCCACTACGCTATGTGTCCAATTAAGATTAAATAATCATTATTAATTAATCATTGAGAGTAAATAACTAAGGGAATTGTGAAGTTGGTGGTGACGTATTCCCTGTTATTGTAAGACGCTTAATCTCCATTATAATAAGATAATACCTGTACTTTCATATTTGGAAACCTATCAAAAAACTTTCGGGACTTTTCCCAAAAGCAATTTTCTATTCAGTTTTATTTTTATTTTTATCCCAGAGACATATTCATCGGCCCTATCAGCTCAAACCACTTCCAGCAAACGTGATTCGCTCCAGTGACCCCCGCATCCAACCAACACAGTTCGTTAACCCAATGTTTATTATTTTTATAAGCTTTATCATCTATACTACTTTTTGTGCCCTCCCCCAAGCCAGACACCCACCTTTACTCCCTCCCTCCATTCTTTCATTTCCTTCCTTCCTTCCTATTTATCTAGTTTATTTGGCAGCGTCTCTTTGTTTGGCACAACCGGGTCCAAAGTACGACAGCGATATGTTCCGTTTCACTTCACGCGTCTCGGTTCGAAAAATACCCTGATTGTCATTGGTATAAACAGGGTGGAAGATAAGAACCTGGTCGCTGCAGGTGAAGAGGTCGACGGAGAACAGATAGGATTGAATTTGCTATCCTTGGTTTGAAAAGTGACTATACATCCAGGAAATAATAACCAGTGTAGATTAGGGCATGTTGCTTAGAAATGCTCGTATTGCAGACCAACTTAGTCACCTATTACATTAACTTTTAATTAAATCATGCTTCACCAATTTTCGGCAGATCACCGAAGTTAAGACAGTGATGATCTTGCTCAATATCTTAATGGGTGACCATTTAAAGCTATCGTTTTTGAAGACATATATATCCAACCCGTTAGTCACAAATAGGATGCCGTGGGTGGCAACCCGTGATGCTTAAGGACGGCGTCTTGGTGGATGAGTAGTCCATGACCTGCAACACTCCACTTAGACCCTTACTTAGGCTAGACGGGAGGTCGGAGAGGCCCCCTACAATGAATCGGCTGGTCATGTCAAGCCCTAGCACCTATATGATTGCCCCAACCTTATTGCCCTTAGGCCAAGCCCCAACCGTTTTTATCATATTGGTGCTAGAAGGCGGTGGCTGAGGGTCTACATGTCCTTGGAATGACATTAAACTCTATCTGATGATGAGGTTCCAGTTTTGGAGGTTTAGGTAATGTGAATCACCCCTTCATCACCATTGCTCCCTGGTCCACTCTGACCCGGAATGGTAGTATATGTTAGGATTCCATTTGTGGGTTAAATAGAAAATATGTTTATTAAAAAAAATTGAGTATTCATTGAGAATTAATTTATTTCAAAATGTTATCGGCATTAAATGACCCACTGAGGTTGATATGCCGTAAAACAAAACAAAACAAAAATTAACAAATATGATATGACACAAGGTCTTAAGTATGAGGCATCCGGCGAGGTTTCGAATTCGCTACTCTGTAGTAATATATTCAGTAGTAATTTATATTTATATACATTATACATTTATTCATAGTAGTAATTTTGTGTTTTAAGACATATGTACACACCCCATTCGTCACGTGAAGGATGTGACACAAGGTCTCAGATATGTAGTATCTGTTTTGTTTTGTTTTTTTCCTTTCTTTTTTCTTTCAAAGAAGAAGTGTTCTTAGTATTTGTTATAGACATCTTCCTTTCATCATTTTTGGTTTTTTTTTCAATTTTTGTATCTCCTTTCTGTTTGTTTATTTTCATTAATGTTCTAATATAGGTTTGTACATTAAGAATTTTGTGTTTTAAGACATATATACCCAACCCATTCGTCACGAGTATGATGTGACACAAGGTCTCAAGTATTCGGCATCCAGTGAGGATCGGAACCCGCTATTCAGTAATAATGCGAGACTAGCTTGCTAACCATTACACCACGGAAGAACGCATTTTGCAATACCTGTATACTCAGTAGGAATGGATCTGCGAGACTAGCTTGTTAATCATTTCACTACAGAGAGACGCCTTCTTACAATACCTATATATGGGAGAATATGTGCTTAATTGAAGTCATACTTAATTGAAATTTAATTAGTTGATAATTAATAAATTAGGCGAGCATACCTGTATATATAAATATTGAGCAGGCTTACTGCTGTCTTAACTGATCTGACAAGAACTGGTAATTGTAGC
>CM042148.1:96501565-96514065 GCA_023376005.1 Doryteuthis pealeii | reverse complement strand
TAAGTGTATATGTCAAATCATCCAGGCCATTTCACCCACCCGCTTCAATTTTTCTGAAATTTTGTACATGTGTGGACTATGTTAAAATTAAATAATCCCCAAAATTTGAGCTTCCAATTCCAAGAATTGTCGGTGTTATTGTTGTATACCCTTCTTTCCTATCTTACTTCTATTATTATTCTCATCTTTGGTATCTTACGTTCTTCTTCTAGCGTCTGGACCTAGTCTTGGGGACTTCGTGTCTGGTCTTCTAGGTCAGTCTTGTTGCCAAGACATTCATCAACCACAAAACCATATTATTTATTTAAACCTTTATTTACTTAACTAAACATGTTTCATCTAACTAACATATCGTGCGTATGCAGTGAGCTCAGCTAAGGCCTTATCTGCCTGACGTCCAAGCTGAAACTGAGAATCAACCAGGTCCCACGTGATTCCACGTATTTCGCGGGCTTCCTGTAATCTTCCATGGAAAGTCCCGCCCGTGATATGAAAAGGGCCATCCCTTCAGAAATACAGGGGATTGACAATAATCTATACATAGATTATGTAACATTATGTCCAATTTTAGATCTCCAAATTTGAGGGGGGGTTCCAAAAAATGGCGACTTTTTGTAATATATTTTTGCCTGTAAAATGAGTTTTAGAGCTTCCCTACTACTAAAAATTGGTTTATAAAAGCATTTTTGTCCGAGGAATCCAAAAAATTCTATTGAACACGTCTGAAAGTTAACCAATCTTAAGATATTGATGATTTTTGAATTTTTCCTAGCAAGATCAATATCCCAATGTGGCACTGCATTTATGACAAATATTTTTATTATTATTATTATTTCATATCTATTGACCATTATTTGTATCAAAAGGATAGTTTGGTTTCTGCTCAGAATCAAAGCTACAACATTCTCAATAGATTTTTTTCAATTTTTGGAATTGGAAGCTCAAATTTTGGGGAATATCTAACTTTAACACAGTCCACACCTGTACAAAATGTCAGAAAAATTGAAGGGGGTGGGCGACCATTTTACTTTTTTTTCTGGATGATTTGACATGGAATTGCCCATATGATATATAATATTATTAATAATACGGTTGTTCCTAAATTTTCCGTCCGTTATCATCCTGCAACATTCTCTGGTTAAAAATGAGACCGTCAAAACCATACAAGATGCAATGCAAATATGTGAATACAGATTATCTGGAGTCACTTAATCGCAGATTTCTTATTTGTCTCATTTTATTTCCCCTAATTTTAAAAGTGAAACATTCCAAATGGACTTGCGTCGCTTAAATGACCAACGTAAAATTAAAATGAATTTTTAAAAGTTACGTTTGTTTTCTTTGTAATATTGAAATTGTGAATGACGGAAGATATTTTAGTAATATTGATCTCATGTCGTCCAGGCCTCCTGCCCTACTTTACGCTATGCTTTAGCGAGCCAGCATCAGGCTAATTTCCAGCCCAACTTTTTTTCCGAGTCATGTTTTTTGTCACTTTTATTTTTGTACTCTTTATTGCAAAGACAGCAGTAGGGTTTATACGTAAGTAAAGTAAAGTCGGCGAAGCTTCCTAATGTCGGTACCAGCCACACAGTGAGGGGGTCTATCCCCTTTTCACTAGGGCTAGACCAAGGAGATCATTTTAGCATCTGAGGTGGAGTACCACACCTACCATCAGCTCCTCACTTTACCGCACAGATCCCTGGGCTACTCATATGCTGAGTTAACGAGGGCCGGTATTGAACCTGGAACCTTGTGGTTCCTAGTCGGAAGCTCTACCGACTGAGCTAAACCGGAAATTCCACGGGTCCCCTAGCTGATATTTCCTTTTTTGAAGGAGGTTGGATACAATCTTTTTTTTAAACGCCAGATCAAGTCAAAATGATATGGTTAACAAGCCTCTTACTGATAGTACCGTGTTTACCCGAAAATAAGACAGGGCTTGAATAATTAAGAAATGAATGACTGTTGTCCTCATCTTTATTGTGTATAAACACAACCTTCAGACCAATGTAACCTCGGGCTCTGTTTTAGTGGTTTTATATTTATTATTTTAATTACCTTAAAATAAGTCATCTTCAGACGATTACCCATGAATTCAAACGCAGTTTCGGGGCTTAATCGGTACTTCTCCACCAAGGGGTTCCCAGCAGCATAAATGCCACCAGACTTATGGACAACATTTTTATTAGATATAGAAAATTAAAAGGAAGAAGTTACTTATTATAAAAAAATGAAATTTCAAAATATCGCAAAGAATGTTATCACTTACCTTAATCTGGCGAAGAACATGAAATGAAATCTGGTGGTATTTATGCTACTTGGAGCCCTCTTGAGTGAGCAGTAATGATTAAGCTCCGAAACTGCGTTTGAACTCATGCTAATCGTCTGAAGATTACTAAATTAATTGAAATAATAGATTGAAATAACAGATCGCTAGGTTAAAGTGGCGTGAAAGTTGAGCGAAGTTGGGCGAAGTTAAGCGAATAATGTTACATAATTATTAGATTCCTAATACTTATGTACAGTAGTGTAGAAACCAAAATGACTGTTATAAGTTCAGCCGGCGGCCTTGAAGGATTGAATGACAAGGCCTGACCTCAGTCCTGATCCTCCTTCCGGTGGATACCGTGAGAATCGGTGGAGAAGACCCTCTTCCGGCTTAGATTAGAGAGAGTTTTAGTTAGATCGGCCAAAACCACGACGGTGGTTATTCGTGTTATGCACGCTGCCGACTCAATCTGCGCAGGTAGTCTGGTGGGGATTTCAAAATAAAATATGATCTAAGTAAATCGAAGTCTTGTGTTATTATCTAAATACTACCAATGACACAGTGCTTCTGATAAAGAGAAATCACCAATGGAAGACCAGACACGAAGTCCCCAAGACGAAGTCGAGACGCTGGAAGAAGAATGATAGAAGTAAGAAAGGAAAAAGAAGAGTATACAACAATAACTAGAAAATTAAGATAGTTGATTTGATACACACTAGTGCCAATGGAATGAGAATAGACTACCCCCGTCATTTAAATAAAAGATTTGGTTCAAAATTCTTAAAAAGTTTCCGACTTCCAGAAAAGACACTCGAAGAAGACCGGGGGGGGGGTAGAGTTGTTGAAATGCTGTGAATATAACAACCAAGATAAGGATAATATTGGGAGAAGTGTAAGTAAAGTAAAGTCGTCGGGGCGGCCTAATGTCGGTATCAGCCAGACAGCGAGGGAGTCTATTCCCTTTTCACTAGCGCTAGACCAAGGAGATTATTTTTTAGCACCTGAGGTGGAGCTCCTTACTTTACCGCACAGATCCCTGTGCTACTCATACGCTGAGTTGGCGAGGGCCGGTATCGAACTAGGAACCTTGTGGTTTCTAGCCGAACGCTCTACCGACTGAGCTAACCTGAAGAGAGTGGAACTGGGAGTAATGGCAATGAAGGATACCGTTTAGTCTCTTACCCATCTCCAGGGGATATATTCAGCGTATACTAAGAACAGACTGGGTACTTTAACAATGGCTAGGTAACCGGTCTAGGAAAAAGAAAACATTGAATTCCAACCTGTTAAACTCGGTTATTAAATTGACCACGGGTCACATCCTGGTGGTGCGGAGGGGTTAGTAGATAAATATACTAAGTCCCATCGACAGGGTGGAGATTCTTTTTTTCTTTTATCTTCAGGGAAGTCGTTTGCACAGTTGTTAGTACATTGCTGTTCTTTTTTATTCACATCAGTCAACGCAGTAACAATAGAAAGAATACAAGGCTTTATGTTTTGAGACTAAAATCTTTTAGCTTGAAAAAGTCGTTATCAGAATGTTGATGATATTCCTTTTTAATACGATTAATTTGCAAGCAGTTCAATTAGGCCTATAGATTGGACCCTAAAAGGGTGGAACTGGGAGTAATGACACTAGACTGGGGGAGAAATCTTTTAACTTGAAAATGCCATTATCAGCATTCGTTTCTAATACGACTAAACCTAAAAGAGTGGATCGGTGAGTAGTGGTAATGAAGGGTGCCAGTCTTGCCCATCTGCATGGGATACATTCAGTGTATACTAAACCCCATCGACAGGATGTAATGTTTTTGTTTTATTTTTCGGAAAGTAGTTTGCACAGTTCTTAGTACAATGCCGTTCCTTTTTAATTACCATCACTTTATTCCCATCAGCCACCATAGTAGTAGTTGTAATAATAGTGAGAATGCAAGGCTTCGTACCTTATTCACGATTCTTTATCAAAGCTCCGGTCGTAACCTCAGCGAGACCGGGCGCTATTGGAACTGAGGGGGAAAATCTTTTAGCGTTGAAAAAGCCGTTATCGGGAATGTCGGTGGCAGGCGGCCCGAGTTCTCGTCCACTTTGTGCTTGATCCTCTTTGCAAAGGTCTCGATTGAACCGACGGATAATGGCGGACGGCGACATGGCAGCCATACAAATTGACAGTCGGTTTGGAAAAATTCAAAGCCACCGTTAATTCGAGCGACCGATACGACTTTTAAATGAGACCAGGATAATGAGATTTGATTATAGTGCGCATTTGTGAAATCGATCAAGATCACTGCGGCTTACCCGGATTTAAATTGGACGCGAGCGGACATAAATTGATCCGAATAATAATAATAATAATAATAATAATAATAATAATAATAATGATCGAGGGTAAAATAAAAATAATAACTCAGATATTAACAATGATGACCATAAGAGTAATAGCAATGATATTAGCAATCAAAATACAACTACTACTATTAGTAATATTACTACTATTGCTACTGCTACTAATACGTAATAATAAAAAATTATAATGATAATAATAATAATAATAATCGAGAAGAAAATTAAAACAATAATTATCATATTGATAATAATAATATTATAAGAGTAGTAGCAAAGATATTAGCAATGAAGATAATACTAATACAAACTACTAATAATAATAATAATATTAAAATTAAAAACAACAACAATAATAATAATAATAATAATAATAATAATAATAATAATAATAATAATAATAATAATAATGATAATAATATTAATAGAAAATTATGGTGAAGGTCGTGGCAATTGTAATTGGTGCAATGGAATGGTCCCCAAAGGACATGAATTTCAACAATGCTGATGTCTGCATGTTCTCAATTTCAACAAAATGGAAATGAATTTGAGACCATCCAAACTAAAGAATTGTTAAGATCGGCTAAAATACTCAGCAAAGTCCTGGAGATATGAGGAGACTGACTATTACTTAACCTCCCGTGAACCACCAGCTACAGTAGATGGGAATAATAATAATAATAATAATAATAATAATAATAATAATATGTAGTTGGTGCACTAGGAACAGTCCCAAAAGGATTGGAAAAGGGTCTGGAAAGTTTGGAACTCAGAGGAAGGATTGAAACCATTCAGAACACTGCACTGTTGCAATCTGCCAGAATACTCAGAAGAGTCCTGGAGACCTGAGGAGACTTGCTGTCACTCTGACTCCAGTGAAAGATGTGAAAACTCAAAAGGAGTAAATAATTGTAATAATAATACACACTGTGAAATATGAGGTTGAAAGTGATACCGATTATAGTTGGTGCACTTAGAACGGTCCCCAAAAGCTTAGAAAAGAGACTAGAGGAACAGGAAATCAGAGGAAGAATTGAGAACATTCAGACAACAGCATTGTTGAAATCAGCTGGAATACTCAGCAGAGATCAGAGGAGACTTGTTTTCATTCAAATCCCAGTGAAAGACCGTCATCTAACGCTGGTGTGAAAAACTAATAATAATAATAATGTTAATAATGAAAAGATACCTAATTTAATAATTAATAACAATGCAGATAATGAATTGAAATGAAATGCCGCGTGTGTAACTGCTTTCAATTTAGCAAAGATGAAATGAAAAATGATACCACCTCTGCCCCCCCCCCTGCTGTGACTTGTGACACTTAGAAAATGTATATGGAAATTATATGCAAATCTAACAACTGTTCTGGGACTGAGATACTAATAAGTGAAATATGAATAGCGGAAACTAATTGACTATGGTAACTCAATACATTTATAGGCTTACCTGTAATTATGAATATGGAGATGGTCTGAACATTTCACTGTATAATGTGATTAAGTCATAAGTTTAGGTTTACAAAGACAATTTTAGGGTTACTTTTGTATACTGGGTCCTACAGTATTCAGTATATTAGTACGTTCAAACTAAATGTGCCCCATACATATAGTAACTCGCAACAGAGTGCTAAAACCTCGAGGTAGACCGTCCGCGTAATGGTTCTGTAATCCTAGCAGTCTCATGATATTTGCCTCTCATCATACTTATGAGGGCGTAACACAAGTACATTCTTGTGTGAGCTCACTCATGGATGGTAGGTACAAAAATGCTATGTAAAATCTTTATTTCTTGGAGATATACGACACATATTTCAGATTTTAAATGTATTAATAACATGGGCAGTTTTGCGGCAAATCTAACTCAGCTAGACTTTAATAGAGACATCGTTAATGAATAATCAAGATTAAATAATGTCTTTCATAATTGTTGAGAATATAACCTAAATAACTAAGGAAATGGTGACCTCAATAGTTCCATTATAATAAGATTTCTCAATTGAGAACTTTTCAGAATTAGAAAACAGAAATTGTTATATGGATACTTCAAGCGTCATATAGAAGAGATTGTACATAAAAATACCTGGATATAGTTAAATAAAGTAAACATTAAGAGAGAAACTGAGTCGCTCATAATTGCAGCACAAAACTGTAGAAGTTATCCTCCAGATATAGAAACAATGTCGCAATAGGGTTCTAACTACCGTCGAGTTAATCAAATAATGCAAAGTGATGGCTGAAGAGTCGGTACGGAAATTGAACTTGCCTGAGTAAAACAGTAACAGAGTTGAATACTGGAAGAAATCATATCAAAGGAAATACGGATAAGACAACAGAACAGTAAATGTAAGAGACTCAGATGAGACGATCAACCATATATTAAGCCAATGAAGCAAACTAGCACATAAAGAATACAAGGCTAGGCACAACTGTTCAGGAAAGGTGTCCACTTGGAATCCTACAAAAAATATTTTTTTTACCATACAAAAATGCCCGGGTTGGCTCAGTCGGTAGAGCGTTCGGCTAGAAACCACAAGGTTGTTGGTTCGATACCGGCCCTCGCCAACTCAGTGTATGAGTAGCACAGGGATCTGTGCGGTAAAGTAAGGAGCTGATGGTAGGTGTTGTGCTCCACCTCAGATGCTAAAATAATCTCCTTGTTCTAGCGCAAGTGAAAAGGGAATATACTCCCTCGCTGTCTGGCTGATACTGACATTAGGCCGCCCCGACGACTTTACTTTTACTTTACCATACAAACAAATGGTATGTGCATAAATCAAAACCTTGAGACCATCCAGACAACAGCATTGCTAAGATCAGCAATAATATTCAGAAGAGCCCAGATGGCCGGATTGTTACGATTTTGTCGCCTTTTTTAGGCTGTAGGTGAGAGCACTTTACAGTGAAAATCACTTGTGTTCCTTAGTGAATAATTCTTGGCTGCTCCTTAGTGTTAGGTAGAATCCTTTGGTTGTCCCTCAGTTTTCTTAGTGTTAGGTAGAAACCTTTGTTTGTTCCACGGTGTTCCTGAGTGTTGGGTAGAATCCTTTGGTTGTTCCTCGATGTTCCTTAGTGATGGGTAGAGTCCTTTGGTTGAACAGAGTCCTTGGCTGCAGATCCGTTCGTTCGTGTCTTATACATGCAAAAGAACGGTTTTCATGATCGGCGATTAAATAATTAACTAATAAACTATTCGAGCGTGTTGGTTGGCTGGCTTTAATCCACATGTCTATGCAGAGTCTATAAGTTTAAGTGGTGGACTTCAGCACACCTTATATACCAACACTGGGAAGAATTGCGGTCAAAGACCACCAGCATTAGTTAGTGTGAAGAACTTGCAAGGAGTCGTATAATAATAACAAACAAAATCTAGAAAACAAAAATGGGAAGAAAAACAACTGTATGGATATTCCAAGTAACAAATTAAGAAAATTGCATACGAGATGACCGGAACATAAATAAGAAGGGGAAATTTGAAGAAACTGAACTTTTCCTTCTATCTACACAAAATAATCCTATATGTCGAAGCAAACATTGACAATACACAGAATAATATTAAATTTGGGTTATGTGGTAACAGATATAAAACAGTTATTCACAACATAAGTGAATACAGCAAACTTGCACAAAAGGAACACATTACTAGGCATGATGGGATGGGGAAAGGTGATCCATTGGGAATTGTGCAAGAGATCAGAAGTTGACCATACAAGGTGAGTCATGAAAGTATCGATATTGCAAGCTGTATTTACCAAAATAGAAATGAAAAATAAATGTAACGTTACTTTTTTCAGAATACAAGGTGTGTCAAAAAGTTCAGATTTTAAGCTGAATTTACCCAGATGAAAATGAACAATGAAGGGAACGTTATTTTTTCAGAATACAAGGTGTGTCAAAAACTACCGAAAATCTCGATACGTCTTCGACGCACTTTGTATACACAAACCAGAATATGTCTAGAAAATGAAATCTATAAAATATTCTGTGGTTCAGAGATATAAACTAATCATACAATTTAAGAATATGGAAATATGGACAAAGATTTGATTTTATGTTAAAATTTACTTTGAAATAATGTATTTGTTATTCTTTACCAGCCTTTTTCGTACGTAAAAATCGACAAAAACAGCACATCGTAGTGAGATATTTGTCCGCATATTTTTTTCAAAATAGTTTGCAAAGTCTACTTTTGTGATTGCCAATAGCCACCATTGTGTACTCCTTAATTTTGTCTAAGGTTTGATATCTCCTTTCAATGGTGATTTTGACTTCGTCACAGGGAGCCAAATAAAGACTTTAGGGTGCTGAGCAACCTAGGTGATTCGATATAGCCCCCGCAAAAAAAAAACTGTGTACAAAGACAAATAATGGCTGGATAATTTTTGGACAGTTTGGAGAATCTCCAGATTTCTTATAGGTCAGTCTTTGGTGTAATGGTTAGAGTCGTAGAAATGGACTCGTCAAAATCGGCCTGTTTTCACTATGTTTTTGTGCACGTAAAAAAAGCAAAACTTGTCTAGAAACTCTTAAAACTAATAAACTAACGTTCCAGCAAGTTTCCATCATGTTGCATGATTTTTGGTGGTTGGCAATTTAAAACCTTGGGCAAAATTGCCGTTGCAATGCTTCTCCTTTGAAAACTTCATCCAAATCTTCCATCGGTCTCTTTCGAAAACTTATGATCTTTACTTTCTCACTATCATCTTTTCAGTCTCACTTTGTTCTCGTCTTGTTCTGCCCAATCAGAAACCAAGCTCATTTATTCACGCGTTATCCAAATTCAGGTTTTTTTTCTATTATTAAAATCTTTCAATTTTTCCACATTTTTTCCCATCAAATCACTACTGGCGTCACGCAATGACTTTCACACACCTTACTATCTAATAGGAAGAATGGAAGAGAGAGAGAGAGAGAGAGAGAAAGAAAGAGAGAGAGAAAGAGAGAGAGAAGAGAGTGTAAATGCTTCACTAAAAACAATGACATCCATATAGTTTTTGTTTAGAATAAAATTAACTTTTTATTAAACCGATTTTTAGAGTTCTACTGACTTATGGGCGATGCTGTACATCCGTATGCCTCTAATCAAAATGTAATGTATTAATCTTAACGTAATTAAACATGTTACAAAACAGATTATAAGGGCAGTACAAGGACAGCAAGAGAAAATCTTATTAGATCTCCATTGACAAAAAATCCTGGCCGTGTCGTCATAAATGCTAATACATCGTCCCAAAATGAGATGACTTCAATGATACCGACGCTTATCCCTAATTAAGGCCAATATGTCAGCTGTAGAGAATCGCGATCCAGATGAACAGTACAAGGGTGATAAATATCTGAAGGTCCATAAAAGTGGATTTAGAGACCTTGATTCAATGTCGACACATCAATGGAAGTCTATAAACTTGAAAGGTTCGATCAGTCACGAATTAATTGCTATGGCCGGTTCAGTTCTGTCGGTAGAGCATTCGGCTAGGAATCACAAGGTTCCTGGTTCGATACCGGCCCTTTCCAACTCAGCGTATGAGAAGCACTGGGATCTGTGCGGTAAAGTGAGGAGCTGATGGTAGATATGACGCTCGATGCTAAAGTAATTTCCTTGGTCTAACGCTAGTGAAAACGGGATAGGCACCCTCACTCTCTGGCTGATACCGACTTTATGCAGCCCGGACGAATTTACTTATTCCTGGTTTAGGACTTTTCGACGGGGCCGTTTTCATTTATGTCACGCTATTGAAAAGCGTGGACTCATCTCGTCACACAACAAACTATGTATAAAGATAGTGTGGGCTCTCTAGCATTCGTAAGCAACGTTGCTAGGATAATAGAAAGGGGTCCTTGGGTATAATATTAAGCTGCGTCCAGTTGTGAGGCTACGCTACTGAAGCTCTGGAAGTACCACTTCATTGTCATTACTTCCAGGTTCACTACATCTATGGTATTGAAGTCAGTTAGTCTACTGTTGGTTTGAACAACAGCAACTGACTAAGCACAACTGAAGCAATGTCCAAGACATTTGGTATTTATAGAAATCAAGAATGATCCATTCATGCATTTGGGTGATTCCATTCCTTGAGTTCTGATTGGCTGGTTGGTTTCAATGATATTGTGGAGTTTTATAAATACCCTGTTATGCTGCAGTAGAATTGCAACAAGACGGGTTTGTATTAAGTTACAACCGCTTGTTGCCGTGTCTTACCAATTCGACGGTAATTGGAACTTAGTTTGATTATTCTACATCTCCCCCACACCCATTGCGCGGGCGTAGTGGCCTTTGAGGGGTAATTAGATCCTTTCGACCTGGCCGATTACAGTGGAGCAATCCTGATAATGCACGGGGTATTTCTGACGGCATTGGCTTATGGGTTGGAGTGACATTGGGTGAGGATTGGTCCCTAGTTGATGTTATCATTCTTTTGGTTTGTGGGACATCCTCAAATGCTGGTTTAGGGGCTCAGGCAAAGCACTAGGAATAGGGACAGGGGCCACTGTCATTCTGCAGTAGAATTGCAACAAGACGGGTTTGTGTTAATTACAACCGCTTGTTGCCGTGTCTTACCAATTCGACGGTAATTGGAACTTAATTTGATTATTCTTCATATGGTTCAAATTTCTCTGCCTTAAAGGTTTGTTTTTGCTTACACATTCATTACGGCTTTCCTCTTACTATTATTATACCGGTGCTTTGATCCTAGATGAGGTGTCTATTTTCCATTCACTTTCGACCACATTCGTGATCGTTTTTTTTTTTTTGTATTTGTTGAAGCTTTCGTTAGTTTTTGTTTAGATTTTTTTTGTTGCGATGCTTAATCAGCTGGGAGCTTTTATTGTAGAGAGGAATATTATGGTTACTCTGTTACTCAGTGTAGTATAATCATACTAGTTCCAATTACCGTCGAATTGGTAAGACAAGGCAGCAAGCAGTCGTAACCCAATACGAATCTCTTTTGCTGCAAATACTACTGCAAAATGCCAGTTTATTTATGAAGCTCATACCATCATAGAAAGCCAATAGGACTCTAGGAATGGAATCACCGAAATGCATGAGTGGACAATTCTGGATTCCCATAATTACCAGTTGTCTTGGCACTGGTTCAGTTGTGCTTAGCTTGTTGCTCAATATCACTTCAATACTCAGTAAAGATTTTTAATATATTATTTCCTGTGTTAAAGGCTAATTTCTTTATGGTGGGTCTTTTTATTTCTTATATTAATTGCTTCTAGGATTTGCAGACGTTATTTATTGCGATTTTATTGAGGATTTTAGCGATAAGTATTTTATATATATCCAGGAACCTTGCGATTCCGATGCGAGTGCTTATACTGACCCAGCCAACCAGCGTTGAGTAACACAGATTGTGTAATCTGATCTGTGTGGTAAAGTGGGGAACTAACTGCAGATGTGGCGCTCCACCTCCGTAAAAAATATCTCCTTGGTCTAGCACGCTAGCGAAAAGAGGATAGACTCCCTCGGTATCCGGCTGATACCAACAATACGCCACTATGTTATATTTACTGACTTTACTTATAGTTTTGTTTATTCTAACTGATATTTCTTACAAACAATCAACAGATTGTCTGTGATTTACTACGGTGGAGTAAATTAAAAATAACTGCGGAATAGAAAGAAGAGTTTGTTTTTTTTAAGTTACTGTACAGTTCAGGTGAGGAAAGAAATGGCGTCTCCAGTAAAGAGTTAACGATGCAATAGGTTTATCCAAAAAGCCTAACCGCGAAAAGTCTCCAAGAAAATTGAAAACGCAACAGAATTAATGACTTTTAACCAAGCGCGATGAAAATTGCCTTCATATTCTCAGAGCTTTCTCTTCCTTTTCTCTTTTTCTTTTTTTTTTTTTTTTTTGTAACGTACCATCCTCAAGGTGATTACG
>CM042148.1:96491565-96496565 GCA_023376005.1 Doryteuthis pealeii | reverse complement strand
AATAAGAATTCAGATAAAAATATTTGGAACAGAGGGAGTATGATTGAAAAATAGAACAGCTTTGAAACTAACTCTTCCATCATTTTCCCTTACTCCCGTCTTTCATTGGTAAATTTTCCTAATTTAACTATTTAGTTAAAATAGGAAGTAAAGAATAATATTATAATTATTTCTTCTTGTTAATGGATTTCTTTTAAGATTTATCCCCGAGATTTTTGCTCATATTCATTAAGATAAAACCAAACAATTAGAAATCAATAATACTAAGCAGATATTTATTAAAATCAATTTTTTAAGATCAATATGCAAATTAGCCTTCCCATTCACACTGTAAACCGCTATTTTATTGCATATATAAATACAATCGCATGTTATTAGTATGTAGATATGGTCAACAGTCTTAATGATGTAAAACACTTTTATTAATAATTGAGGTTTAAATAAAAATAAAATCATGGAGAATGTGATGTAAATAACAAAGGGAATTGTGACTTGAATTGTAATATAGTTTCGGTTACAGACAGACAAACACACAATCTCCATTATAATAAGATGTAAAAACATAACAATGTATATCATTAAGAAAAAATAGTTAACTTATTATGATGGCGATTTGATATTCAATAAAGCTTATGTCCGAATTTTATGAGAAGGTCAATGCTGATGACACTTATTTCAACCGACAATAATTGATGACGGTCGAGGGCACCATATTACAGCCCCTGACAGAGCACAGAACTCGAACATATTGTCATCGCTCCGACGTATTTCAAATACTTCCTTATAACAATAAACACAAGCAAACCGTACCCGAAAAAAATCCATGTATCGTAATTGATGTAAAAGTTAGGTCACTCTAACTGACCCCAAATATCTGAGACAAATTAATTTTTACAAACTAATCAACATTCAGAATTGATAAAAGGGAAAAAAAGGAATAAATAAAATTGTCTCAGCAAATGAAAAACAAATATCTTGTCAGTTTTCTCATTCTCTCGGATTCTTCGCATTTTTCTGACGCAAAAATGAAAAAAAAAATACAAAAAACCCTAAACGCTGGAAGGATTAATTAAAATATAAATAACAGTTGTTGGGCGAATGCAAAACACGAATGAATAAAAAAAGCGAATGAATATGAATGAGGGAAGTAATTGGTTAATTAATGAATGTGAAAATAAATGAATGAAAAATGAATTATAAATGGTATGAGAAAAATGGGAACACAGGATCCTGCCTTTGGTACCAACAATAAAATCTAAACACTTGAGTAATTTACATTTAAAACGATGACAGTATAATAAAAAAGTGTTTTTCAAAGCTCTTGGATGTATTCCTAGTAACGCTACACATACGTTAAGTATATATATATATATATATATATATATATATATATATATATATATATATATATATATATATTAAACTATATATTATATATATATATATATATATATATATATATATTACAAACTCACGTGAGGGGACTGAACGCTGACATCGGAATACACCGTTATTATAAATATTTTACAGACGCTGCCGCGGTCAATAACAACAAAGACAAAAGATCCGTTGAACAGGAGCAACATTCATTTGAAAAAGGGTATCCAACGAACCCGAAAATTTATG
Source organism: Doryteuthis pealeii (assembly GCA_023376005.1). Taxonomy (NCBI): domain Eukaryota; kingdom Metazoa; phylum Mollusca; class Cephalopoda; order Myopsida; family Loliginidae; genus Doryteuthis; species Doryteuthis pealeii. Next base: position 96,494,939 of record CM042148.1, on the reverse strand, counting down.
ATAACAAATGATAAAAAAATAAGTGAATCCAATACTCCATAACATCGAATTCCCTCATTTATTTTTAGATGCTTCGTAATAACGCCCAACTTAAAAAAACATTTTTTTTAAATTAAAAAAACATATATATATATATATATATGTTCAGGCATATGAGGGGGTCCAAGTGACTGCGATAAAGGGCGTCAGCGAAGATAGAGATAGTTTCGTCAAGTGGAACATTAGTATAGAGACTCGCGATGTCAACAGAGCAGTAAAAGGAATTGTTGAGATTAACTGAAGTATTTTGGATTATTTTAGCGAAGGTGAAGGAAGATGTCCAATTTAGTTTTAACAACACAATATATATATATATATATATATATATATATATATATATATATATATATAACGTATGTATGATTTTTTTAAAATCTGTGCCGCCTGTCTGATGAGACTGAAATTTTAAGAAGTTTTAGGAATTTATTTAAATTTCTAAAAGCTTTTTAAATTTTGGTCGAAATAAATTTATTACAGGATGACGGTTTATTGAGTTTTTCCTTCCTTTCAAAGGTATATATATATATATATATATATATATATATATATATATATATATATAACATTTCTCTTTTTTACACAGTCATAGTTGTCATATAATACCTTGATAAATGGTGAACGTCACGCGAAATATTGGTAAAAATAAAGAAGCAAACCAGGGACAAAACAACGACTGGGTATCGAAATTCTGATTTTTGTTTTTGTTCGCTTGTTCATTTCCCAAGCTTCATGATATCCAAAAAACTAACGCTTAGAAGAACAAAGTTGAGACGCAATATATATATATAATATATATTATATATATATATATATATATATATATATATATGATAAGTATGTAAACACGATGTGATTGGATATGGCATTTTGCCGACAATTTTTGGGAGAATATGTGCTTAATTGAAGTCGTACCTAATTTTGAAAATTGATTGATTAATAATTAATATATATATATATATATATATATATATATAAACGTACGTTGATCAGCTCTGTGTGGATGCAGGATGCTGCATAGAGGACCTCCCGAGAATGATGAGCAATAGGGACGGATGGAGAGAGATTGTCATGGATATCCGCCCTGAAAGCACGACATGATGATATATATATATATATATATAATATATATATATATAGATGATATGTAAACAAACTTTTAGCTATTTTCAGCCGACAGTATATTTGGGAGAATATGTGCTTTTTAATTTTAGTCAGACCTAATTTTTGAAAGTTAATTCATTTATAAAAAAGGGCTTTACAATATATTTCAAGTTAAACTACACATGAGTTATATATATATATATATATATATATATATATATATATATATATATATTATAAACAAGATCTAATAGGATGATGTATCGAATTTAAACTTGGCGCCGTGCAGGTGTTAGGATTAGTGAGTAAGTGTTAGGTATGTCTTTGATCAGTCGCAGCCATGTTTCTTCAATCGGCATCACGACGTGGAAATGTGAACATTGTGTGGTTGATTTCAAAAGATTTGAAAAAGTATGATTCAATTATTTCATCACTTACGCGTAGCACGCACATACGCGCTCGTTTATTTAGATTTATATATATATATATATATATGCTAGTAAAGCTACCGGCATTGACCGATAGGGACTTTAGGCAAGAGGGTGTTTGAAAGAGAGAGAGAGAGTTTATTGTCATGGGAATTCGTAGTTTGAGCCCGACAAGCTGTTGCTGATGATGTTGGTCGCATGATGATGATGATGATGGTGATTAATCTGGCACACGGTGTTGCGTAGTAGTAGTTGTTAGTAGTAGTAACCTGATTTTCTTTTCTTCCATTTTATGGTCCCGAGGGTAGGGGTCACATCCACTTCCGCTCCTGCGCAGAAACTAGGACTTCCGTTTTTTAAATTTTTATATCTAGTTCCGGGGTCTTTGGTCAGTGTTTACCCTTCCAAACTTTAACCTATTTTTGTTCTAATATCTTTTTCTTCTCTTTCTCCAGAAATCCGGTTATCGTTTTATCTTCAATCCAAATTCTCCATAGACCATAATAATTACACTATACACGGCCTCTGTTTGCTTACTGTAACAGCCGACCCTAAGTGGTCACCCGCTTAAGTACTGGACAGAGACGTTCTCCTGTAGATATACCACAGTATGATCATTTGTTTATTACAACGTTTGATATATGCACTTGAACTATTGCCAAATATTTCAATATGTAAAAAGCATAATAATCTTTATTCAACTTTCTCTCAGTTTTTTTTTCTTTCTTTCCTTCATTTCATCTTTTCCTTATGTTCAATTGAAATAGATTAGCGTTATCGCTTCCGCACGCTCACCCTATCTCTCTATCTACCCATACTCTCTTTCTTTCTTTCTTTTTTATTTTTATATTTTTCTATGTAGCATGTCCTTTTTGAGTATGGATATATACATTTTCAATTCCTCTTAGATGAATTGGACGGTCTCATTTTTAACCAGGGGGTGTTGCAAGATGATAACGGTCGTACAATTAAGAAACACAAGTATTAATATATGGATAGAAATGTTTTGTTTGAGTTTTTACCCATTTGCTCTCAAATCATCGCTAGTAAACTTTGTTCCCGGCAGAATAAGAACGAAATGGTCAATAATTTAGCTAAAGTGGCGACATCCATAAGAAATAAGAATTCGGTAGATAAGCAGCACCAGGTAATCAGGATTTAAATATCTGCGTGTCATCTTAGATGAATTGGATGGTCTCATTTTTAACCAGAAGGTGTTGCAAGATGATAACGATTAAGGAACACGAGTATTAATATAGATTTGCATTTCATCTTAGATGGACTGGACGGTCTCATTTTTAATCAAAGGGTATTGCAAGATTATAACGGTCGTACAATTGAGGAACTCGAGTATTAATATATAATTTTGCATTTCATCTTAGATGAATTGGACTGTCTCATTTTCAACCAGATGGTGTTGCAAGATTATAACGGTCGTACAATTGAGGAACTCGAGTATTAATATATAGATTTGCATTTCATCTTAGATGAATTAGACGGTGTTATTCTTAACAAAAGATGTTGCAAGATAATAACGATTGTGCAATTAAGGAACACGAGTATTAATATATAGATTTGCATTTCGTCTTAGATGAATTGGACTGTCTCATTTTTAACCAGACAGTATTGCAAGATGATAACGGTCGTACAATTAAGGAATACGAGTATTAATATATATTTTTAAAACTATTTGTTATTTGATTGTGTCATTCTATTATGTTTTCTCTTTTAATTATTTGAATCTTTAAAGGGATTGTCTCATTTTTAGCCAGAGGGTGTTGCTATATGATAACGGTCGTACTATTA
>CM042148.1:96444065-96486565 GCA_023376005.1 Doryteuthis pealeii | reverse complement strand
ACTAACGATTTCCCTCCGACAGAAATCGAAACCGGGACTTCAGCAGACGCAGTGAAACACTAGTGAAACACTTTTATCGCCTCGGCCACAGTACACAGTTGACCATCCTAGCGAAATTAAGCTTGTCAAGCGATACCACGCCTCTACCATAATAGGTAAGGGGGCGCTACACTTGTCAAGTTCATTTTCTATAAGAAATAGTATCGAATTTTATGCGATACATGCGTTGTAAGTGCCTTCAAGTAAAAATTTAATATAAATATATATATATATATATATAATATAATATATGTGTGTGTGTGTGTGTGTGTGTGCGCGTGTGTCTGAGTGTTGAATATGTGCATGTGTGTAAGTAATATCTTCTTCCACATATGTATATGGATTAGAAAATTAAAGTAAAATTGCTAATTCAAAGATGTGGAACATCACCGATATATATATATATATTCATATGCATATATATTTATATATATATACGCTGAAACACGCACACATATACATGGAAATATGCATGTACATATGCAAATATATATAAATATATATATATACATATATATAGACACATAAACACATATGTTCCTAACTCAACACACACACACACACACACACACATACATATATATATATATATATATATGTGTGTGGGGGGTGTATTTTGGCAGCATTTTTTCTTTTAAACATCTGTTAAACTCTACTGACGATTCTTGTCAGACGAGTTTTTGTTCGATCCTTTCTAATTTTCTGGCCATCTTTTTAATGTCAGGGTGGAATAGTGTAGCAATCCCCCAAAGGTTTCATTACGAGCGCTTTCGGTATGTCCATCTGCCATTTTCAGGTATGAAACTGATGGGATGTTTCAGGTGTCTCGTTTTTAAAACAACGAGCAGTAATGTAGAATTGGTAGTGGGAGGTAGTAAGAATTGGTAGTTAGTAGGTAGTGGGAGGTAGTAGGAATTGGTAGTTTATTGTTGTGTTAAGTTCATATGTGAAGTTTAGTACGGAGTGTTGTTGAAATGTTATACAAAACATCTACAACAATCCGGAATATCCACCACTTAAAAATCAACCCTAAATTCTTAAAAAGCTCCTCCTCTGCAGTGCAACTGAAGTTCCTTTTTACAACCACCAAGGCAGTTTATACATCCAAAAAGACGGTATTTCGATAGGGTCAGTTCTTGGTTCCACATTTAGCAACTTCTATATGGCCCACCTGGAAAACAAAGTATTCAATATTATTTTTTTAAAAAACAGAATGTTCGCTACGTTGACGATATTCTCCTCCTCGTTAATAATGTAAATGAACTCCACGAACTACAACGAACATTTCAACAACACCCTGTTCTAAACATCACATATGAACTAACACAAACAATAAACTTCCATTCCTCGACGTAATATATATATATATATATATATATATATATATATATATATATATATATACACACAGAAACATACAATTATCATTTTAAATACATTGTTATTATTTTCATTCTATGTATGTGTGTCTGTGTGTGATTGTGATTGTGTATTCTTGCTTGAACGTGTTTGTGTGTGTGTGTGTGTGTGTGTGTGTGTGTGTGTGTGTGTGTGTGTGTTTGTTTGTTGTGTGTGTGTGTGTGTGTGTGTGTGTGTGTGTGTGTGAGAGAGAGAAGAGAGAGAGAGATACTTAATTCTAACCATGGCTGAACATATTTATTCCTAGCTTTCACCAAATCGCATGACTGACAGATCAGAATTAATGATACCCATAGAGAGAATTCTTCCTGCGTGTTTATCTTTTTTTTAAATTATGATTTATCAGTAAGACAAATGTTAATTGTCTGTCTGTGCGTCTTTTTGTTAGAAATTTCAAATTCAACCATAACATATGGGTGAACGCGCATGAGCAATGGAATTTTCCGCTTACTTAAGAATTAATACGTACAAAAACAAACACCGAACATACATCTCTCTCTCTCTCTCTCTCTCTCTCTCTCTCTCTCTCTCTCTCTCTCTCTCTCTCTCTCTCTGTATGTCTCTCTATGTATGTCTCGCTGATTGTCTCCCTCTCCCACTCTTTCTCTAAATACACACACACACACACACAACACACATACATACATATATATATCATCATCATCATGTCGCGCAGGCAGCACGGATATCCAAGACGATCTCTCGCCAACCTTCCCTATCATTTCATCGCCACAGGGAGCTCCTCTTCGCTGCAGCCAGCATCTTTACATAGCTGGTCGATATAAGTCCTTGCTGGGCGCCCACACTGGCATGTCCATGTGTTGGCTTCCACAGGAGAACATCACTTATGAGTTCATCCTTGCTTCTCCAGCAGTGCCCTGCATGCCTAGTCCGTCTCACTCGGATAGTCTGTGAGATAGGGGCAGGTGACCATACAGCTGCTCCCTTGTGGGATGCTGTTTCCACGACTTGTTCAGAACTGCTCGCAGCATTCTTTGTGCAGCTCCCATCTAGCTTATTTTCGAGGCGCCTCGTTAGGGTCCAGGTAGTGCAGCCATACAGCAGTACTGATATGACTACAGCCTGGAAGAGATGTCGCTTTAGCTTTGTCAGTGAGATCAGACTTCCATATGACAGACAATTTGTTTTGTGCCATCCATGCCTTTCCTATTCGTGTGTTAATATCGTTATCTGTGGATGACATATATATATATATATATATATATATATATATATATATATATAATATAAGGATATGTACCTTCAGAAAATAAGTTTATTTCGACTTTGCCGTCTCATCAGTTCTGTTTTTTTTAAATTATTATTTCACCGTCGATCTTACTGCTGTGGTTTTCCCGTTACTCTATTTTTTCAACTTTTTTTCAAATTCTGCGTTTGTTATATCCGCCAGTTTATGGGCACGTGCAAAGTCGTGATTTCATGATTGTCATGTTTCGCGAGTGTCGTATATATAATTTATTTATTCATTTATCATACTCCGTATATGTAAAAAATATATACACAGATATTCATATGTAAGATTGAGTTCTCAATTTTGGTTGAATCCTATCAAAGTATCACTTGATATCATCCACTGAGTTGGCGAGGACCGGTATCGAACTAGGAACCTTGTGGTTTGTAGCCGAACGCTCTACCGACTGAGCTAACCATGTATATATGTATATATATTAGTATTGATAATATAGTGTGCTATATTTATAAGTAAATAGTGCTCACTATCGTGGTTAAAGCATGTATATCTAAGTTATGGTAGCGTGGACATGAAGTCAACGTCGCTTGGTTACTGACAGTCATGGTTTGGAAATCATATTGGCAGAAAACTGTCAGTAACCAAACGTCGTTGACGTCATATCCACGTTACTCTAATATATATATATATATATATATATATATAATATAGAGAGAGAAGAGAGAGAGAGAGAGAGAGAGGGGGGAGAGAGAGAAATTTAGAAATGATTACGCATATATATATAAATAACTTCATTTAATTACTTTTTTGCCCTCATATACAACATTTCATCGTTTTTTTTTTCTCCAGACCGTCTTGTTATTACCTTGAAAAAGTGTGAAGATTCACCCGAAATATCGGAATAGATTAAACCAGGAACAGAGCAACGGTTCAATATATAAAAATTCTGATTTTTTTAATGTTTTTCTTGTCTTTGTTCTTTTTTCCAATGCTTCAAAAGACCAAACAAACAACGTTCACAAGGACATAACACATAACTATATATATATATATATATATATATATATATTATATATATATATATATATATGGGAGAATAAGTGCTTAATTGGAGTCGGACCTAATTTTGAAAATTAATTAATTAATAATGAATTAGGCGGGAATACTTATTAAAATGTATGGCTAAACAAATCGAGAAAAATCAATCTCTGTATGTACATTTCGGCCTATTAGGCCTCATCAGCAGAGCTATAGATCTTCCGATCTATAGCTCTGCTGATGAGGCCTAATAGGCCGAAATGTACATACAGAGATTGATTTTTCTCGATTTGTTTAGCCATACATTTTAATAAGTATTCCCGCCTAATTCATTATTAATTAATTAATTTTCAAAATTAGGTCCGACTCCAATTAAGCACTTATTCTCCCAAAAATTATCGGCAAAAGCCATTCTAAACAAACCTTGTTTACAACTTATCATATATATATATATATCATTGCCTTTGGATGAAAAGGGTGCTTAAAGCTGATAAAGCAGAAGCAGAGAAGGTATAAAACCTATAACTAGTAGATTTATAGACATTATAAGTCCAGTACTCAAATATCATGTGTCTTAAACAAACCTCAGACGAGAGTATGATAAATGTGGCTAGTCAAGCGTCTTCGAGACTACTACATAAAAAATAATGTGATTAATTGGTTGTACACGTGACATTCAAACAAACGATAACCAATCTAGGAGAAGGAAAAACCTAAATTCAACCCTGTTAAACTCCGCTTAGAAATTGACCTGTGTCACATCATTTCCTTATGTTGTTTTGAAATGTAAACCAGTGATTCGTTTACTGAGATTAAGTTAGTGCAGTAACAATTCACCATGTTGTGAATTGTGGAGGAGGAAATTGTGGAGGTGGAAATGGAAGATTGTGTTATGCAAATATAACCGGGATACCATGACTCGATTATATGACACTATATTGTGTTTAGACTATCATAATTTGCCCCAGGTCAAATTTGTACCAATAGTTAGTCCTCTAGAGAGTCTATATTCGAGCATCAAACTGAAAGATTATCTGATACCTTTTCTAGAATAAACAGTTGGAATTTCACGAGGGAAAGTCAATCCCAGATATGGAAAATTGGGCAATATGATTGACGTTAGCCACCAGACTAATGTTTTTTGTGGACTCGAGGCATTTATTCTGAAAACATATCAAAACTATTTTATGTGTATGTAGTTGATAGTGCCGGCTTAGCTCAGGCGGTAGAGTGTCCAGATGGGAACCGCAAGGTACCTGGTTCGATTCCGGCCCTCGCCAACTCAGCGTATGAGTAGCACAAAGATATGTGCGGTAAAGTTGTTAATTTTTTTAAAATGCAATCCTTGGCCAGTTGAAAAGGACTTAAAGAAAGTCATTTGTTATAAGTCTTATCCTACGTATTGGTAAAGGTCCAGTGATTTGATCCTATGTCCGTCGTCCATGAATGTCAACGTAATTATGACCAGTATGGTCGGTTAAGTATTGTATCAGCCTCACAGTACTGCTAGTGATTGGCCAACAGATAGATCACATAATTCTGTATGTCTATCACACACCTTATATATCAAAATTCTCAACAAAAGTGAGGAGCTGATGCTAGTGAAAAGGGGATAGATTCCCTCGCTGTCTGGCTGATAACGACTTTAGACCACTCCGACGACTTTACTTACTTATGCAGTTAGCCAGTTTGAAAATAAATTTGTGATCGTAAATGGGTTTTCTAATACTCTGAAATTTAGTGAAAAGTGTTTCATGACAGAAACAGATGTCGCTTTGCCTCGTTCAATTGCATAAATTACATTCAACCTGTCCACTGTCGTTTTGTATAGAAATCGTGATACAATTCTGCAGTTCTAGAAATAAAATCTGCGAGGGTGAGTAAAAAAAATAATGCCATTTTTGTTTAGGACAGGTATACTTACTAACATAGGAACATGTTTCATACAACAAAATGAATCTGATCCTCTGTGGGATCTCATCCCTACTTCTCCATACCTGCATTTTTGTTTTCATCCTACCTGCGATGGATGGGTTGTGAAAATGCCTACAGCCGAGTAAGACATGCTGGATATTGCTAGAGAAGCAAAGATGAACTCATAAGTGACGTTCTTCTGTGGAGACCAGCGCACAGACACGTCAGTATGAACCATCCAGAAAAGACCTACATTAACCAGCTCTATGCGGATACTGGATGCTGCCCAGGGGATCTCCTGAAGACAATGAATAATAGAGACGGTTGGCGAGAGATTGTCATAGATATCCATGCTACTAGTGTGACATGATGATGATGGTGATGATGATGATCATCATCATCATCATTATCATTCATCACGTAAGACTCAGCTCTAATAATTCCATTGTATTAGTATTCTCTAGCTCTACGGTCTCGGCCCTTTTTCAACTACGCTTCGTTTTCGCGACTCTTATCATAAATAGTACTAGCAACAGAAAACACCCTCCGGGCGTCGTAAAATTAATTTTTGAAAGACATTGCCTGAGAGGGTGGGAGTTAAAAATTCAATATCATAAGTAAGCAAAATCCTCATATTTATTAAAGGAGTAAAAAAAAAAACATTTTGAAATGAAAACTGAGCCCCGTCCCTCTCAAATAAAATGTTGCGTGCATGTAATAATCTAACAATTATTTTGAATATTTTCCACTTCAATTTTAGACAAAATCATAGGTATTTATTTATTTGTAAACTTTTTAGTTAACTTCTTGTTACTGTAAAAAAAAAAAGGGACGAGAGTAAAAAACAAATGTTAAAATTGCTTACTCAAATTGTGGGTGTATATAGCATAAGAATATTGTGACGTAGAGCTTTGACGTAGTTTTTGTTACAGACAGAAATACTGACAATCTCCATTATTAATAGAAGATATGTTTCTTAAGATGTTTAGATAAAGAATTCCTGTGCAAAGAACCTTTAATCTAAAGGATTCTAAACTTTCTTCTTTCATTCAACCAATGAATGACCATAATTTATTTTCTCCATGTGAAGTCAACTGCACATGCTAACTGACAGGTTCTCGCCTATGCGTTTTCAAACCAACTTAATTATGTATATTCACATTTCCTTATATATATATATATATAATATATATATATTATAATATAATATATATATATATATATATATAATATTGTTAAAAAATGCAGCCATTCTTGTTCTGCAAGTTTTGTCCTTTGTTTTTTCGTTTTGCCGGATTATATTTGTAATATCAGAAAAAAATGGCTGCATTATTTAACCAATATACCTACAAGAAAAAAATGCTGCCTAAATACACACACACACACACACACACACACAACACACATATGTATATATATATATATATATATATATATATATATATATATATATATTATATATAAGCGATTTATCCAAAACTTGGTAGTAAGGATGATTCTATATGTGATTTCTAAGATCCACTGTACTAATATTGATGATCCAGTATGTATAAATACAGCGAATCTTTAAATCACTGAAGAGAGCTCAATTAGATTATATACAGAGCAATATTTATCAATAAAGGAAGGAAGAACTCAACACCGTAATCCCATAAATAAATTTATTTCGACGAAAATTGGGCCCATATAAATCTAAGTTGATTTAAACCGGCTCCCCAAATTTTCGTCTCATCAGATGGGTCTCAATTCACTTATGGACAAGCACATCACAAAAACCCCCAAAGAGCTGAATATATATAAATTCAAACAAAAACAAAAAATAATAAAAAAAATGTATATATTTTTAACAGTATAGGATTGTAACCATAGAAACAGGAAGTAAATGAAAAAAAGAGATACATTTCAAGTTGGTTTCTACGGTGTCCAGACAGACAAAAAAGTGAAGAGACAGAAAAAACAGAGTAGTATATTAAAATATAAATAGACAAGTAAATAAAAAATTTTTGAATTTAATCATTAGAGTATAATGAAGTATAAAAGAAAATACTAGTTATGATATAAATAATAAAATAAATTAATAGTAAGATAATAAAAAATAAAATTAAAAAATAATAAATAATAGAAATTAAAATCAATTAAAAATAATAATACTAATAATAAAAATAATACTCAGAAGAGTCCTGGAGACTTGAGGAGACTTGCTGTCACTCAGACATGTGTGTGTGTGTGTGTGTTGTGTATTTAGGCAGCATTTTATATATATAATATATATATATAATATATATATATATATATATATATATATATATATATATATATATATATATATATATATATATATATATATATGGGAGAGAGGATTACATAGTGTCGCAAATCTGTCACCTCTAGAAAGAGAGTTCGATCTTCGCTGGATGCCACATACTTGTGACCTTATATTAAATCCTACCTGTATGGTAAATAATTTCTCTCATTCACTCTCTCTCCCCCTCTCTCTCTCTCTCTCTCTCTCTCTATATATATATAATATATATATATTATATAATATATATATGTGTGTGTGTGTGTGTGTGTGTGTGTGAGAAATTTTATGTTTGATACTTTATATATATATATATATATATATATATATATATATATAATATACATATATTTATATTTAATCTTTATGTATATGAGACTTTATATATATATATATATATATATATATATATATATATATATATATATAATATGAGCCCTTAAGCCCCGGAAGAAAACAGATCAGTATCAAAGTAGACAAAATGAGATAAAGTATCTAGTTCTATTATCAAAAGGAAATAAATCAACACAGGGTTCACTTTTCGTTCACTCTAAACCCACACTTGATTTTCAAAAATAAAAATAAAAACCATTCAACATAGAATCTTTATTAAGTCGTATTTCTCCAGTTTCATTTCTTAATTTCTATCTGATCTTTTGCTTTATTCAAACTTTTATTTCTTGCATCAAAAGGCGAGAGAAATAACATGATACAATTCAATTTATTGGAGAAATGTGTGCGGAAATATTACACGAGAAGTAATTCGTTCCATTCTTCTTTTTTTCTTTTTTTTCTGATTCGGTTAAATCTAAACGATCTTCGCTGGTGACAAATAAGAAGATATATTAAAAGGACCAACTAAAAGCAAGAGACCTAAACACGTAGACGTCTGAGTAAATCGTTTGCTATTTTAGAAGAATGTACAAGGTATGTCAAAAAACGTTCCAGGACTGGTATCACAAACATTTTTATTTCAAATCCATGCCCTTCTTTAATATCAATAAACGAATCACTGGTTATATATATATATATATATATATATATTATATATATATAGAGAGAGAGAGAGAGAGAGAGAGAGAGAGAGAGAGAGAGAGAGAAGAGAGAGAGTGAGAGACAGACAGACAGAAAGATTATTTACCATAGAAGTAGGATTTAATATAAGGTCATAAGTATGCTTCATCTAGCGAGGATCGAACGCTCTTTTTATTGGTAACAGATTAGTGACACTATGTAATCCACCATTTTTTACCAGTATTATCCTTCATCATCCTAATTTTCTACCAGTATTATCCTTCATCATCCTAATTTTCTACCAGTATTATCCTTCATCTTCCTAATTTTCTACCAGTATTATCATCGATCTTCCTAATTTTCTACCAGTATTATCCTTCATCATCCTAATTTTCTACCAGTATTATCCTTCATCTTCCTAATGTTCTACCAGTATTATCCTTCATCTTCCTAATTTTTTACCAGTATTATCCTTCATCTTCCCAATTTATTACCAGTATTATCCTTCATCTTCCTAATTTTTTACCAGTATTATCCTACATCTTCCTAATGTTTTTACCGGTATTATCCTTCATCTTCCTAATTTTTGACAGTATTATCCTTCATCCTCCGAAATTTCTACCAGTATTATCCTTCATCCTCCTAATTTTCTACCAGTATTATCCTTCAACCTTCTAATTTTCTACCAGTATTATCCTTCATCCTCCTAAATTTCTACCAGTATTATCCTTCATCTTCCTAATTTTTTACCAGTATTATCCTTTATCCTCCTAATTTTCTACCAGTATTATCCTTCATCTTCCTAATTTTTTACCAGTATTATCCTTTATCCTCCTAATTTCTACCAGTATTATCCTTCATCTTCCTAATTTTTACCAGTATTATCCTTTTCCTCCTAATTTTCTCCAGTATTTCCTTCATCCTCCTAAATTCTACCAGTATTATCCTTCATCTTCCTATTTTTTACCAGTATTATCCTTTATCCTCCTATTTTCTACCAGTATTATCCTGATCTTCCTAATTTTTGAACAGTATTATCATTCATCCTCCTAATTTTTGACCAGTATTATCCTTCATCTTCCTAATTTTTACCAGTATTATCCTTTATCCTCCTAATTTCTACCAGTATTATCCTTCATCCTCCTAAATTTCTACCAGTATTATCCTTCATCTTCCTATTTTTTACCAGTATTATCCTTTATCCTCCTAATTTTCTACCAGTATTATCCTTCATCCTCCTAAATTTCTACCAGTATTATCCTTCATCTTCCTATTTTTAACCAGTATTATCCTTTATCCTCCTAATTTTCTACCAGTATTATCCTTCATCTTCCTAATTTGAACAGTATTATCCTTCATCCTCCTAATTTTTTACCAGTATTATCCTTCATCCTCTTAATTTTAGAATTTGAAAGATGAAAGATAATACTAGTAAACGTTCTTATTAGGATTGATGTTTGACAGAACTTTATCTAAAAAAATTTTTTTTTTAAGTCAATAGAAAAAAAGCCAATAATGAAATTTTAATAAAATTGTTTACTTTCTTGTTATTTACTGCGCAAATAAACGTTACTTGCCAGAAAAGAAAAAAAGAAGAGAAAAAAAACGAGACAGTTTGGGGCTAAAATCCTGATAGTCTTCTTTTTGTATTTTAAGATAAAGTATTGTCAATCATAAATTTTGTCTTCTATTTTCTTTTATCTTAATTTTTAGTCGGCTCCTTATCGCAACCCCCTCGGGTCATTAATCTATGACAGCAAGGAACAGCAGTGATCGGAATTAATAAAGTATGAGCTCTTGATGAGATTCGATTTTACAGTCACACACTCGGAGATTTTAGATATACGAATTGATGCCGAAAAGTTATAGGCCCAACCAAGAATGGAATAGTCTGACTCAGGGACAAGTTACTTTTTAAAAAAGTGGTTCTGGATGATTGATTGATTTTAGCAGCATATCAACCGTATTGCGTTATTTTCTGTCTAAAGGTTATGGAATTGTACACATTGTACATTGATATATACGTGTACCACATACTCACGTCACGAGAGGAAACTGGACAATTTCCACCTCAGATACCTGCGCCGCATCCTACGCATACTCTGGCAGCAACCCAAACGTGCTAGAACGAGCAAACATGAACAGTATATTCGTCATCATCTGCGAAAGACGCCTGCGCTGGCTTATTTTTGTTTTGTTTTTTTAATTCGAACGTTTATGAGAGTTAGATAAACATGTCAAATAGATATGTACGCACAACGCTGAACATGACATACTATATTTTTTTACACATGTCCTGTCGATGAGATATTACTACCTAGGTAAGTAAACTGAATGAACTTTGTTTTTTGTTGTTGTTTTTTATTCCAAACGTTTTGAAGAATTAGATAAACATGTCAAATAAATATATACGCACAACACTGAACTTGACAGACTATATTTTTTTACACATGTTCTGTCGATGAGATATTACTACCTAGGTATGTGAACAGAATGAACTTTGTTTTTTTGTTTTTTTGTTTTTTTTTGTTTTTTTGTTTTTCTTATCCGAACGTTTTGAAGAGTTAGATAAACATGTCAAATAAATATGTACGCATAGCGCTGAACCTGACGGACTATATTTCTTTACACATGTCCTGTCGATGAGATATTACTACCTAGGTATGTAAACAGAAAAAACTTTGTTTTTGTTGTTGTTGTTTTTTTATCCGAACGTTTATGTGAGTTAGATAAACATGTCAAATAGATATGTACGCACAACGCTGAACTTGACAGATTATATTTTTTTTACGCTGTCCTGTCGATGAGATATTACTACCTAGGTATGTGAACAAAAAAACTTTGTTTTTTGTTGTTGTTTGTTTTTTTTTATCCGAACGTTTATGTGAGTTAAGATAAACATGTCAAATAGATATGTACGCACAACGCTGAACTTGACAGATTATATTTTTTTACGCATGTCTGTCGATGAGATATTACTACCTAGGTATGTGAAAGAATGAACTTTGTTTTTTTGTTTGTTTTTTTTTTGGGGGGGTGGGGGTTCTTATTTGGTTTTTTATCCGAACGTTTATGAGAGTTAGATAACATGTCAAATAAATATGTACGCACAACGCTGAACATGACATACTATATTTTTTTACACATGTCCTGTCGATGAGATATTACTACCTAGTATGTGAACTGAATGAACTTTGCTTTTTTTTTATCCGAAATTTAAGAGAGTTAGATAAACATGTCAAATAAATATGTACACACAACGTTGAACTTGACAGACTATTTTTTTTATTTTGTTTTACGCGGGATGTACCCTTACATATATTAACATACAAACATTTCAGTGTGTTCCACGTTCCTAGTGCCATTCTCTTACACATAGGTTTGACATTCTTTGTCGTTATCGTTACGACATCACTCGAAGTAGGGATTGATAAGATCTCCGATGAATAGGGAGGCCACCATCAAATTGTAATAGAATGGCAATTAGCAGCAGACATCTTGATTTATCTTTCGCTGCCTTCTGTCAACAAATGTTCTAATATTCATGAGACTCTAACCTTCCTCCAAACCTTTTCGCTATCAACTCTTCATTCATCTGTCTTTCTTCTTCGTTCTCTACACTTCAATCTACAAATAACTTGACGACAAGATAAGCGTATCCCATTTCTATTTTACAACATTTTTTTTTTCAAATGTAAACAGTACACTTGATGTTTGTTATGATAATTTACCACGCACGCATGAACTCTTCCAACTATAAGTAGCAGCAGGTACTACTCTTAAGCGAGAGCCTATATTCCAGCGGACAGTTGATAGACCGCCTCGCGAGTAACCTTCTCATTTGTATATGTTTGTACTACTGTTCTTTGTTAATATATTTAAAACTCATTTCCTCTCTTGTGCCTTTATTCTGGCTCTCAACCAGGCCACAACAATGCTTAAGTACGGAATCCTAATAACTCAACAGTCCATGACATGCAAAACTCCACTTGTGGCTCTTCTCGGTAGTATAGTGGTAAGTATTCCCGACTGCCACGCGGGATATTGGGGTTCGATTCCCTGCCGGGTAGGCTAAAATATTTTGGGGGCCGATTTAGCTCAGTCGGTAGTGTCAGCCTAGATGATGGTAGGTGTGGAGCTCCGCCTCAGACGCCGAAAAAAACCTTTGTCTAGCGCTAGGTAAAAGGGTGATAGACTCCTTGCTGCCAGGCAGATACCTGCTTTAGGCCTCCCCATCAACTTTTACAGAAGCGCTGTGCGTGTTATTTTTCTCCTCCGGCCGACAGGGCGGATGAGAAGCTTAATAAATATCTTCTTAGACGTTGTTTCATAATGAGGGAAAGTGAACTTCTAACTAATGTCGTATGAGCCATACATCGAGGGTGTATATCCCCTTTTCGCTAGCGCTAGACCAGGGAGATTGTTTTTTGCGTCTGAGGTGGAGCGCTACAACTAGCATCAGCTCCTTACTTTACCGCACAGATCCCTCTGCTACTCATACGCTGGGGGCGGGTATCGAACTAGGAACCTTGCGGTTTCTAGCCGAACGCTCTACCGACTGAGAACAGTAATTGATGTAGGAGTTCAGGTGATAGCCAGTATTATGTTCATTTTTAGGCAGTCATTTTTTGTTATGTTGAGGGACGTGGCCCAAAAATATGTCATGAGTAACAAAAGAAGGGAAATAACTTTACAAAGCGGCAGACGTAAACATTTCGAGAGCCAATCAGATTTTAGATTAAAAGAAAACAAAAAACAAAAAAACGTACACAATCTTACAAAGTTTCAACAATAACACCGGACAATTGAAATAAATCATACGAAATACCTCAGTCATCTAAGTGGTAAGTCATATGATATATATATATATATATATATATATATATATATATATATATATGTGTGTGTGTGTGTGTGTGTGTGTTGTGTGTATATATATACGAGGGTGAGTCAAAAAGTTTAGGCTAGACGGGCGATGAGATAGACCCCTTCCGATCAATCAGCTTTTCATGTCAAGCCCTAGCACCTATATGATTGCCCCAACCCTGCTGCCCTATGGCAGGCCCCAAGCTCTTTTTATCATATGGGTGCTAGAAGGCGGTGGCTGAGGGTCTTCATATCCTGGGTATGACGTTAAACTCTTACTGATGGTGAGGTTACAGTTCTGGAGGTCTAGGGAATGTGGAGCGCCCCTTCATCACCATTGCTCCCTGGTCCACTCTGACCCGGAGTGGTAGTACTTGTTAGGGTTCCATCTATGGTTTAAATAAGAAAAAATGTGTTTATAAAAAATCGAGTATCCATTTAGAAAGAATTCATTTCAAAACTTTGCCGGTATTAAATGACCCGCTGACGTTGATATGCCGTAAAACAAAACAAAACAAAACAAAGAAACAAACTAGTCAAAAAGTAATGCCATTTTGTTTAGGACAGGTATAATTACCAATACAGGAACATGTACCATACATCAAAATGAAGCTGGGCCTCTGTGGATCACATCGCTACTTCTCTACATAGTCACCATTTCTTTGAATAGCAATGTTCCACCTTCGAGAGTTCATGTATCAGTGCCCCGTAACATTCTGTTGACTGTTCTTTGAGCCACTTCACTACAAATTTCACTTTCTCGTCACTGGAATAATGTTTACCTCTCAAACCCTCTTTCATGGGGTCAAAGAGATGATAGTGATTATTCCAGTGACGAGGAATTGAAATCTGTAGTGAAGAAATAGCTCAAAAAACAGTAAACATATGTTTACAGCTGTTGTAAGAGAGAGGTTTCTTATCATACGCAACATGTATGTATTTACAAACCCATCCACACGAGCAGAATGTGATACAAGTTCAATTTAAGGAGGTTTATTTGTCTCATACCCCACTTGTATGGACTGGGCACAAGGCTCCGTTTTTAACGTGGGCCACCCACAAGCCGAAGCTAATAGGTGGGAGAGAACAAAAATTGCGTCGATCCCATCGGCATTCCCCCTCAAGGGGGCGCTCAGGCGCTGGGCAATAAATCCAGCCCTGTCCCCAAAGGGGCAGGTAATGCCTGGAGGGATGGCCCTCTGGGATCGACGCTATTAATTCAAGCCCACCGATCCAGTGGCCGAAGCGCACTGGACCCCCGACCCGAAGGCCGGGTGAGGGAGTTCAATTTAAGGAGGAGTTTAACAGGTTTGAAATCAGAGTTTTCATTCTCCTAGACCGGATGCCTTACCAAGGTTAAAAAGTCCATTATGTCCTACTATTTACCCAGGGAGAATAATTAGTTAGGTTTCTTTGTTTAATGATATATCAACCTTCATGAGTTATTTAATGCCAAAGCCATTCTTGTAGAAGAACAGATGGGTAATTTCCATCCTTGTATGAAAAACTGGCGCTGTACAATCGTTTTGTTTGCAACTGAGTGGAGAGTATCAAATCAATTTGCTGACAGTTTTGAAATATTTTGTGATGTCTAAAATGAATGGGTCGGTATATCGTGATTTTTGTCTACAAGGAATTCCAAGACGTTACGTCTATCTATTCAGACATTTATTTATTAGTTTTCTATTTATTTTGCTTAATTTTCATTTCATCCACCCTACACGCACATACACCTACGATATATACAATACAATGTATATATCTATATATGTATATGTCTCTCTCTCTCTATATATATATATGTGTGTGTGTGTGTGTGTGTTTGTTTGTTTGTGTGTATATATATATATGTAAACAAAAATAGTTTTGTATATTTATATTCATATAATAATTAATATATGGTGTGTGTGTGTGTGTGTGTGTGTGTGTGTTTCTGTGTGCGCACATGTGTATATAAATATATATATATATGAGTGGAGGTGCGGTTGTGTGTGAATATCTATATTATATATAAAAACAAATCACTCTACTGACGCATCTGTGTGTGCACCGGTTTATATATATATATATATATATATAACATACATGCATACATACATACAGACAGACAGACAGACAGACAGAGATAGTGGGGGGTGATTATTTACATTAATATATAAAAGCAAATCTTTCTACGGGTTTATATATATATATATATATATATATATATATATATATATATATAGAGAGAGAGAGAGAGGAGATACAGACAGACAGACAGACAGACAGAGACAGAGACAGAGAAAGAGAAGAAAGAAACAGAGAGACAGAGACGGAGACAGACAGACAAAACTGGGATAAAAAGATAGAAGGAGGGACAGACAGGCTCAGACACATAGATACAGAGATAAAGACACACACGCACACACACACACACACACACATACACACATATATATATATATGTATATATATATATATATATATATGTATATATATATGTATGTATATATATATATATATATATATATATATATTTATACAAGCACACATACGAAGAACATACTCACACACATATACATAAATATAACTATACATATTTATACATATAAGCTACGTGTATTTATCTTTAATCTATTTATGTGTTTTCTATGTATTGAGCTTAATTTTCATTTTATCCACCCTACACCGACACGCATGCACAGGCACACACATTCAAAATACAAACACACACACACACCTACAACCCCCCATATATATATATATATATATATATATATATATATATATATATATATAATATTGATATGATGTAAAAATTTCTTTGAAAGGTCGTATTAAAGTCGATGTTGTGTTGGGTTCAGTATCGCGAGGTTTTATTAATAAATACCTAGTAATTATCTGTCACGCACTTCTCACAAACATTTGAAGTCACGGACAGAGATGCGCAAAGATATTACCCCCACCGTCCGGCACGTATAAAAACGCACTTATATAAGCAATCAAATAAATAGAAAGGCGCACATACATAAGAAGTCACGCAGTTTTACATACGAATAAATAGGTAATATATACACATACTTACACAACTCTATAGACAATTATGTTTATGCAATCATATTCAGATAAAAACCCATAACATAGATATCACTATGTATGTATGTATGTATGTATATATATATATGTATATATATATATATGTGTGTGTGTGTGTGTGTGTGTGTGTGTGTGTGTAAGAGAGGAAAATGGCAGTGAATCCGACACTTATCTTGAAAGATAAATGGAAAGAAAATGTATGGATGAAAATTTATTTATTGAAATTCCTACACGTGTTTCGACTACAGGTTAGCTCAGTTGGTAGAGCGTTCGGCTAGAAACCACAAGGTTCCTTGTTCGATGCCGGTCCTCGCCAACTCAGCGTATGAGTAGCACAGGGATCTGTGCAGTAAAGTAAGGAGCTGATGGTAGGTGTTTGTTTATAAAAATCCCGTAAAAAACAATTAAAGATCTTACAAGATAGTTACAAAGAATAATAGTTCATCCAAAGATCAAACTATTCCTTAAGAAAAACTACAACGTTACCTTAATAAATATACGAACCCACCCATATTACACGCTGCTTTTTAGACAAAAAATATATATGATTACAACCTTACGTTTATGCGTCTACGCACGTTTGAGCGTAAAGGACGCATAACACAAAAAAAATGTATCTAAGAACATATAACAATAAATGTATATATCTATCTATCTATCTATATATATGTGTGTATGTGTGTATATGTATATATATATATACGTGTATATTCGCATATCTATCCATCTATATATATATATATATATATATATATATATATATGTATGTATATGTGTGTGTGTGTATGTGTATATATATATATATATATATATATATATATATATCCACATAACAATGAATTCCCTCACCAATAATCAATCAATCAATCTACTATCTATTTATCCATCTATCATCCCACTATCTAAGTCCATCTTCATCCATCTTACGTAACATTTCTACCCCCCTGCCCTGCATCTTGTTCCCCACTTCCTTCTTTCAACCAACCCCCCCTTGGTCCTTGTACATATGCATTCGTGTATATATACGTGCTCTTGTATGTTTATGCATATGTGAGCGTGGGTGTATGCGTGGATGTGTGCGAGCGCATATGTGTGTATATGTGTGCATGTGTGTATGTGTGTGTGTGTATGTGTACATATATATATATGTGTATATATATATATATATATTTATATACGTATATATATATATATAAATATATGTGTGTGTGGGTGTGTGGGTGTGTGCATGTGTATGCGTGCTGACGTGTATACATGCGATTGAATGTGTGTACGCACACGCGTGTACGTGTGTATGCGTACATGTGTGTGTATGTGTGTACGTACATGCATGGTCGTGTACATGCGCGCGTATGTGCATATGGGTGTGTGCGTGCATGCATGTATGAGCGTGTGCGTGCGCGCGTATATGCGTGCATGTATGTGCATGCTTGCATGTGTCTTTGTGCGCATGTGTGTATGTATGTTTCTACGTATATGCACGCGTGTATATATGTATGCATGTATATGTATGTGTTTCTGTACGTGTGCGTGTGAGTGTATGTACACGCATTTGTTTGTGTACGTATATGCGTGTCTGTCTGTGTGTACATGTGTGCGTATGTGCGTATATATGTGCACGTGGAGTCCATAGTGGTATGCGTATGCGCTTCAGTATGTATATGTAAGGCTTACCCAGCAAATATAGTGACATGTGGTGTGCATATCAGTATGTATGAATATTATTTTGTATGCGTGTATATGTCGCGAGTATGTGTAACCACGTGCAACCACGTCCGGTTGACAACGCACACCTCGTAATAGACAACACCGCGTTCAAACAACCCCACCCCCCATAATACAACATCTACAACCTTAAAATTAATATTATCCAACCTCACTCCTCAACTATCTCGACCCGTCCATATACAACATACACAGCCTACACATCAAATAGAAAGAAAACATGCACACACACACATACATGTACAAACACAAGCGCTCGCACGTAAGCACTATTAAAATACCGTACACTCACAGAACAACGTATTATGTGTGTGACCAGTCACTACGCGTACGCAACCTTATACTGCCCATAAACACTCTCATACATTCATTCACCTACAAATACATACACACATCATTTTATCCAATCATACGCATCCACGTCTATTGAATTTTTTGAAATTTTTTGAAATTTTTTCGATTTTCCACACATTTGAAACATCTTCAACCTGATGAATGCATCGCATGAAACCAATATGGTTGTGATTTTCCTTGTCACCCAATAAATAGATATGTAAAACCTATATATTTATCTTATTATATTAATATATATAATATATATATATATATTATATAAAACGCAATAATATATATATATATATATATATATATATTATATATATTTGTAGTAATAGTGTAAAGAATTAAGGTCTAACAAGGTTTCGATCTAAATGATCACATAAGGATCCTACCTTTTACTTAACTAAGTCGATATTTTCCTGAGATAAACGTCTGTTCCGACAGTAACGGTTGAACGCTATGTTGCTTCATATTTTCCAATTGCCGCGTGCAATATCATAAATATAGCAATTAAATAGCCTGCTATACTTGGGCGACTGCTGTGGATTGTGGTAAGAAGCTTGGCGAGCGTAAGTTCGTTCGGGTTTCGAACCCAGCCAGAGGCAGCTGCTAAACCGTATAACTATACTGATGAGAGGTGATACCTCGAAACACGTGTCTATAGTTTACCCCCTTTATACGCTTCCCCGTTCTCGGTTGAGCACTCTATTTAGAAGGTATAATTGCAGATTCACCGTATTCGGCTCGGCCAAATCTCACTTTGTTTACAAAGTTTGAGACCTCTAGGTGAAGGTCATTTCCCCTTAGAAATATAGCAATTAAATAGCCTGCTATACTTGGCGACTGACTGTGGATGTGTGGGTAAAAAGCTTGGCGAGCGTAAGTTCGTTCGGGTTTCGAACCCAGCCAGAGGCAGCTGCTAAATCTGTATAACTAATACTGATGAGAGGTGATACCTCGAAACACGTGTCTATAGTTTACCCCCCTATATATATATATATATATATATATATATTTATATATATATATATATATGAATGATATGTGTCTGTGTATTTGTGTACAAGGTGTGTCAAAAAAGTATCGAGATTTTTTTGTAATGTTGACACTCCGTGTATTCTGAAAAAAATTAACGTTCCATTCATTGTTCATTTCTGTTTTGGTAAATACACCTTCAATATCGATACTTTTATGACACAACTTATATATATATTCATAAGGGCCGGTTTAGCTCTGTCGGTTGAGTGTTTGACTAGGAACCACAAGATTCCTAGTTCGATACCGACCCTCGCCAACTCAGCGTATGAGTAGCATAGGGATCTTTGCGGTAAAGAGAAGAGCTGATGGTAGGTGTGGCGCTCCAGTTAAGATGCTCAAACAATCTCTTTGATTTAGCGCTAATGAAAAGGGGATAGACTCCCTCGTTGTTTGACTGATACTGACAATTGGCCACCTCGACTATATATTTATATATAGTCTATATATATTTATATATCGACTATATATTTATAGAAACCGCTGGTTGTAATACCGTTCCCGTAATTAAATAAATAAAAGCAAAAACTTTTATTTGTTTTGATTTCTCATTGAACTATCAACGCTCTATCACAGATATTGAGCACTCTTCTAATAACACTGTACGACGTTGGATTACTATTACTTTTTTACCTAGTATACTAGTGCCAACATACACATTAATATTTATATATATCTATATTTTGGAGGATATGTGCTTAATTGAAGTCGTAAACCTAATTTTGAAAATTAATTTAGTTAATATTAATGATTTTAGGCGCCATATATGTTCAAATGTAAGGCTAAACGAATCGAGAAAAATGTCGTTTAGCTTACATTTGAACATATATGCTGCCTAAAATTCATTAATTATTAACTAATTAATTTCAAAATTAGGTACGACTTAATTAAGCACATATCCTCCAAAAATTGTCGGCTTAAAGCCATATAAAAATAAACACATTTCTTGTTTACTTAAACTCATATATATATATATATATATATATATATATATATGTGGTGTGTGTGTGTGTGTGTGTGTGTGTGTGTGAGAGAGAGAGAGAGAGAGAGAGAGAGAGTGTGTCTGTGCTGGTAATCAAGCAGCTACTATCTCTAGAAAGCAATGTGAAATCTCGTAGTTACGTTAACACACAAATTTACTCCAGGAACAAAATATTTAAAAAAAGAAAGAAAGAAAGAAAAAGAATAAGAAAAAGAAAAAGAAAGACATTGGCCCTGGAATGTATGAGATAATTAAAAACGTTGAAGAAACGAATACAAAGTGACACACAAAAGAAACTTAACAAAACAAACAAAAAAAACAAAGCGAAAAACGAAGAGAGATGAGAGAGAGAGAGAGAGAGAGAGCGAGAGAAGAGACAGAGAGAGACAGAGAAAAGAGAAGAGAGAGAGAAAAAGAGAGAGAGATAGCTTTTAGTGCCCAATCCATCGCATAAACCATCTTGTCATTATGATGGAGACTATGCTGATATATGAATAAATAATTCTTTTTAAAAAGAAAGTATGGGAAACAAAGAAATAGTAAAGAGTAGAAAACTTGAAAGAAACGAATTGAAATTATTGCAAGCTCGATTTCCTTTTTGTTGCAGACACTAATTCCATTTCTGTGAGAAAATCATCTGTGCAAAAAAAGACAAGAAAAAAAATGACATGAGCTGCGAATAATCAACATTTCTGCAAGATATTTTTAAAACAATTTTTGTTCGCTTTTCGCTGTCCTTAATGACATTTTTCCGCATATTTTTTTTTTACGTTGCTTTGTTTTCTGCTTGTCACCGAGTAATAGAGAAAGGAAAAATAACTGTTGACTACTTGGATGTGTTAATATCCTGCTATTTGCCAATAAGTGATCATTGCCAAATTTTTGCGAGCCGGGCTTAATCCAGAAATCATTGGTTCCTCAACTGGCTTCTTAGAATTCATTTTGAAAAGCCACAACACACCCACACAACAACCCCACGCGCACACACAGATTACACCACACACACACACACACGACACACACATTTCACACATTATATATATATTATATATATATATATTATATATATACCATCCTCGTGTGGGTTGAGCACTTTGGAGAGGATTGCGCTGTAAACTGCCAAGGCAACGAGCTCCTATAAAAGGATGGAGCACTATTTGGTGGACTTTACATACATACAGATGTGTTATATTTATCGGTTAAAATGCCTACCCATTATGTAGATAACGATGGCCGAACGCTTAAGCAGCCTGACTGATGATAAATCGATCGGGCCTCTTTTCTTGTTGGTAGCTTACAAATATCTAGCCACACAGAAGAGACATGATACGTCGAAGCATGGTGTATGTGGATGACTATATAATATATATATATATAATATAATATATAATATTATATATATCTTATTCGTATAATTTTCTTTAAGGTGCACATGAGTTCACGATCAAAGTATGCAACATTTCGAAACGTATTACGAATGATCGTATTTCGGATGAGTTACGTCCACATCACTTTCGAAAAGAAAATTAACGGTAAAAAACTCCAAATCGTTTGACTTCATTTAATTACATTTTTTGCCCTCATATACAACATTTCATTTTTTCTTCTCCAGACCGTCTGATATACCTCGAAAAAGGGTGAAGGTTTCACCGGAAATATCGAATAGATAATAACCAGGAACAGAGCACGGTTGAATATTAAAAATTATGATTTTGTTCTGTTATTCTGTTTTTGTTCTTTTTTCAATTCTTCAAAGAGCAAACAACAACGTTCAATAGCAAATAACATACATATTATATTATATATATTATATATATATTATATAAATATATATATATATTACATATGGGAGTAAATAATGAAAT
Source organism: Doryteuthis pealeii (assembly GCA_023376005.1). Taxonomy (NCBI): domain Eukaryota; kingdom Metazoa; phylum Mollusca; class Cephalopoda; order Myopsida; family Loliginidae; genus Doryteuthis; species Doryteuthis pealeii. Next base: position 96,463,742 of record CM042148.1, on the reverse strand, counting down.
AAATCCGGACATATTAAGAAATTTGAAAAACGAAGTGGTTTCCAAAATAGATGAATTTATTTATCGAGCTTAAACGTTTCGGTTTATTAACCTTCAGCAGGGATAGATTATGGGGTGAAGAAAATGATGGATGTTTTGTCAATGTGCAGAGTATATATATATATATTAAATATATTATATATATATATATATATATATATATATATTAAATGTGTTCTGGTTCCAACGGGAGAAAATTTGAATATTTTATAAAAAAGAAGAGGTCCGCAAAATGTATTATATTCTCAGATTTTTTTTATTCTTTTTATTTTAACATACGCGAACACCGTGTTTCTGATCTGTTGTCCTCTCAGGCATCGACTTATATTTGGCTAAGAATGTCCGATATTTGATAGGTTGTGTGTGTTTCTGCAACTTTTCTATTATAATATTATATATATATATATATATCTATATATATATGTTGCAAATATATACATTTCATGGATAAAAATAAATTTTTAACGTAAATCATATTAGTATTTGTAAGTAAGGTCAGACTTTTCCGATTCTTTGTCTGACTCATCACAAATCCTCCTGCCCCCGTTCGCAATGAACGGCCAGTTTTATTTCTGTTAGAAGAAAAGTGTCTCTTTTTTATTAGCTCTACTGATGATATCTATCACATAATCAAATCTTATTAACTATCGTCTTATCTCGGCTGTTTTATGTCCGCCACAATGCAAAGGGGCTAAATTGAATCTAACACGTCATCTCAGTGTCCCGACCGTGGTCCCCGTGTCCCCGTGTCCGGAGCCACGCCCAACAAGACAGAATCAAATCATGCACAAGTGTGCACGCGCGGAATTCGAAAATAAGAAAGTCGACGTCCTAGATATTATCTGTCGAAAATAATCATTTTGTTGGGGTTTACTATCGGAAAAAACTTGCTTATTTATATTTACTAGCAAAATAAAAAGACACCCTCCGGGCGATGTAAACATATTTTTTGAAAGATATTGCCTGAGGGAAGGGGAGCTGAAAATTCATGTCATAGAGTGTGTACCATAAGTATGTAAAATCGTCAAATTATTAAAAGGAGTAAAAAAAAAAAAAAAGAAAGAAAGAAAGAAGAAAGAAAGACATTTTGAAATGGAAACAGTTCCGATAACTATAAATATTATATTAAAATAAAACAATCTGTATAAAAATATGTAACGCCGGGGCATCTATTATTGAAGCAATGAGGATTGTCTAACGTTGCATGCTCACATTTTGAGTATATTTATTCTATGTTATGACGTTGGATCATGTGTTGGGTAATGTGATGTAAGTAGTGACGCAGTTTTTGTTACAGACCAAAACCGGAAGCGAATCTCCATTATTAATAGATTTTGCAATCACGAAATTTCATTAAGTTGTGTGTAGCGTAAATAATTCCTTCTCAAACGTTGTCAAATATTTGAACACACCGTACAAGCGAAACTCAAAGTTTTATTGTCAAATCAAGTGCGAGTGTGTGTATTTGCATTATGCCAGGATCATTCAATAAATACCAGCCCTGTCGTTTGGGGTTTTAGAATACACCGACTGTACTTCTGCAGAGGGGTGAGACCCCACCTCAATAGGGGAACCTGTTGGTCGTAGGTAGTGACCTTTGATGTTTAAGGACGTACTCCTTGTGGCTGAGCAATCCATAACATATTCGTGTCATTATATTATGTTTATTTATATTTATTTTGAAATCACGAAATTTAGCGTATATTATTCCTTTTCAATCGTTGTCAAATATTTGAACACACAGTACAAGCGAAACTCAAAGTTTTATTGTTAAACATTCCAAAGGGCATTAGCGCAAATCTAAATGCTGGAGGTGCGTGGTTTAATAGTTAGAATAGTAGGAAATGGACTCTTCGACCTGAGTTCAAATCCTGGACTAAGCTGCAGTTCACAGAGTGCTAATACCCTTGGTTAATGTATGAATCATACTCTCCCTCCAGCTATGGGTAAATAGTAGGGTAGACTGAGATCTTTATTTTTGGTTAGGCAAACAGTCTTGGAGAAGGAAAACACTGAATTCAAACCTGTAAAACTTCGCTTAATAAATTGACCTTGTGTCACGTCTGCTCGTGCGGAGGGGTTGGTAAACACACACACACACGCACATATAAATATATATATATATATATATATTAATATCTATATATATATAACAGTACACCATCAGCTTAAAAGACGTTAATACGTGGTACTGGCGGGAAAAGCACGCATAATTCAATATGGCAGCAGCTTCATTGCAAACGAATAAGATATTAGGAACAGGCAGGAAATTGTTTAATCATTTCTCGATGCATTTAGCCTTGTTATTAAAGAAGTAATAATTCTCTCTATGGGCGGGGGGCGAGTTGTCCAGGGCTAAGCACCAATTTCCTCTTGGAGGGTTTCTCATGTCATTTTCATGTGATGTTATCTAACTTAAAAGGATGGCGGTTGACGTCGCTGTTCAATAGCGAAGGTCTGAAAAGGAAGTTGTAATGCAGCCAGGACGAGGCGTTCAGCAAAAGCTCTCTCTCTCTCTCTCTCTCTCTCTCTCTCTCTCTCTCTCTCTCTCTCTCCTCTTCTCTCTCTCTCTCTCTCTCTCTCAGTCAGCGTGATCCGATTAAAAATGTTTGCGTAATAAATAGTCTTAGATTTCGATAGAAACGGTAGGCTCGGGAAATATATATAATATATATATATTAATATATATTATATATGAGATCACAGGGTTCCTGATTCGATACCAGCCCTCACTAACTCAGCGTATGAGTAGCACAGGGATATGTGTGGTAAAGTAAGGAGCTGATGGTAGGTGTGGCACTCCACTTCAGATGCCAAAATAATCTCCTTGGTCTAGCGCTAGCGAAAAAGGGGATAGACTCCCTCGCTGTCCGGCTGATACCCGATATTAGGCCGACCCGACTACTTATATATATATATATACATATATATATGTGTGTGTGTGTGTGTGTGTTAGTGTGAGTGTGTGTGTGTGTGTGTGTGTAAATATATATATAAATAAGGTGATTTACCGGGGAATAGAATATCGAGATAAGCATAACATCGACAGTTGATACAGGTATTAACCAAATAAGTCAGGGTTATAAAGGATATAAAAGTGCTCAATATCTTATGGTGAGGTTCCAGTTCCAGCACTCTAGAGAAGGAAGAGTCACTCCTGTATTGCTATTTATAGACCTATGTTAGTCTCTTGATTAATGTCATAATTACATTGTGGAACATCCTGACTTATATTGGTTTTAATAAACGGATTTTGTACTTACTTAACGATATTCTAATTAAGAAAAAATGGCCTTCAGGTGAAGAATCACCCATATTCTCGATATTAATTTTCAAAATTACAGGAGGGTTTTCCTCTGTGTTGTAGTGACTAACATCGGAGGTGCGTGGTATAATGGTTTGAATCGTAGGAAATGGACTCGTCGATCAGAGTTCGAATCCTAGACAAGGCTGTTTGCATTTCACTTAGCACTTAGGAAAGGTAATCCATATATTCTCCCTCCAGCAATGGGTAAGATAGTAGGGCAAACTGGGCTCTTTAACCTTGGATGAGTAACCAGTTTAGGGGAAGAAAAATTCTGAATTTGAAAAAACTGAGGCCAGTCGTTGATTGGGTTTGTGGTATTCCTTGTGCACCAATTCTTTCCTATCGACTGTACCAAAAAGTGCGGATGGTCCAACACAAAGCCTTCACCACTATAAACAAAACACTAGGTAGGTTGTTCATTGTATCTAACCTCATGTGTTGAAATCGACGAGAGAGTTCATTTTTTGGTGACTAACGTACTGGACTGTGACATCGTAGTAAGCGATTTCGAACTCCACTCCCTTTGCATTCACTTTCGGACTACAATTCTTCTACAAAGATCTCTTTGTCATTGAATAATCCACGAAGGTTGATGTGCCATTAAACAAAGAAACAAAACCAAACTAAATTAGAATGAATATAAAAACATTATACTTATTTCAATGATATTTTAATTGATATTTATATAAACTTATACATAGGATTTCTTTTAATGTGGTTTTAATAATAGTATTAGAAATCAGTAATAGCAAATAATTATTTATTAAACCCAGTTTCGTTAAAATGATTATACAAATTATTCTCTCCATATACTATGTAATTTTTTTTATTTCTCAGAGATATATGATATATTTCAGGATTTTAAATGTATTGATAAGATGGGTAGTTTTTCGGCAAATATAACACTGTAAGACACATCGTTAATAAATAAGATGCTAATTAAAATTAGATAATGACTATTTCATAATCGTTGAGTATATAACTTAAATAACTAAGGAAATCGTCACGTCAGTGGTGACGTTATTTCAGTTACAGACAGACCGATGCATAATCTCCATTATGATAAGATTATTACCCCCCCACCTCTCTCTCACACTCTCTTTTCTCTCTCCCTCTCTCTTCCGCCTCTATGTCTCCCTCTTTCTCTCCCCTCTCTCTCTCTCTCCCGCCTCTCTCGCTCTCTCTCTGGTTTGTCTTTTTGTACCACTTTATTTCTCTCCCACATGTCTTATTCGCTATGTCTCTTTTTTTTCTTTTATTAGCGCTTCGTTACTTTTTCTAGCTAATTCTTTTTTTTTTTACTTTTCCTCCTCCCTCTCAGTCAGTCTGTCTGTCTGTCTGTCTGTCTGTCTGTCTCTCTCTCTCTCTCTCTCTCTCTCTCTCTCTCTCTCTCTCTCTCTGTGTCCTTTCTTTTTATCTCACTATTTTTCTCAATCTTTTTTCTGTCTGTAACCCCCCTCTCTCTCTCTCTCTCTCCCTCTCTCCTCTCCCTCTACACCCCCCTCTCTCTCTCTCTCTCTCTCTCTCTCTCTCTCTCTCTCTCTCTCTCTCTCTCTCTCATGTTTTCTCATCTTCGCTTCTGACCCTTTCAGTCAATGATTCAGCTCGAATGTGACGCATAATCCCTGAAGATGAAGTCACTACTAATTCTAATTCAATCTGGTAATGTCCCTGCCAGGAGTGACTAATCGAATTGATCAGTAGGACTGCAGATTGATCATGTTGCCGATTTATAGAAGTGACACAGATATCCACATTTCGAGAAGCGAAATAAAATAAACCAGACTCACCTAATCGCCAAGGGTCGTCTGCAAAGCCTTTTACTGTTTACACATTCTCTGATTTGTATGCTCTGAAGACAAAGTCAACACGTGAGGACGTCTTCTTTATTAACGTTTCGTTTCCCTTCTCTTTTGTATTTACTTAGATCATGAGGAAAATCCGAAGATCCGACGAAGGATTTTTTTTAGGCTTGCTCATTTCTGTTATCAAATTATATCTAACCTGAGATCGGAGAATGGACTGGTGTAAAAAAAGGCCTTTTGAATTATTTGTATTTGATATTTCATGAATTATGATATATATATATATCTTATTATAATGGAGATTGTGTGTTTTTCTGTCTGTAACCGAAACTATATTCCTACTCAAGTCACAATTCTCTTAGTTATTGACATCACATTCTCCATGATTTTATTTTTATCTAAACCTCAATTATTAATAAAATTGTCTTACATTATTAATACTGTTAACTATGTCTACATACTGACAACATGCAATTGTATTTATATATACAGCAAAATAGCGGTTTACAGTGTGAACGGGAAGGCTAATTTGCATATTAATATTAAAAAATCGAATTTAATAAATATGTGCTTAGTATTATTGATTTCTAACTGTTTGGTTTTATTTTAATGAATATAAGCAAAAATCTCTTCAATGAATCTTAAATGAAATCCATTAATAAGATATAAAATAACTGTCATTTTATTCTTTACTTCCTCTTATAACTAAATACTTAAATTAGAAAAAATAACAATGAAAGACGAGAGTGATGGAAGAGTAAGTTTCAGTTGTTCCATTTTTTATTAAACTCCCTCTGTTTCAAATCTTTTATTATACTCCCTCTGTTTCAAATCTTTTATCTGTATTCTTATTTAGTTCCGTTAGACTTTCTAATTTAATATAATATTTTATTACATTAAAACTTAAATACTTGCACCCGGAGGGTGCATATATTTTGCTAGTATATATATATATATATATATATAATATATAATATATATATATATATATAGTTGTTGAAAAGTTTTTCTCTCTACCACGGTTTCGGTGTTTAAGGTACATCTTCCTCAGGAGAACTAATATATAGTTCTAATAGAACTATATATTGGCAGCATCTCTTCTTTTATGCATGTTTTGTTGAACTAAACTGACAAATCTTGTTTGATGAGTTTCTTGTGTATCCTCTTCAATTGCCTCGCCATCTTTTTTTATATTAGAGTGGAATTGGTGAATGAATCTACCGAAGGTTCTTACACTAGTACTTTCTGCACTACTTAGTGCAATAATCAGTTGTGAAGTAGTGAGATATTTCCATGGTTCTTTTTAAACAAACAGTTGAAGTTGGAATATGTAGGAGGAGGGACTCACAACTTTAGAAGAATGTTATGGGGAATGATGGGAGAAGAATTGGCAGGAAACTATAAGCATTTCAAAATATGTTGGCTTGTTTCGAAGTCGATCATGTTTAAGGGATGCTTTTTTGTGTAATGTATAGGGCATCGAGTATTCGAAGGTTTTGGGTCTTTTTTGTGCAGTATATGTGTTTTCAGTTAGAATTTTGGTAAATATTAGTTTCTGGCCTAGGACGACAACTTCCTGTGTGAGGTTACCTAACTTATTTATATATATATATATATATATATATATATATATATATATATATATATATATATATATATATATATAAAGGCATAGAGAAACAGAGAGAAAGCGAGTATTATAGACATGTTTATATTGATTTTTTCGTTATGATATATATATATATATATATATATATATATATATATATAATATATATATATATATATATAGCGACGGGAGAGTCCATTTTATATATATATATATATTATATATATATATATATATATATATATATATAAAATGGACTCTCCCGTCGATTTCCGACGTATGAGGGTTCATAACACCAATGAACTCCACACAGGAATTTGTTTATAGTGGTGAAGGTTTGTGTTGGACCATCCACACTTTTTGGCACAGTCGATAGGAAAGAATTGGTACATCAAGGAATGCCACGAACCCAATCAACGACTGACCTCAGGAATTTTGAACTCAGAGTTTTATATATATATATATATATATATATATATATATATGAAGAAAATACCAGATTAGGAAACGATCCGACAAAATGTGAAGAAAAGTGAATAACGAACACAGACAATTATATTCAATCAATATTTCGCGTCTGTTGGTCTTTAATTGTTTTTTAAATCAGAATGATATAAAGACGATGAAAAATTAGAATGAGTAGGCAAGGAAAGGAGATCGAATCACCAACCCACACATACAATACACACGCGAGGGCGGACACAAACACAAACACACACACACACACATATATATATATATACATATATATAATTTATAACATAATTGAATTTTTACAATAGCTTAAACAATATCATATTTCGTTTAATTAGCTGATCAACATCAAATAAAGTATGATATTGTTTAAGCTTTTGTTATATATATATATATATAATTATATATATATATATATATATATATATATATATATATATATATATAACAAAAGCTTAAACAATATCATATATATATATATATAAGTAGATACACAAGCGATGTGTTTATGATATGGCTTTTTTTTGGGGGGGGGGAATATGTGCTTAATTGAAGTCGTACCTAATTTTGAAAGTTAATTAATTAATGATTAATTACCTAACTTTGAAAGTTAATTAATTAATTAGGCGGGCATACCTATTAAATGTAAGGCTAAACAAATCCAGGAAAATCAAGCTCTGTATGTACATATCGGCCTCATCAGCAGAGCTATAGATAGAAAGACCGCCTTGTGCGTGATTCGAAACCAGACTGTCAAGCTGACAGGCGAGCGTCTTAACCCCTATACCAACCGGACTTTCTTAGATCTTTCGTTTTGTTTAGAAGTAGGTTCCTATTCATCTTATAGTGACTTCTACACGACAGTGTGAGAAGTAGATACACAAGCGATGAGGCCTAATAGGCCGAAATGTACATACAGATATTGATTTTTCTCGATTTGTTTAGCCTTACATTTAATAGGTATTCCCGCCTAATTAATTAATTAATTAGGACTTTTATTAAGCACATTGTCGGCTAAAAAAAAGCCATATCATAAACACATCGCTTGTGTATCTACTTCTCATACTGTCGTGTAGAAGCCACTATAAGAGGAATAGGAACCTACTTCTAAACAAAACTAAGAAAGTCCGGTTGGTATAGGGGTTAAGACGCTCGCCTTGACAGTCAGGTTTCGAATCACGCAAAAAGCGGTCTTTCTATCTATAGCTCTGCTGAAGAGGCCTAATAGGCTGAAATGTACATACAAAGATTGATTTTTCTGGATTTGTTTAGCCTTACATTTAATAGGTATGCCCGCCTAATTAATTAATTAATTAATTATTAATTAATTAACTTTCAAAATTAGGTAAGACTTCAATTAAGCCCATATTCTCCCCTCCCCCCACAAAAAAAATATATATATATCTGTGTGTGTGTGTGTGTGTTAAATCTCAACGACAGATCCCTGGTAGCTATTACATAATACAAATGGTAAAAATAGAAGATATCTGTCACGCTTTGAATAATGACGGATTTTTTTTTAACCAAAAGAAACTGTTTATATCTGAAATTGCTGCAAACAAGAGCTACGGGCATTGTACAGATTTGGAGGATTGGTTTGATTTGGTCGAGTCAGGGGGTTGTGTTAAAAGACAGACATAATACTATGACCTTTAAACAGTTTCCATTTAATTGAAGATGTATATGTAAAGGGGGTGGGTAGATGTATATGGAAAGGGGTGGGTAGATACGTGCATGATGGCTTCCAGCAATGGGGTGGGGAGCAAAGAGTTATGAGAAAGAGGCAAACATTTTTTAGAGATCTATTGGCGTGGTAGACAGCAAATAAGAAGGTAGGTAGCTAGATAGATATCTACCTTTATAGATAAGTTGGAAATAAATCCTATGCGATAGATACTGAGATCTTTATATATATATATATATATATATATATATATATATATATATATATATATATACTTATTTATCTATAAAGGTAGATATGAAGGTAGCCAGCAAGCTAGATATCTCCCTTTATAGATGATTTGGAAATAAATCCTATGCAATAGATACTTATATATATATTTATATATATATATATATATATATATATATATATATATATATATATATATATATACTTCTTAATCTATAAAGGTAGATATTAAGGTGGCGAGCAAGCTAAATATCTAACTTTATAAATAAATAGGATATAAAATCTATGCTATAGATACTGAGATCTCTTTATATATATATAAATCTGCGGATGGGGCCTGATAGGCCGAAATGTACATACAGAGATTGATTTTTCTCGATTTGTTTAGCCTTACATTTAAATAGGTATGCCCGCCTAATTAATTAATTATTAACTGATTAACTTTCAAATTTAGGTACGACTTCAATTAAGCACATATTCTCCCAAAAATTGTCGGCTAAATAAAGCCATATCATAAACACATCGCTTGTGTATTTACTTCTCAATATATATATATATATATATATATATATATATATATATATATATATATATATGTGTGTGTGTGTGTGTGTGTGTGTGTGTGTGCATATATACATATATATATAATTATGTAGAAAACTTTTGTTATAACGTTTCTTCTTCATCTACTAAAAACGACATCGCCATAACAAAAACATAAACCGCTAGTGACAGTTTAACGGCAACATAGCAATCTGATCTCTATAATAAAATAAAACGGCAAGCTGTAGCCGTGTCCGTACTACTATATATATGTATATGTATATGTCTCTGTGTGTAAGTGTGTGACTGTGTTTGTTTGTGTGTGAGTGTACATGGAAATAGAGACAGTGCTATTATTAGAGAAAAAAAGAATTAATGAATCATTTGATATATAGTGTGTGTACATCATTATATATATATATATATATATGTATATATATATATTATATATATATATATATATATATATATATATGAAGAGATAGAAAAATAGACTGACAGATTAAAAGGTATTATAGCCTCATTAAAATATAGTGTGAGAGATCTTATATATATATATATATATATATATATATATATATAAGAGAGAGAGAGAGAGAAAGAAAGAGAGAGAGAGAGAGGTAGAAAAAGAGTGAGAGAGAAAGACAGACACAGTTAGACACGGAGAAAGACAGAGAGGGGTGGAAGCTACAGTGCGAGAGAAGCCAATAGTTAAATCAGACGAATATACAGTTTCATTAAGGACACAGATATATATATATATATATATATATATATATATATATATATATATATATATATATTACAGTGTGTATAGAAATAACCAACTCGAGTTTCACCATAAGGATCAGAAACGAGTAGGTTATTTCTATACACACTGTAATACTAAATCCGCTCTACTAACGTATTGAGCACTTTATAATTGTTATAAAACTGACTTATTCGAGTAATACTTGTATCAACCAAATAATGAGGTTAACTCAATATTTTTTTACCGGTAAGTCATTCTCTTTAATATATATATATATATATATATATATACATATATATATATTCAATGAAGTAACAAATAAAAGTTTTAGCTTTTATTTATTTATTTCGGAACGATATTACAACCAATGGTTTCCTGTTGAAAGCATTCATCAGGTAAACAAAACGGTTCCTTTGAAAATGACAGAAATGGTGTAAATGGTCAAATGTGTGCGTTTTTTTTAACTGTATTCTCGTGTTTGCGTGTTTGCGTGATGTGGAATGTTTTTTTTGCTTGTACGTGTGCGCATTTTTGTTTGTGCGTATATATATATATATATATATATATATATATATATATATAGAGAGAGAGAGAGAGAGAGAGAGAGAGAGAGAGAGAGAGGGAGAGATAGAGAGTTGGAGAGGAAGAGAGAGAGAGAGAGAGAAAATAGTATCATTTGAATGGTAATATCTGAAGAAAAACTTTGATTACTCAGTTTTTCCAACACATACTTTTCCAGTGCAAAAACCTCTTGTATTGACCTCTAAGTAACTTAGATGATGCTGAAAATAAATGCCACCGGGTCACCTGTGGGCACATGTACTATAAGATGAATTTGAAATACCTCCCCCTCCTCCTCGATGCTGTCAGTTGCAGGTTGAAGAAGTGCAGGCGTCCACGAAGATTCCTGGAAAGAAGTAAACAATACTTTAAACTGTTGGCATGAATACAAGCCGCATGTTCCGAGAACTATGACTCACTTACTCACATAGAATATGACGTGTCCGGTGCCTCGCGGGAAAGAACGGACCGCCCGAAGCTACGGACTGAAAGAAGTTTAGAAGTAGTTGTTAACTATATGATCATCCTGTCCAGACAACTGGCCTGAAGATAAGCGACCCATATGACAAACCCATGTTATATAATTGATAGGTAGCCTATTAATTAATTATTAATTACACTGGTTTACAAAGAAATTGAGGCAAGCTCAGAAATAGCTGTTTTAACCTAATTTGGGGGTGCTGAATTCAGATTTGAAATCCGTTTTTACTCATCACCTCTAGTTTTTTAGTTATGAATACTGTACATTTTGTACACATACTGTACTTAAAGGCGTATATGCATTCAGGGTTAATTTCTAATATTGTGTGACTTATGTCTTCTTTTTTAGTTATTATGCAATAAATGTAAGTGATAGCATTACATTATATTTATATATATAGCTATATATCAAGACGGATTTTGGCAGTTAAGCGCAGCCAACACGTCTCAATCAACAGCCAGTAGAGCACTGGCAGTCAGCGCAGGAGGTTGTCGTTCCTCACAGCGCAGGAGGAAGGTGTTCCTCGACAATTGTGTTACACAATCTTTTGGGTATATATTTGTATTACAATTTCCAACAACGCACATGTTATTGCCTTACATATGATTTAATTTTACTTTGTTTTTTTTTGTTTTGTTTTTTTTTTCATATTCTACAATGGCTACAAGCTCGTCAAAACATCGAGGATGCCTCAACAAGGCCAATTCCTTCTACAGCGTGTGTGGGGACCTCACGACAGTTGCACATCCAAGTATATTTATTCCATCAATGTTCTTTATATATCCTGTTTTATCTGTAATAAGCTGCTGCAACTGTTGAAATAAGCACGTATATACTCAGTATATACTAAAATGAGACTATTTAAAAGACAGAAAACTAGAGGTGATAGAGCAAAACTGTTTATAAATTTGAATTCAGCACACCCAAATTAGTAAAAAAAAAACACCTATTCACATTCTTGCCTAAACCAGTGTTATTAATTATGTACAGCAAGTGTAGCGTATTATTTGGATTATTCGGACTATAAGATCTTTATTTTTATCTGTACAACGTTTCGGCCAATGTGCCTTCTTTAAGTATTTCTTGTCGGACTCGGGGGCCTTCTCGAACTCGGGAACCTTCTTTTAGAACTCCGACAAGAAATACATGAAGAAGGCCGGTGGGCACATCAGCCAAAACGTTGTACAGATAACAATAAAGATGAGGACAATGGCCTGAACAATCCAAATGATACTAATGATCAAGTCTAATCTCAAAAATTCAGAGAAATTGGAAAGTGTAGCGTAATTTCAAAATAACTGTCTTAGTGGAGAAACATAGGAAAGATGATTGACACTTTTTAACCCTGTGTTGACCTACACTACCGGTTCGTCAGTGCGAAATCAGATTTTGCTGAGTGCTGGGATGCGTAAAATATATGGCGTCTATCGTCCAAGCTGCTAAAATCTCCGCGCTTTTTTATGTTGTTGGTCTGAGATTTATAAAAATAAAATATGAGCTCGAACTAAAAAGAAAGTTGTGTCGTTAATTAAGAATAAAATAACAACAAAAAACGTTCCAGATCTGATCCAGAATAACAGAAGATCCAGTTAAGGCTACCAACCAAGACCAGTCCAGAGATAGACAGATCTAGCCCAAGCTACGATAGAAAATGAGTTAACAGCCACAACAGAACATACACAGAACTATTGAAGAAATACAAGATAAATACACGTTAATTTTACAATGGCTATACAGCACTCGCCTCTGAAAATGATAAAGCCAGATTCTAGTAAAATTTGAAGACTAGCAAATTAATATTTTCCCATAATTCTACTGTTGTTTTGCCATATATAAGTAAAAAGTCGACGGTGCGGCCTAAAGTCGGTATCAGCCAATCAGCGAGGGAGTCTATCCCCTTTTCAATAGCGCTAGACCAAGGAGATTGTTTTAGCATCTGAGGTGGAGCGCCACACCTACCATCAGCTCCTTACTTTACCGTACATATCCATGTGCTACTCATACGCTGAGTTGGCGAGGACCGGTATCGAACTAGGAACCTTGTGGTTTCTAGCCGAACGCTCTACCGACTGAGATAAAAGTAAGGTATTTTTATCTTTATTTACCTTTAATTAATAGAAAAGTTCCTTGTTAATAAATGTTCCAATATTTATGTTATGGGCTTCCAAAATGTTCACTATAACTTTACTTTATCAGCGCTATGTGAATGGCAAGCAGCTTTGTCTAGGGTTTGAACTCGGGTCACCGTGTCCATTTTATCGCTAATAACCATTATACACCGAGCAACTTTTTCATGCGTATCTATGTTATTTATATCTATATCTATATATATTTATATTTATTTCGAAATAAGTTTCCATGTTGTTGTTTTTTTTTTTTGGGGGGGGGAGATCTCTAGAAAATGAACAGCATGAAAAGCCCGTGGCTTCTAAAAATTAATTCTATTCTGTGAGCATGAATCGACCGTCGACCTATACACGGGATCAACTCAGACGCACGAGCAAAATGCAGTATTTCTGTCTTCCTTTCCTCCAAAAATTCACCCAGCAAATCTTCTCATTTCGTAACAAGTTTTCAAACTCTTTCGGGTTGAATAAATAGAATGAAAAGCCCGGTGATGATGCTAAAAATACAGATAACATCTGGCTCCAAGCTGCGTTCTCGTCGATTTCAAATTATTGAGCCACAGATGAAAAGTGACAGACGCACGAGCACCTTTCATCTTTCTTTTCACTTGCATGGCTTTCGTTCTTTTCCGCTTGTTCTTTGCATTTTAAAAATACGTTCCGATCACGAAGCTCCAATTTGACACGAGCAAGCAGCAGCTTCCATTGTCTAGCAAAAGGTCTAATTAGCTTTTACTCTCCAGTTCCGCATCAAACTCTCCTTTTTTTTCTACTTCCTCTTCCTGTCTCTTACTCTCCAACGTATCTTTTTGCTCACCAGTTTCTCGTTAAACTTTTCATCTTCTTCTTCTTCTTCTTCTTCTTCTTCTTCTTCTTCTTCTTCTTCTTCTTCTTCTTCTTCTTCTTCTCCAACGTATCTTTTTGCTCATCAGTTTCTCGTTAAACTCTTCTTCTTCTTCTTCTTCTTCTTCTTCTTCTTCTTCTTCTTCTTCTCTCTCTCTCTCTCTCTCTCTCTATTTCTCTCTCTCTCTCTCTCTTTCTCTCTCTGTCTATCTATCTATATATCTATCTATCTAAATATATATCTCTCTATCTATTTGAATCTTCTACTTTCTCTTTACCCAGGTAATACATCTATTTCGTCTAGTCCTTCTTCTTCTTCTTCTTCTTCTTCTTCTTCTCTTCTTCTTGTCTCTTACACTCTAATATCTCTTTTACTCTTCAGTACCACGTCAAAGTTTTCTTCGCTTTCTTTTTCTTTATCTTTTATTCTCCAACGTATCTTTTTTACTCTCTTGTTCAGCTTCAACATTTCTTCTTCTTCTTCTTCTTCTTCTTCTTCTTCTTCTTCTTCTTCTTCTTCTTCTTCTTCTTCTTCAACATAACTCTTTTTGTAACACTCACTGTATCTCAAAAATGTTTTATCTTCTAATTCTTGACGTACTCTTTTCTTTCTTCTCATTTGTTTCTCTTCAAATCAGTAACTAAATTATCTAATATTCACCGTCATTCGCTTTTTCTTTCTTTCTCTTGAATTCATTTTACACGGTTTTTGGTTCTTGCTCTTATCCAGCTTTTTATATTTCCTTCTGTTTTTACTAAGAAGTCTTTTTTTCTATTTATCTCTCTCTCATTTAGTTTTTCTTCTCTCAGGCTCTACTTTCTATCATCTCTTTTCACTTTCTAACATATTTCTCCCCACCCCTCTCTATCTCTCTATCTATCTATCTATCTATCTATCTCTGGGTGTCTGTATATTCTACACATGTTCTTTTCTTTTTTACTATTTCACTACTTCCCTCTGTATTTTGCTAATACCCCCCCATCTCCCCCTCTCTCTCTCTTTTTCTTTCTCTCTCTCTCTCTCTCTCTCTCTCTCTCTCTATCTATCTATCTATCTATTGGAAACATACTTCCTCTATCTCTATCTCTATCTCTTTCCCTTCTCTCTGTGTCTCTCTTTTGTCTGTCTGTCTCTGTCTCTGCGTCTGTCTGTCTGTCTATCTGTCTGCCTGTTTCTGTCTCTCTCACTCTCTCTCTCTCTCTTTTAGACCCATACTCCCTCTATCTCTATCTCTTTCTCTCTGTCTCTCATTGTCTGTCTCTGACTGCATCTGTCTGTCTGTCTGTCTGTCTCTCCCTCTCTTTTAGACACATACTCCCTCTATCTATATGTCTATCTCTTTCTCTTCCTGTCTGTCTGTCTGTCTGTCTCTCTCTCTCTCTCTCTCTCTCTCTCTTCCTTTGCAAAATGTACCATTATTTATCACACGCATGGCTTTTTTAACAGGAATATTAAATTGCTCATGAGAATTAAGTGGACACTAGTAATTCCGCTATATCAACATATAGCATGTGGTATGAGACCAAGGAGTATCCAGTGGTGAGGTTTCATATCAATATGTGAGTGGAGGCACCACTTGCTATTACTCCCAAGCCCACTCTGACCGGAAGTGTTCCTGACTTCTAGGGTCACATGTATGTGTAAAATGCTTGGAATAATATCACAAATCTTTTAAAATGTTTGAATTGCATTAATATTAAAACTAAGTATGGAGAGGTTCAACATCATCAAGTCGAGCAGACTGCACGGATTCTTATAACTCTTTCTCGTTAACCGTCCCTATCAATCATCGCTCCTGACAAGTTGTCCTCGCGGCATCCAGTATCCGCACAAAGCCGATCAATTTGGGTTTTTTGCTTTTCGGCTTACTTTGGTGTGTTAATATGTAGGTGCCCTCATAGAAGGTCACTTATACGTCTGTTGTTAATGCTCCAGCAGTTCCTACATATCGTGTTCGTCTTACTTGGATGGTTCGTGTGATAGAAGGCTGTACTCCTGCTTTTTGTGGGGTGCTGCTTCCAGGACCTTCTTCACTAGGAGTTTCATTAACGTCCAAGTGGTGAAGCTATACAGTAGTACTCATTGGGCTACATCTTGGTATAATTTTCACTTTATCTTATCAGACATATCAGATTTTCATACGATTTATAATCTGTCTATAACAGTCCAAGCCTTTCCTACACAAATATTGACATCGCTTTCAATAGATGAGATATTACTATCTAGGTATGTAAACTGGTCTAATAATTTCATAGGCTTACCATCCAGTGTGGAGATGTCTCCATTTTGTTTAAAATCAATGGACTCCATTTTATCTGAGTTTACATAGAATCCAATACCTTTTGCTGCCTTCTCTGGGCTGTGTAGCAATTACTTGGCTTGGGCAAATGTATTAGTGAGAAGGGCTTGATCATCTTCGTCGTCAGCATCCGTAATAGTCTCTGCGGGATATCGACTGTTTCTTGTCTTTTTAGTGCGAAGCCTTTTTCTTTCGCTAGATCCAATTAAATTCGTAGTACGTAGTCAATGATGTTCGTAGTATATAGGCATTGCAGTCTCGGAAGACTACATAATTTTTGCTCCCCTGAAGTTAAAGCGCCCCCTGCGACTGTGAAGTCGAATGTTCGAAAAACAGGCCCGACCACAGATGTCGTATGTGAAGGGTCTGGAGTGAAATACGTGTTGCTTCAAGATTTACCGTATATAATAGCATAGTTTACTTGAAATATACGCTCCTACATTTGTGGCGCTAGTAGGTGTCGTCAGTGATGTAGTATGCATGGGTCACTGGAAAGTTTCAGATCTTTCAACATCATACTCTCCTCGCCAGGCCGACCCTATCATAGATGATCAAACTCTGATCCACCTACTGACGTTTAAGACGCTAATAGCTGATGTTGGCATCCTTCCGTCTACGGAAGACGATAGAGTAGTGTCCAATTTCCCCCTCTCTGTCTCTCTCTTTATATATATATATATATATATATATATATATATATGCTTCTTGCAATTTGGATTACTTATTAAATATGAGAATGTTTCCTCTACTTATATATCTCTTTCTTTTTTTCTATGGTATTTCACCCCCGTCTCTCTCTCTCTCTCTCTCTCTCTCTCTCTCTCTCTCTCTCTCTCTCTCTCACACACACACACACACACACACACACACACACCACACACACACACTCTATATTTCTATGTATTTATCTGATTTGTCACCTGACTTACTGAGTAAGTGTGATAATTTTTCCACTGATTGCATCACTGTTTCTCTTCCTTCTATGGTCTCTCCACCACCACCACCCTTTATCGCCATCTCTCTCTCTCTCTCTCCTCTCTCTCTCTCTCTCTCTCTCTTCACTCGCTCGCTCGCTCTCTCTCTCGTGCTCAACCGATTTCTCTCTCTTTCAATCTCTACTCTCTCTATCTCTCTCTCTCTCAACACTCTCTCTCTCTCTCTCCCCTCTCTCCCCCTCTCTCTCTCTCTCTCTCTCTACTCTTGTTTTAGTTTCTTTTCCAATTCGACTTGCCAATTCCTTTCATTTTCTGATTCTTGTTTCCATAAATATCTAAAAAAAAACTCTAAAGACCTCTTATTTTTAACAATTTACTCATCACACATTGGCCTTTTTCTCCATTCTCTTCGAGTTTAATCCACATATCCTAATTTTTTAATGCATTCTCTCCTTTGAGTCAGATGACAACAAGTCTCGACTCAGGACTTTCACTGGATTCTGCAACAGCAGGCAGTCTCCAATTCTTCCAATTCCAATTTTGGCCAAGTATTCTGGTATGAGTTTTCAAATTTTTTACTCAAAAACAATTTTATTCCATAGTTCTCACGACAGGTACCTTTATTCAAGCTGCTGCAAAATCTTGACAAGTTCTTTTGTTAATCAACACTAGGTCTGCTGCTCTGTTTTTTATTTCAAAGTCCCAGAGAATTTTATGCGGTTCGTTTCAAGAACATATTCTTTTTCTGCATATTTTGTTGTATGGTCAAAATTTAATTTTTTGCATAATTTCCAGTGGATCATCTTTCCAACCCAGTCGTGCCTAGTTTTGTACTCCCGTTGTGCTATTTTTCTACATTCGCATAGTATATGGTTTACAGTCTCATCTCTGTCACCGCATAGTCTATATTTACTTGTTGGGTCTTATCAATTTTTGCTTTGATATACTTTGTTCTTATGGCATTATTCTGTGCAGCAGTTATTAGTGATTCAGTTTCTCTCTTGAGGTTTCCTTTTCTTAACCATGTACAGTTTTTTCATGTGCAACCTCTCCAATTTGTCGTTTGAAGTGTCCATATAATTGTTTTTCTTCCCATTTTTGTTTTCTAGTTTTTGTTGTTTTTCTGTTCGTCCATATGTTATATTTACTATTGTTGGCTGCCATAAGTAATCTGTCTTTGCTCTTTTTTGTGTAGTCTTCGAGTTGTTGGATTGTGGCCTCTACGCAGTCCTCTATGTTGGCAAGACCTCTTCCCCCTTCCTTTCTTGATACATATAGTCTATCTCTATCGTCTCTTGGGTGTAGGACCTTGTGCATGGCCATTAATCTTCTATTATTATTATTATCATTATTATCATTATTATTATTTTCACACATGCCGTAGCCGGTGGTTCAATGGAGGCTGAGTAACAGCAAATCTTCTCATGTCTCCAGGACTCTTCTGAGTATTCTTGCCAGTCTCAAAAGTGCTGTAGTTTGGATGGTCTCGATTCCTCCTCTGATTTCTAATTCTCCGAAATTCTTTTCCATTGCTTAGGGGACCGTTCCAAGGGCACCAATTACAATTTGTACCACCTTCACCTTCATGTTCCGTAGTTTCTTCAGTTCTCTGGCAAGGTCCAAGTATTATTATTATTATTATTATTATTATTATTATTATTATTATTGCAAGGTATCGCCCGTAAATAATTATTGCTATTATATTAGGTTTGCAATGGTTTGGTTTCTTTGTTTAATAGCATATCAACCGTCGTGTGCTATTTAATGCCAACGCCACCCTTATAGAAGAACTGTAGTGGTACTATTTAACGCAACCCATAGGAAGATGAGAGTTGATAGATATCCCAAGGCTATTAATCCAATGATGAAGTAATATCGCGACTGGAGTTTGAACTCGCTTACTATGATGTCACAGTCCATCCACGACGTATTTTGAAAGGTAGGCATATGTCAGAGGGAGGTGTCTTTTAGGGTACAGGGGAATTAGT
>CM042148.1:96429543-96442043 GCA_023376005.1 Doryteuthis pealeii | reverse complement strand
TATATATATACGCTGAAACACGCACACATATACATGGAAATATGCATGTACATATGCAAATATATATAAATATATATATATATACATATATATAAACACATAAACACATATGTTCCTAACTCAACACACACACACACACACACATACATATTTATATATATATATATATATATATATATATATATGTGTGTGGCGGGGGGGGTGTATTTTGGCAGCATTTTTCTTTTAAACATGTGTTAAACTCTACTGACGATTCTTGTCAGACGAGTTTTTGTTCGATCCTTTCTAATTTTCTGGCCATCTTTTTAATGTCAGGGTGGAATAGTGTAGCAATCCCCCAAAGGTTTCATTACGAGCGCTTTCGGTATGTCCATCTGCCATTTTCAGGTATGAAACTGATGGGATGTTTCAGGTGTCTCGTTTTTAAAACAACGAGCAGTAATGTAGAGATTGGTAGTGGGAGGTATTAAGAATTGGTAGTGGGAGGTAGTAAGAATTGGTAGTGGGAGGTAGTAGGAATTGGTAGTTTATTGTTTGTGTTAAGTTCATATGTGAAGTTTAGTACGGAGTGTTGTTGAAATGTTATACAAAACATCTACAACAATCCGGAATATCCACCACTTAAAATCAACCCTAACATTCTCAAAAAGCTCCTCCTCTGCAGTACAACTGAAGTTCCTTTTTACAACCACCAAGGCAGTTTATACATCCAAAAAGACGGTATCTCGATAGGGTCAGTTCTTGGTTCCACATTTAGCAACTTATGGCCCACCTGGAAAACAAAGTATTCAATATTATTTTTTTAAATATTCTCCTCCTCGTTAATAATGTAAATGAACTCCACGAACTACAACGAACATTTCAACAACACCCCGTTCTAAACATCACATATGAACTTAACACAAACAATAAACTTCCATTCCTCGACGTATATATAATATATATATATATATTATATATATATATATATATACACAGAAACATACAATTATCATTTAAATACATTGTTATTATTTTTATTCTATGTATGTGTGTCTGTATGTGATTGTGATTGTGTATTCTTGCTTGAACGTGGTGTGTGTGTGTGTGTGTGTGTGTGTGTGTGTGTGTGTGTGTGTGTGTTGTGTGTGTGTGTGTGTGTGTGTGTGTGTGTGTGTGTGTGTGTGTGTGTGTGTGTGAGAGAGAGAGAGAGAGATACTTAATTCTAACATGGCTGAAAATATTATTCCTAGCTTTCACCAAATCGCATGACTGACAGATCAGAATTAATGATACCCATAGAGAGAATTCTTCCTGCGTGTTTATCTTTTTTTTAAATTATGATTTATCAGTAAGACAAATGTTAATTGTCTGTCTGTGCGTCTTTTTGTTAGAAATTTCAAATTCAACCATAACATATGGGTGAACGCGCATGGGCAATGGAATTTTTCCGCTTACTTAAGAATTAATACGTACAAAAACAAACACCGAACATACATCTCTCTCTCTCTCTCTCTCTCTCTCTCTCTCTCTCTCTCTCTCTCTCTCTCTCTCTCTCTCTCTCTCTCTCTCTGTATGTCTCTCTATGTATGTCTCGCTGACTGTCTCCCTCTCCCACTCTTTCTCTAAATACACACACACACACACACACACACATACATACATATATATATCATCATCATCATGTCGCGCAGGCAGCACGGATATCCAAGACGATCTCTCGCCAACCTTCCCTATCATTCATCGCCACAGGGAGCTCCTCTTCGCTGCAGCCAGCATCTTTACATAGCTGGTCGATATAAGTCCTTGCTGGGCGGCCCACACTGGCATGTCCATGTGTTGGCTTCCACAGGAGAACATCACTTATGAGTTCATCCTTGCTTCTCCAGCAGTGCCCTGCATGCCTGGTCCGTCTCACTCGGATAGTCTGTGAGATAGGGGGCAGGTGACCATACAGCTGCTCCCTTGTGGGATGCTGTTTCCACGACTTGTTCAGAACTGCTCGCAGCATTCTTGTGCAGCTCCCATCTAGCTTATTTTCGAGGCGCCTCGTTAGGGTCCAGGTAGTGCAGCCATACAGCAGTACTGATATGACTACAGCCTGGAAGAGATGTCGCTTTAGCTTGTCAGTGAGATCAGACTTCCATATGACAGACAATTTGTTTGTGGCCATCCATGCCTTTCCTATTCGTGTGTTAATATCGTTATCTGTGGATGACATATATATATATATATATATATATATATATATATATATATATAAGGATATGTACCTTCAGGAAATAAGTTCATTTCGACTTTGCCGTCTCATCAGTTCTGTTTTTTTTAATTATTATTTCACCGTCGATCTTACTGCTGTGGTTTTCCCGTTACTCTATTTTTTCTACTTTTTTTCAAATTCTGCGTTTGTTATAACCGCCAGTTTATGGGCACGTGCAAAGTCGCGATTTCATAATTGTCATGTTTCGCGAGTGTCGTATATATAATTTATTTATTCATTTATCATACTCCGTATATGTAAAAAATATATACACAGATATTCATATGTAAGATTGAGTTCTCAATTTTGGTTGAACCCTATCAAAGTTTCACTTGATATCATCCACTTATATATATATATATATATATATATATATATATATATATATATATATATATATATTAGTATTGATAATATAGTGTGGTATATTATAAGTAAATAGTGCTCACTATCGTGGTTAAAGCATGTATATCTAAGTTATGGTAGCGTGGGCATGAAGTCAACGTCGCTTGGTTACTGACAGTTTCTCGTCAATGAAATTCTCAAACCAAGTTATGGTTTGGAAATCATATTGGCAGAAAACTGTCAGTAACCAAACGTTGTTGACGTCAGATCCACGTTACTCTAATATATATATATATATATATATATATATATATATAGAGAGAGAGAGAGAGAGAGAGAGAGAGAGATTTAGAAATGAATACGCATATATATATAAATAACTTCATTTAATTACTTTTTTGCCCTCATATACAACATTTCCTCGTTTTTT
Source organism: Doryteuthis pealeii (assembly GCA_023376005.1). Lineage (NCBI taxonomy): Eukaryota > Metazoa > Mollusca > Cephalopoda > Myopsida > Loliginidae > Doryteuthis > Doryteuthis pealeii. The sequence continues at coordinate 96,439,029 of CM042148.1, read as the reverse complement.
TTCTCCCGACCGTCTTGTTATTACCTTGAAAAAGTGTGAAGATTCACCCGAAATATCGGAATAGATTAAACCAGGAACAGAGCAACGGTTCAATATATAAAAATTCTGATTTTTTTAATGTTTTTCTTGTTTTTGTTCTTTTTTTCCAATGCTTCAAAAGACCAAACAAACAACGTTCACAAGGACATAACACATAATTATATATATATATATATATATATATATATATATATATATCATTGTCTTTGGATGAAAATAGTGCATAAAGCTTATAAAGTAGATGCAGAGAATGTATAACACCTATAAATAGTATACTTATAGACATAATAAGTCCAGTACTCAAATATCATGTTTTAAACAAAGCTCAGGCGAGAGTATTATAAATGTGGCTAGTCAAGCGTCTATATGCCGCTATATGTAGTGACATGATTAGATGCTAGTTCGAGACTACTACATAAAAAATATTGTGATCAATTGGTTGTACACGTGACATTCAAACAAACGAAAACCAATCTAGGAGAAGGAAAAACCTAAATTCAACCCTGTTAAACTCCGCTTAGAAATTGACCTGTGTCACATCATTTCCTTATGTTGTTTTGAAATGTAAACTAGTGATTCGTTTACTGAGATTAAGCTAGTGCAGTAACAATTCACCATTTTGTGAATTGTGGAGGAGGAAATTATGGAGGTGGAAATGGAAGATTGTTTTATGCAAATATAACCGGGATACCATGACTCGATTATATGACACTACATTGTGTTTAGACTATCATAATTTGCCCCAGGTCAAATTTGTACCGATAGTTAGTCCTCATGAGAGTCAATATTCGAGCATCAAACTGAAAGATTATCTGATACTTTTTCTAGAATAAACAGTTGGAATTTCACGGGGGAAAGTCAATCCCAGATATGGAAAATTGGGCAATATGATTGACGTTAGCCACCAGACTAATGTTTTTTGTGGACTCGAGGCATTTATTCTGAAAACATATCAAAACTATTTTATGTGTACTAGCAAATATATGCACCCTCCGGGTGCAAGTATTTAAGTTTTAATGTAATAAAGTATATTAAATTAGAAAAGCTAATGAAACTAAATAAGAATGCAGATAAAATGATTGGAAACAGAGGGATGCATAATCGAAAAATAGAACAACAGAAACTTACTCTTCTATCACTCTCGTCTTTCATTGCTAAATTTTCCTAATTTAATAACTTAGTTAAAATAGGAAGTAAATAATAAAATCAGAATTATTTCTTCTCGTTAATCGATTTCTTTTAAGATTTATTGAAGAGATTTTTGATCATATCCATTAAGATAAATCCATACAATTAAAAATCAATAATACTAAGCACATATTTATTAAAATCAAATTTTTAATTTCAATATGCAAATTAGCCTTCCTGTTCACACTGTAAACTGCTATGTTAGTGTATATATAAATACAATTGCATATTATTCATTTGTCGATATGATTAACAGTATTAATAATGTAATACAATTTTATTAGAAATAGAGGTTTAGATAAAATAAAAATCATGGAGAATGTGACGTCAATAATAATGTGACTTAAGTAGTGATATAGTTTCGGTTACAGACAGAAAAGCACACAATCTCCATTATAATAAGATGTAGCTCAGACGGTAGAGTGTCCAGATGGGAACCGCAAGGTACCTGGTTCGATTCCGGCCCTCGCTCACTCAGCGTATGAGTAGCACAAGGATATGTGCGGTAAGGTTGTTAATTTTTTAAAAATGTTATGGAATCCTTTGGTGATCCTTTGGTAATCGTATAAGTCCTATCCTGCGTATTGGTAAAGGTCCAGTGATTTAATCCTATTGCCATCGTCCGTGAATATTGCAGTATTTATGACCAGTAGGATGGACTAAGTATAGTATCAACCTCAGAGTACTGCCAGTGATTGGCCAATAGATAGATCACATAATTCTGGCCTAGTCTATAAATATGAGCGTAGATCTATCACACACCTTATATTCAAAATTTAGAAAGCGCGTGGTGTAATGGTTAAAGTCATGGAAAATGGACTCGTCGCCCCGAGTTCAAATCCTGGACGTTGCATTTCACTTAACGCTAATACCCTTGGGAAAGGTATGAATCCTACTCTCCCACCAGCTATGGGTAAATAGTAGGGTAGACTGGGCTCTTTAACCTTGGTTAGGCAACCGGTCTAGGAGAAGGAAAACTCTGAATTCAAACCTGTTGAACTCCGCTTAAGAAATTGACCTTGTGTAGCATCCTGCTCGTGCGGAGGGGTTGGTAAATATATATATATATATCAAAATTCTCAACAAAAGTGAGGAGCTGATGCTAGTGAAAAGGGGATAGATTCCCTCGCTGTCTGGCTGATAACGACTTTAGACCACTCCGACGACTTTACTTACTTATGCAGTTAGCCAGTTTGAAAATAAATTAGTAGGGTAGACTGGGCTCTTTAACCTTGGTTAGGCAACCGGTCTAGAAGGAAAACTCTGAATTCAAACCTGTTGAACTCCGCTTAAGAAATTGACCTTGTGTAGCATCCTGCTCGTGCGGAGGGGTTGGTAAATATATATATATATCAAAATTCTCAACAAAAGTGAGGAGCTGATGCTAGTGAAAAGGGGATAGATTCCCTCGCTGTCTGGCTGATAACGACTTTAGACCACTCCGACGACTTTACTTACTTATGCAGTTAGCCAGTTTGAAAATAAATTTGTGATCGTAAATGGGTTTTCTAATACTCTGAAATTTAGTGAAAAGTGTTTCATGACAGAAACAGATGTCGCTTTGCCTCGTTCAGTTGCATAAATTACATTCAACCTGTCCACTGTCGTTTTGTATAGAAAACGTGATACAATTCTGCAGTTCTAGAAATAAAATCTACGAGGGTGAGTCAAAAAGTAATGCTATTTTTGTTTAGGACAGGTATAATTACTAATATAGGAACATGTATCATACAACAAAATGAATCTGATCCTCTGTGGGATCTCATCCCTACTTCTCCATACCTACATTTTTGTTTTCATCCTACCTGAGATGGATGGGTTGTGAAAATGCCTACAGCCGAGTAAGACATGCTGGACATTGCTGGAGAAGCAAAGACGAACTCATAAGTGTTGTTCTTCTGTGGTGACCAGCGCACAGACACGTCAGTGTGAACCATCCAGAAAATATCTACATTGACCAGCTTTATGCCGATACTGGATGCTGCCCAAGGGATCTCCCGAGGACAATGAATAATAGGGATGGTTGGCGAGAGATTGTCATGGATATCCGTGCTACTAGTGCGACACGGTGATGATGGTGATGATGATGATCATCATCATCATTCATCACGTAAGATTCAGCTCTAATAATTCCATTGTATTAGTATTCTCTAGCTCTACAGTCTCGGCCCTTTTTCAACTACGCTTTGTTTTCCCGACTCTTATCATAAATAGTACTAGCAACAGAAAACACCCTCCGGGCGTCGTAAAAATTAATTTTTGAAAGACATTGCCTGAGAGGGTGGGAGTTAAAAATTCAATGTCAGGGTTTGTATTATAAGGAAGTAAAATCCTCATATTTATTAAAGGAGTAAAAAAATAAAACAAATTGAAATGAAAATTGAGCCCCGTCCCTCTCAAATAAAATGTTGCGTGCATGTGATAATAAACAATTATATTGAATATTTTCCACATCAATTTTAGACAAAATCGTAGGTATTTATTATTTTGTAAACTTTTTAGTTAACTTCTTGTTACTGTAAAAAAAAAAGGACGAGAGTAAAAAACAAATTTTAAAATTGCTTACTCAAATTGTGGGTGTATATAGCATAAGAATATTGTGACGTAAGCTGTGACGTAGAGCTATGACGTAGTTTTTGTTAAAGACAGAAATACTGACAATCTCCATTATTAATAGAAGATATGTTTCTCAAGATGCTTAGATAAAGAATTCCTGTACAAAGAATCTTTAATCTAATGGATTCTAAACTTTCTTCTTTCATTCAACCAATGAATGATCATAATTTATTTTCTCCATGTGAAGTCAGCTGCACATGCTAACTGACAGGTTCTCACCTATGCGTTTTCAAACCAACTTAATTATGTATGTTTCACATTTTCCTTATATATATATATATATATATATATATATATATATATATATATATATATATATATATATATATATATATATATATATATATTGTTAAAAGATGCAGCCATTCTTTGTCTGCAAGTTTTGTCCTTTGTTTTTTGGTTTTGCCGGATTATATTTGTAATATCAGAAAAAAATGGCTGCATTATTTAACAATATATGCCTACAAGAAAAAATGCTGCCTAAATACGCACACACACACACACACACACACACATACACACACACACACATACATATATATATATATATATATATATATATATATATATATATATATATATATATGAGAGAGAGAGGATTACATAGTGTCGCAAATCTGTCACCACTAGAAAGAGAGTTCGATCCTCGCTGGATGCCACATACTTGTAACCTTATATTAAATCCTACCTGTATGGTAAATAATTTCTCTCATTCACTCTCTCTCCCTCTCTCTCTCTCTCTCTCTCTCTATATATATATATATATATATATATATATATATATATATATATATAAATATATATATATTGTGTGTGTGTGTGTGTGTGAGAGAGAGAGAAATTTTATGTTTGATACTTTATATATTATATATATATTATATATATATATATATATATTTATATTTAATCTTTATATATGTATATGAGACTTTATATATATATATATATATATATATATATATATATATATATATAATATGAGCCCTTAAGCCCCGGAAGAAAACAGATCAGTATCAAAGTAGACAAAATGAGATAAAGTATCTAGTTCTATTATCAAAAGGAAATAAATCAACACAGGGTTCACTTTTCGTTCACTCTAAACCCACACTTGATTTTCAAAAATAAAAATAAAAACCATTCAACATAGAATCTTTATTAAGTCGTATTTCTCCAGTTTCATTTCTTAATTTCTATCTGATCTTTTGCTTTATTCAAACTTTTATTTCTTGCATCAAAAGGCGAGAGAAATAACATGATACAATTCAATTTATTGGAGAAATGTGTGCGGAAATATTACACGAGAAGTAATTCGTTCCATTCTTCTTTTTTCTTATCTTTTTTTCTTTACTTTTTTTTTCTGATTCGGTTAAATCTAAACGATCTTCGCTGGTGACAAATAAGAAGATATATTAAAAGGACCGACTAAAAGCAAGAGACCTAAACACGTAGACTTCTGAGTAAATCGTTTGCTATTTTAGAAGAATGTACAAAGTATGTCAAAGAACGTTCCAGGACTGGTGTCACAAACATTTTTATTTCAAATCCATACCCTTCTTTAATATCAGTAAACGAATCACTGGTTATATATATATATATATATATAGACAGACAGACAGACAGACAGACAGAGACAGACAGACAGAGAGAGAGAGACAGACAGAGAGAGACAGACAGACAGATAGACAGACAGAGATAGATAGAGAGAGAGACAGAGACAGAGACAGAGACATAGACAGAGACAGAGAGATTATTTACCATAGAAGTAGGATTTAATATAAGGTCATAAGTATGCTTCATCTAGCGAGGATCGAACGCTCTTTTTATTGGTAACAGATTAGTGACACTATGTAATCCACCATTTTTTAACAGTATTATCCTTCATCTTCCTAATTTTTGACCAGTATCATCCTTCATCTTCCTAATTTTCTACCAGTATTATCCTTCATCTTCCTAATTTTTGACCAGTATTATCCTTCATCTTCCTAATTTTTACCAGCATTATCCTTCATCTTCCTAATTTTTTACCAGTATTATTCTTCATCTTCCTAATTTTTTACCAGTATTATCCTTCATCTTCCTAATTTTCTACCAGTATTATCCTTCATCATCCTAATTTTCTACCAGTATTATCCTTCATCTTTCCAATTTATTACCAGTATTATCCTTCATCTTCCTAATTTTTGACCAGTATTATCCTCATCTTCCTAATTTTTTACAGCATTCTTTCCTAATTTTTTACAGTATTTCCTTCATCTTCCTCCTATTTTCTACCAGTATTATGCTTCATCTTCCTAATTTTCTACCAGAATTATCCTTCATCCTCCTAATTTTCTACCAGTATTATGCTTCATCTTCCTAATTTTCTACCAGTATTATCCTTTATCCTCCTAATTTTCTACCAGTATTATCCTTCATCTTCCTAATTTTTTACCAGCATTATCCTTCATCCTCCTAATTTTTGACCAGTATTATCCTTCATCCTCCTAATTTTCTACCAGTATTATCCTTCAACCTTCTAATTTTCTACCAGTATTATCCTTCATCCTCCTAAATTTCTACCAGTATTATCCTTCATCCTCCTAATTTTCTACCAGTATTATCCTTCAACCTTCTAATTTTCTACCAGTATTATCCTTCATCCTCCTAATTTTCTACCAGTATTATCCTTCAACCTTCTAATTTTCTACCAGAATTATCCTTCATCCTCCTAATTTTCTACCAGTATTATGCTTCATCTTCCTAATTTTCTACCAGTATTATCCTTTATCCTCCTAATTTTCTACCAGTATTATCCTTCATCTTCCTAATTTTTTACCAGCATTATCCTTCATCTTCCTAATTTTTGACCAGTATTATCCTACATCCTCTTAATTTTAGAATTTGAAAGATGAAAGATAATACTAATAAACGTTCTTATTAGGATTGATGTTTGACAGAGCTTTATCTAAAAAATAATTTTTTTTAAAGTCAATAGAAAAAAAGCCAATAACGAAATTTTAATAAAATTGTTTACTTTCTTGTTATTTACTGCGCAAATAAACGTTACTTGCCAGAAAAGAAAAAAGAAGAAAAAAAAACGAGACAGTTTGGGGCTAAAATCCTGATAGTCTCCTTTTTGTATTTTAAGATAAAGTATTGTCAATCATAAATTTTGTCTTCTATTTTCTTTTATCTTAATTTTTAGTCGGCTCCTTATCGCAACCCCCTCGGGTCATTAATCTATGACAGCAAGGAAACAGCAGTGATCGGAATTAATAAAGTATGAGCTCTTGATGAGATTCGATTTTACAGTCACACACTCGGAGATTTTAGATATACGAATTGATGCCGAAAAGTTATAGGCCCAACCAAGAATGGAATAGTCTGACTCAGGGACAAGTTACTTTAAAAAAAAGGTGGTTCTGGATGATTGATTGATTTTAGCAGCATATCAACCGTATTGCGTTATTTTCTGTCTAGAGGTTATGGAATTGTACACATTGTACATTGATATATACGTGTACCACATACTCATGCCACGAGAGGAAACTGGACAATTTCCACCTCAGATACCTACGCCGCATCCTACGCATACTCTGGCAGTACAAAGTGCCCAACCCAGACGTGCTAGAACGAGCAAACATGAACAGTATATTCGTCATCATCTGCGAAAGACGCCTGCGCTGGCTTGTTTTTGTTTTGTTTTTTAATTCGAACGTTTATGAGAGTTAGATAAACATGTCAAATAGATATGTACGCACAACACTGAACATGACATACTATATTTTTTTTACACATGTCCTGTCGATGAGATATTACTACCTAGGTAAGTAAACTGAATGAACTTTGTTTTTTGTTGTTTTTTTTTATTCCAAACGTTTTGAAGAATTAGATAAACATATCAAATAAATATATACGCACAACACTGAACTTGACAGACTAATTTTTTTTTACACATGTTCTGTCGATGAGATATTACTACCTAGGTATGTGAACAGAATGAACTTTGTTTTGTTTTTTTTTGTTTTTTTTTTTTTTTATCCGAACGTTTTGAAGAGTTAGATAAACATGTCAAATAAATATGTACGCACAACACTGAACTTGACAGACTATATTTCTTTACACATGTCCTGTCGATGAGATATTACTACCTAGGTATGTAAACAGAAAAAACTTTGTTTTTGTTGTTGTTTTTTTTTTATCCGAACGTTTATGTGAGTTAGATAAACATGTCAAATAGATATGTACGCACAACGCTGAACTTGACAGATTATATTTTTTTACGCATGTCCTGTCGATGAGATATTACTACCTAGGTATGTGAACAGAATGAACTTTGTTTTTTTTTTGGGGGGGGGTTCTTATTTTGTTTTTTGTCCGAACGTTTATGAGAGTTAGATAAACATGTCAAATAAATATGTACGCACAACGCTGAACATGACATACTATATTTTTTTACACATGTCCTGTCGATGAGATATTACTACCTAGGTATGTGAACTGAATGAACTTTGCTTTTTTTTTAAATCCGAAATTTAAGAGAGTTAGATAAACATGTCAAATAAATATGTACGCACAACGCTGAACATGACATACTATATTTTTTTACACATGTCCTGTCGATGAGATATTACTACCTAGGTATGTGAACTGAATGAACTTTGCTTTTTTTGTATCCGAAATTTAAGAGAGTTAGATAAACATCTCAAATAAATATGTACGCACAACGCTGAACATGACATACTATATTTTTTTACACATGTCCTGTCGATGAGATATTACTACCTAGGTATGTGAACTGAATGAACTTTGCTTTTTTTTAATCCGAAATTTAAGAGAGTTAGATAAACATGTCAAATAAATATGTACACACAACGTTGAACTTGAGAGACTATTTTTGTTTTGTTTTTTACGCGGGATGTACCCTTACATATATTAACATACAAACATTTCAGTGTGTTCCACGTTCTTAGTGCCATTCTCTTACACATAGGTTTGAAATTCTTTGTCGTTATCGTTACGACCTCACTCGGAGTAGGGATTGATAAGATCTCAGATGAATAGGGAGGCCACCATCAAATTGTAATAGAATGGCAATTAGCAGCAGACATCTTGATTTATCTTTCGCTGCCTTCTGTCAACAAATGTTCTAATATTCATGAGACTCTAACCTTCCCCCAAACCTTTTCGCTATCAACTCTTCATTCCTCTGTCTTTCTTCCTCGTTCTCTACACTTCAATCTACAAATAACTTGACGACAAGATAAGCGTATCCCATTTCTATTTTACAACATTTTTTTTTCAAATGTAAACAGTACACTTGATGTTTGTTATGATAATTTACCACGCACGCATGAACTATTCCAACTATAACTAGCAGCAGGTACTACTCTTAAGCGAGGGCCAATATTCCAGCGGACAGTTGATAGACCGCCTCGCGAGTAACCTTCTCATTTGTATATGTTTGTACTACTGTTCTTTGTTAATATTTTTAAAACTCATTTCCTCTCTTGTGCCTTTATTCTGGCTCTCAACCAGACCACGACAATGCTTAAGTACGGAATCCTGGTAACTCAGCAGTCCATGACATGCAACACTCCACTTTTGGCCCTTCTCGGTAGAATAGTGGTAAGTATTCCCGACTGCCACGCGGGATATTGGGGT
>CM042148.1:96419543-96422043 GCA_023376005.1 Doryteuthis pealeii | reverse complement strand
TAATTTTCTTTAAGGTGCACATGACTTTCACGATCAAAGTCATGCAACATTTCGAACGATTACCATGATCGTATTTCGGATGAGTTACGTCACACAATTTCGAAAGAAAATTAACGGCTAAAAAACTCCAAATCCGTTGACTTCATTTAATTACATTTTTTGCCCTCATATACAACATTTCATTTTTTTTTCTCCAGACCGTCTGATATACCTTGAAAAAGGGTGAAGGTTCACCCGAAATATCGGAATAGATAAAACCAGGAACAGAGCAACGGTTGAATATATAAAAATTCTGATTTTTGTTCTGTTATTCTTGTTTTTGTTCTTTTTTCCAATTCTTCAAAAGACCAAACAAACAACGTTCAATAGAACATAACATACATAATTATATATATATATATATATATATATATATATATAATATATATATATATATATATATATGGGAGTAAATATGGAAATAAATCCGGGAATATTAAGAAATTTGAAAAACGAATTGTTCCAAAAATAAGATGAATTTATTTATCGACGCTTAAACGTTTCGGTTTATTCAAAACTTCAGCAGGATAGATTATGGGGTGAAGAAAATGATGGATGTTTTGTCAATGGCAGGAGTTAGAAAAATCTTTATAAAAATGAACAAATACATACATAATTAAATACATATATATATATATATATATATATATATATAGGTATATGTAAAAACAAAAAATTTTTTTGCGATGAAACAAAGAAAATACATTGCTCAATCACAGTTTGTAAGAGCTAATATTTATTTATTTATTTTACAATGTTTTCATAGATCAATGTTCATTATCAGCGACCGCGGTTTCATGCTAAAAGCAATCATCAGGCTGAGGAGCAAGATCCTATGGTGTTTGTTGGAGTTCTTTACTCAATGTCACATTTAGGATTGTAAATAATGTCGGGTGACATTGAGTAAAGAACTCCAACAAACACCATAGGATCTTGCTCCACAGCCTGATGATTGCTTTTAGCATGAAACCGCGGTCGCTGATAATGAACATTGATCTATGAAAACATTGTAAAATAAATAAATATATATATATATATATATATATATATATATATATATATATGTTGTTCTGGTTCCAACGGGAGAAATTTTGATATTTTATAAAAAAAGAAGAAGGTCCGCAAAATGTATTATATTCTCAGAAATTTTTTTTTATTCTTTTTATTTTACATACGCGACACGTGTTTCTGATCTGTTGTCTTCTTCAGGCATCGACTTATTATTTTGGCAGAATATGTCCGATATTTGATAGGTTGTGTGTGTTTCTGCAACTTTTCTATTATAATATATATATATATATATATATATATATATATATATATATATATATAATATGTTGCAAATACATAGAGAAAATGAATTTTAACGTATATGTTATATTAGTATTTGTAAGTAAGGTCAGACTTTTCCGATTCTTTGTCTGACTCATCACAAATCCTCCTGTCCCTGTTCGCAATGAACGGCCAGTTTTATTTCTGTTAGAAGAAAAGTGTCTCTTTTTATTAGCTCTACTGATGATATCTATCCACATAATCAAATCTTATTAACTATCGTCTTATCTCGGCTGTTTATGTCCGCACAAATGCAAAGGGGCTAAAATTGAATCTAACGTCATCTCAGTGTCCTGACCGTGTCCCCGTGTCCGGAGCCACGCCCAAACAAGACAGAATCAAATCATGCACAAGTGTGCACGCGCGGAATTCGAAAATAAGAAAGTCGACGTCCTAGATATATCTGTCGAAAATAATCATTTTGTTGGGGTTTACTATCGGAAAAAAACTTGCTTATTTATATTTACTAGCAAAATAAAAAGACACCCTCCGGGCGATATAAAAATAATTTTTTGAAAGATATTGCCTGAGGGGATGGGAGCTGAAAATTCAATGTCATAGAGTGTGTACCATAAGTATGTAAAATCGTCAAATTTATTAAAGGAGTAAAAAAAAGAAAGAAAGAAAGACATTTTGAAATGGAAACAGTCCGATAACTATAAATATTATATTGAAATAAAACAATCTGTATAAAAATATGTAACGCCGGGCATCTATTTATTGAAGCAATGAGGATTGTCTAACGTTGCATGCTCACATTTTGAGTATATTTATTCTATGTTATGACGTTGGATCATGTGTTGGGTAATGTGACGTAAGTAGTGACGCAGTTTTTGTTACAGACCAAAACCGGAAGCGAATCTCCATTATTAATAGATTTTGCAATCACGAAATTTCATTAAGTTGTGTGTAGCGTAAATAATTCCTTCTCAAACGTTGTCAAATATTTGAACACACCGTACAAGCGAAACTCAAAGTTCTATTGTCGAATCAGGTGCGAGTGTGTGTATTTGCATTATGCCAGGATCATTCAATAAATACCAGCCCTGTCGTTTGGGGTTTTAGAATACACCGACTATACTTCTGCAGAGGGGTGAGACCCCACCTCAATAGGGGAACCTGTTGGCCG
>CM042148.1:96414543-96417043 GCA_023376005.1 Doryteuthis pealeii | reverse complement strand
TGCTCATTTCTGTTATCAAATTATATCTAACCTGAGATCGGAGAATGGACTGGTGTAAAAAAAAGGCCTTTTGGATTATTTGTATTTGATATTTCATGAATTATAATATATATATATATACTAGCAAATATATGCACCCTCCGGGTGCAAGTATTTAAGTTTTAATGTAATAAAATATTATATTAAATTAGAAAGGCTAATGAGAGTAAATAAGAATACAGATAAAAAGATTTGAAATAGAAGTTTGTATAATCGAAAAATAAAACAATTTCCGTCTTTCGTTGCTAAATTTTCCTAATTCAACTATTTAGCTAAAATTGGAAGTAAAGAATGAAATTACAGTTATGTCTTCTTGCTAAGGAATTTCTTTTTAAGATTTATTGAAGATAATTTTGCTCATGTTCATTAAGATAAAACCAAACAATTAGAAATCAATAATACTAAGTACATATTTATTAAATTCAAATTTTTAATATCAATATGCAAATTAGCCTTCCCGTTCACACTGTAAACCACTATTTTGTTGTATATATAAATACAATTGCATATTATTAGTATGTGGCACTTTTATTAATAATTGAGGTTTAGATAGAAATAAAATTATGGAGAATGAGATGTAAATGATTAAGAAAATTGTGACTTGAATAGTAATAGTTTCGGTTACAAACAGACAAACACGCAATCTCCATTATAATAATATATATATATATATATAGTTGTAGAAAAGTTTTTCTCTCTACCACGGTTTCGGTGTTTAAGGTACATCTTCATCAGAAGAACTAATATATAGTTCTAATAGGAGAACTATATATTAGCAGCATTTCTTCTTTTATGCATGTTTTCTTGAACTAAACTGACAATTCTTGTTTGATGAGTTTCTTTTGTATCCTCTTCAATTGCCTCGCCATATTTTTTTTTATATTAGGGTGGAATTGGTGAATGAATCTACCAAAGGTTCTAACACTAGTACTTTCTGCACTACTTAGTGCAATAATCAGTTGTGAAGTAGTGAGATATTTCCATGGTTCTTTTTAAACAAACAGTTGAAGTAGGAATATGCAGGAGGAGGGGCTCACAAGTTTAGAAGAATCTTATGGGGAATGATGGGAGAAGAATTGGCAGGAAACTATACGCATTTCAAAATATGTTGGCTTGTTTCGAAGTTGATCATGTTTAAGGGGTGCTGTTTTGTGTAATGTATAGGGCATCGAGTATTCGAAGTTTTTGGGTCTTTTTTGTGCAGTATATGTGTGTTTTCAGTTAGAATTTTGGTAAATATTAGTTTCTGGCCTAGGACGACAACTTCCTGTGTGAGGTTACCTAACTATATATATATATATATATATAATATATATATATATATATATATATATTATATATATATATATATATATATATTATATATATAAAGGCATAGAGAAACAGAGAGAAAGCGAGTATTATAGACATGTTTATATTGATTTTTTCGTTTATAATATATATATATATATATATATATATATATATATATATATATATATATATATATATAAAATGGACTCTCCCGTCGATTTTCGACGTATGAGGGTTCATACACATAATGAACTCCCACACAGGGATTTGTTTATAGTGGTAAAGGCTTGTGTTGGACCATCCACACTTTTTGGCACTGTCGATAGGAAAGAATTGGTGCATCAAGGAATGCTACGAACCCAATCAACAACTGACCTCAGGAATTTTGAACCCAGAGTTTTATATATATATATATATATATATATATATATATATATATATATATATATATATATATATGAAGAAATATACCAGATTAGGAAAAGATCCGACAAAATTTGAAGAAAAGTGAATAATGAACACAGACAATTATATTCAATCAATATTTCGCGTCTGTTGGTCTTTAATTGTTTTTTTAAATCAGAATGATATAAAGACGATGAAAAATTAGAATGAGTAGGCAAGGAAAGGAGATCAAATCCCCAACCCACACATACAATACACACGCGAGCGCGGACACAAACACACACACACACATATATATATATATATACATATATATAATTTATAACATAATTGAATTTTTACAATAGCTTAAACAATATCATATTTCGTTTAATTAGCTGATCAACATCAAATAAAGTATGATATTGTTTAAGCTTTTGTTATATATATATATATATATATATTATATATATATATTGTTTAAGCTTTTGTTATATATATATATATATATATATATATATATTGTTTAATCTTTTGTTATATATATATATATATATATATATATATATATATGAGAAGTAGATACACAAGCGATGTGTTTATGATATGGCTTTTTTTTTGGGGGGGGGGAGAATATGTGCTTAATTGAAGTCGTACCTAATTTTGAAAGTTAATTAATTAATAATTAATTACCTAACTTTAAAAGTTAATTAATTAATTAGGCGGGCATCCCTATTAAATGTAAGGCTAAACAAATCCAGAAAAATCAATCTCTGTATGTACA
>CM042148.1:96399543-96409543 GCA_023376005.1 Doryteuthis pealeii | reverse complement strand
TGCGGCCTAAAGTCGGTATCAGCCAATCAGCGAGGGAGTCTATCCCCTTTTCACTAGCGCTAGACCAAGGAGATTGTTTTAGCATCTGAACTGGAGCGCCACACCTACCATCAGCTCCTTACTTTACCGCACAGATCCCTGTGCTACTCATAACGCTGAGTTGGCGAGGACCGGTATCGAACTAGGAACCTTGTGGTTTCTAGCCGAACGCTCTACCGACTGAGATAAAAGTAAGGTATTTTTATTTATTTACCTTTAATTAATAGAAAAGTTCCTTGTTAATAAATGTTCCAATATTTATGTTATGGGCTTCCAAAATGTTCACTATAACTTTACATTATCAGCTCTATGTGAATGGCAAGCAGCTTTGTCTAGGGTTTGAACTCGGTTACCGTGTCCATTTTATCGGTAATAACCATTATACACCGAGCAACTTTTTCATGCGTATCTCTGTTATTCATATATATATATATATATATATATATATATATATATTTCGAAATAAGTTTCCATGTTGTTGTTTTTTGTGGTGGGGGGGGGGAGATCTGTAGAAAAATGATCAGCATGAAAAGCCCCGTGGCTTCTAAAAATTAATTCTATTCTGTGAGCATGAATCGACCGTCGACCTATACACGGGATCAACTCAGACGCACGAGCAAAATGCAGTATTTCTGTCTTCCTTCCTCCAAAAATTCACCCAGCAAATCTTCTCATTTTCGTAACAAGTTTTCAAACTCTTTCGGGTTGAATAAATAGAATGAAAAGCCGGTGATGATGCTAAAAATACAGATAACATCTGGCTCCAAGCTGCGTTCTCGTCGATTTCAAATTATTGAGCCACAGATGAAAAAGTGACAGACGCACGAGCACCTTTCATCTTTCTTTTCACTTGCATGGCTTTCGTTCTTTTTCCGCTTGTTCTTTGCATTTTAAAAATACGTTCCGATCACGAAGCTCCAATTTGACACGAGCAAGCAGCAGCTTCCATTGTCTAGCAAAAGGTCTAATTAGCTTTTACTCTCCAGTTCCGCATCAAACTCTCCTTTTTTTTCTACTTCCTCTTCTTTTTCTTCCTGTCTCTTACTCTCCAACGTATCTTTTTGCTCACAGTTTCTCGTTAAACTCTTCTTCTTCTTCTTCTTCTTCTTCTTCTTCTTCTTCTCTTCTTCTCTCTCTCTCTCTCTCTCTCTCTCTCTCTCTCTCTCTCTCTCTCTCTCTCTCTCAAAGATTCTAAATATCTATCTATCTATCTATTGAATCTTCCACTTTCTCTTTACCAGGTAATACATCTACTCCGTCTAGTCCCTTCTTCTTCTTCTTCTTCTTCTTCTTCTTCTTCTTCTTCTTCTTCTCCAACGTATCTTTTTTGCTCACCAGTTTCTCGTTAACTCATCTTCTTCTTCTTCTTCTTCTTCTTCTTCTTCTTCTTCTTCTTCTTCTTCTTCTTCCCAACGTATCTTTTTGCTCACCAGTTTCTTCGTTAAACTCTTCTCTTCTTCTTCTTCTCTTCTTCTTCTTCTTCTCCTCTCTCTCTCTCTCTCTCTCTCTCTCTCTCTCTCTCTCTCTCTCTAAAGATTCTAAATATCTATCTATCTATCTATTTGAATCTTCCACTTCTCTCTACCCAGGTAATACATCTACTCCGTCTAGTCCCTTCTTCTTCTTCTTCTTCTTCTTCTTCTTCTTCTTCTTCTCTTCTTCTTCCCAACGTATCTTTTGCTCACCAGTTTCTCGTTTAAACTCCTCTTCTTCTTCTTCTTCTTCTTCTTCTTCTTCTTCTTCTTCTTCTTCTTCTTCTTCTTCTTCTTCTTCTTCTTCTTCTTCTTCTTCTCCAACGTATCTTTTTTGCTCACCAGTTTCTCGTTAAACTCAATCATCATCATCTTCTTCTTCTGTTTCTTCTTCTTCTTCATCTTCTTCTTCTTTCTTCTTCTTTTCTTCCTTCTTCTTCTTCTTCTTCTTCTTCTTTCTTGTCTCTTACTCTCAACGTGCTTTTTGCTCAACAGTTTTTCGTTAAAACTCTTCTTCTTTCTTCTTCTTCTTCTTCTTCTTCTCTCTTCTCTCCTTACACTCTAATATCTCTTTTTACTCTTCAGTACCACGTCAAGTTTTCTTCGCTTTCTTTCTTTATTATCTTTACTCTCCAAACGTATCTTTTTTACTCTCTTTTTCCGCTTCAACATTTCTTTCTTCTTCTTCTTTCTTCTTCTCTTCTTCTTCTTCTTCTTTTCTTCTTCTCTTCTTCTACAAACATAACTCTTTTTGTAACACTCACTGTATCTCAAACAATGTTCTATCATCTAATTCTTGACGTACTATTTTCTTCTTCTCATTTGTTTCTTTTCAAATCAGTAACTAAATTGTATAATATTCGCCGTCATTCGCTTTTTCTTTCTTTCTCTTGAATTCATTTTATACGGTTTTTGGTTCTTGCTCTTGTCCAGCTTTTTATATTTCCTTCTGTCTTTACTAAGAAGTCTTTTTTTCTATTTATCTCTTTCTCTCATTTAGTTTTTCTTCTCTCAGGCTCTACTTTCTATCATCTCTTTTCACTTTCTAACATTCCCCCCTCTCTCTCTCTCTCTCTCTCTCTCCTCTCTCTCTCTCTCTCTCTCTCTCTATCTCTCTATCTATCTATCTATCAGTCTACCTACCTATCTATCTATCAGTCTATCTACATATCTATCTCTGGATGTCTGTATATTCTACACATGTTCTTTTCTTTTTTACTATTCACTCCTTCCGTCTGTCTTTTGCTAATACCCCCATCTCACACTCTGCTCTCTCTCTCTCTTCTTTTCTCTCTCTCTCTCTCTCTCTCTCTCTCTCTCTCTCTCTCTCTCCTCTCTCTCTCTTGGGAAACATGCTCCCTCATATCTCTATCTCTATATCTATTTATTCTCTTTCTCTCTGTCTCTCTTTGTCTGTCTGACCCTGTCTCTGTGCCTGTCTGTCTGTTTCTCTCTGTCTCTCTCACTCTCTCTTTCTCTCCCTCTCTTTTAGACACATATTCCTCTATCTCTATCTCTCTGTCTCTCTGTCTCTGTCTCTGTCTCTGTCTCTGTCTCTCTCTCTGTCTCTCTCTCTCTCTCTCTCTCTACCCAATTTCTCTTCCTTTGCAAGATGTACCGTTATTTATCACATGCATGGCTTTTTTTTAACAGGAATATTAAATTGTTCATGAGAATTAAGTCTTTGGACACAAGTAAATCCGCTATATCAACATATAGCATGTGGTATTAGACCAAGGAGCATCCAGTGGTAAGGTTTCATATATGAGAGTGGAGGCACCACTTGCTATTACTCCCAAGACAACTCTAACTGCAAATGTTCCTGACTTCTAGGGTCAAATCTTTTAAAATGTTTCAATTGCATTAATGCATCGGCACTTAAAGTATAAATGTTAAAGCTAAGTATGGAGAGTTCACCATCATCGTCATTAAGTCGAGCAGACTGCATTCTTATAACTCTTTCTCGTTAACCGTTATCGATCATCGCTCCTGACAAGTCGTCCTTGCGGCATCCAGTATCCACACAAAGCCGATCAATTTGGGTTTTTGGTGATCGGCTTACTTTGGTGTGTTCATATGTAGGTGTCCTCATAGAAGGTTATATGTTTGTTGTTAATGCTCCAGCAGTTTCCTACATATCGTGTTCGTCTTACTTGGATGGTTCCTATTGTTACATAGTTAGTAGATCCCTAATACTTTTTTAAGGTATTGTAGATATCATAATGGCGATTAGTACAGCTGATGGCCTTGAGAGTGAGTGACAACGTTTGACCTCCCTCTCACCCTGCCTTGTGGGGATGGATCGTGAGAACCGGAAGCCATGGAAGACCCTGTCTTCCGGTTTAAGGATAGTCAGTTTAAGTCAGTTAGGAGTTAGGAGCTCGAGGTGTAAGTCGGCTTTCTATGCGCATCCTGTCATCTGCGCAGATTGTCTGGTTTGGGGATTTACAAAAAGTAACATCAACGTAAATCGAAGTCTTGTGTTTATGAACTAAAAACTAACAATGACACAGGGCTTCTATTTAACGAGAAATCACAAGAACCCCAGACCCGAAGTCCCCAAATAAGAGACCAGACCTAGAAGAGACCAGAACCAAGATTTTAGAAGATAGAACCAAAGCCGACCAGAAGAAAAGACGACCAGAGTAAGAAGTAAGAAAGGTATATAACGTTATATAGATTTGGTAACGTGAAAACCCCAGTATGCAACACTGTGATAGAAGGCTGTACTGCTGCTTTTTGTGGGGTGCTGCTACAGGACCTTCTTCGCTAGGCGTTTCATTAAGGTCCAAGTGGTGAAGCTATAC
This sequence comes from Doryteuthis pealeii, assembly GCA_023376005.1. Classification (NCBI taxonomy): domain Eukaryota; kingdom Metazoa; phylum Mollusca; class Cephalopoda; order Myopsida; family Loliginidae; genus Doryteuthis; species Doryteuthis pealeii. The sequence continues at coordinate 96,405,225 of CM042148.1, read as the reverse complement.
AGTAGTACTGACTGGGCTAAATCTTGGTATAATTTTCACTTCATCTTATCAGACAGATCAGATTTTCATACGATTTATAATCTGTCTATAACAATCTAAGCCTTTCCTATACAAATATTGACATCGGTTTCAATAGATGAGATATTACTATCTAGGTATGTAAACTGGTCTAATAATTTCATAGGCTTACCATCCAGTGTGGGGGTGTCTCCATTTTGTTTAAAATCAATGGACTCCATTTTATCTGAGTTTATGTAGAATCCAATACCTTTTGCTGCCTTCTCTGGGCTGTGTAGCAATTTTGTGTTGGGCAGCTGTATTAGTGAGAAGGGCTTGATCATCTTCGTCGTCAGCATCCGTAATAGTCTCTGCGGGATATCGACTGTTTCTTGTCTTTTTAGTGCGAAGCCTTTTTCTTTCGCTAGATCCAATTAAATTCGTAGTACGTAGTCAATGATATTCGTAGTTATAGGCATTACAGTCTCGGAAGACTACATGATTTTGATCCCTGAAGTTAAAGCCCTCCTGCGACTGTGAAGTCGAATGTTCGAAAAAAACAGCCCTTCGACCACAGATGTCGTATGAAGTGCGTGTGGGAGTGAAAACGTGTTGCTTCAAGATTTACCGTATATAATAGCATAGTTTATTTTAAATATACACTCCTACATTTGCGGCGCTAGTAGGTGTCGTCGGTGATTGTAGTATGCATGGGGTCACTGGAAAGTTTTCGGATCTGTCAACATCATACTCTCCTCACCAGGCCGACCCTATCATAGATAATCAAACTCTGATCACCCACTGACTTTTAAGACGCTAATAGCTGATGTTGGCATCCTTCCGTCTACGGAAGACGATAGAGTAGTGTCCAATTTCCCCTCTCTGTCTCTCTCTTTATTATATATCATATATATATATATTTATATATATAATATATGCTTCTTGCAATTTGGATTACTTATTAAATATGAAATGTTCCTCTACTATATATCTCTTCTTTTTTTCTATGGTATTTCACCCCCATCTCTCTCTCTCTCTCTCTCTCTCTCTCTCTCTCTCTCTCTCTCTCTCTCTCTCACACACACACACACACACCACACACACACACTCTATATTTCTATGTATCTATCTGATTTGTCACCTGAACTTACTGAGTAAGTGTGATAATTTTTCCTCTGATTGCATCACTGTTTCTCTTTCTTCTATGGGTCTCTCCACCACCACCACCCTTATCGCCACCTCTCTCTCTCTCTCTCTCTCTCTCTCATTCCCTCTCTCTCTTCTCTTCTTTCCCTCTTCATTTTTATTGTTCATTTCTCATATCATCGACCTACTTCCCGTTCTTTTTTTTAAAATTGTTTTCCTATTTTTTGTCTTTTTACTTGTTTTTTTCCTGCATTCAATCTCAATTAAGATTACACCTGTATGTCTCAAAACATTCTCTTCTCGCCCCTCTCTCCCCCCTCTCTCCTCTCTCTCTCTCTCTCTCTTTTCTCTCTCACTCTCTCTCTCCCACCCTCCCTCCCTCCCTCGCACTTTTTCCTACATTCAATCTCAATTAACATCCACCTGTATCTCTCAGAAATCTCTCTCTCTTTCTCCCCCCCCTCCTCTCTCTCTCTCTCTCTCTCTCTCTCTCTCTCTCCCCATCTCTTTCCCTCTCTTCTTCTCTCTCTCTTTATACATCTTTGTACATTCCATCTCAATTAAGATCCATTTGTATCTCTCAGAAATCTCTCTATTTCGCATATATATATATATATCAGTCTCTCTCTCTCTCTCTCTCTCTCTCTCTCTCTCTCTCTCTCTCTCTCTCTCTCTCTCTCTCTCTCTCTCTCTCCCCATCTCTTTTCCCTCTCTTCTTCTCTCGCTCTTTATACATCTTTGTACATTCCATCTCAATTAAGATCCATTGTATCTCTCAGAAATCTCTCTATTTCGCAATATATATATATATCATTCTCTCTCTCTCTCTCTCTCTCTCTCTCTCTCTCTCTCTCTCTCTCTCTCTCTCTCTCTCTCAACCAGTCTCACTGCCTTTCAACCTTTCTCTTTCTCTGTCTGTCTGTCTCTCTTCTGACACACTCTCTCTCTCTCTCTCTCTCTCTCTCTCTCTCTCTCTCTCTCTCTCTCTCCTCCCGCTCGCTCGCTCGCTCTCTCTCGTGCTCAACGATTTCTCTCTCTTTCAATCTCTCACTCTTCTCTATCTCTCTCTCTTTCAACCACTCTCCTCTCTTTCAACCAATCTCTTTCTCTTTAAACCGCCCCCTCTCCCCCTCTCTCTCTATCTCTCTCCACTTTTGTTTTAGTTTCGTTTTCCAATTTTCGACTTGCCAATTCCTTTCATTGTTTTTTTCTTCTTCTCTGATTTCTTTACGGTAATTGTTTCCATTAATATCTAAATATAAACATCCTCTTATTTTTAGACCTTAATTTACCTCCTCATTTTCTCATCACAGTTTTTCTTGGCCTTTTTCTCCATTCTCTTCGATTTTAATCCACACATCCTTATTAATGTTCACTCCTTTTGAGTTTTTCACACCAGTGTTAGCTGATGCTCTTTCACTGGAGTCTGAGTGACAACAAGTCTCCTTGGGTCTCCAGGACTCTTCTGAGTATTCTGGCAGATTGCAGCAGTGCAGTATTCTGGATGGTCTCAAATCTTCCTCTGATTTCCAGATTTTCCAATCTTTTTTACAAGCTTTTTGGACCGTTCCAAGTGCACCAACTACAATTGGTATCACTTTCACTTTCATATTCCATAACTTTTTCAGTTCTCTGGCAAAGTACAGGTATTTATCCATTTTTTCGTTTTCCTTCAGCTTCACCCTGTAATCTGCTGGAACTGCAAAATCCACCAGTTGACAAGTTCTTTCTTTTTTGTTAATCAACACTAGGTCTGGTCTTCTTGCTGGGATAAGGTGATCTGTTTTTATCTCAAAGTCCCAGAGAATTGTATGCAGTTCGTTCTCAAGAACATATTCTGTTTTATGCATATACCATTTTGTTGTATGGTCAAAATTTAATTTTTTGCATAATTTCCAGTGGATCATCTTTCCAACCCAGTCGTGCCTAGTTTTGTACTCCCGTTGTGCTATTTTTCTACATTCGCACAGTATATGGTTTACAGTCTCATCTCTGTCACCGCATAGTCTACATATACTTGTTGGGTCTTATCAATTTTTGCTTTGATATACTTTGGCATTATTCTGTGCAGCAGTTATTAGTGATTCAGTTTCTCTCTTGAGGTTTCCTTTTCTTAACCATGTCCAGTTTTTTCATGTGCAACCTCTCCAATTTGTTGTCTCTCTCTCTCTCTCTCTCTCTCTCTCTCTCTCTCTCTCTCTCTCTATCTCTCTACGATGTTCTTTTCTTTTTTCTACCATTTCTCTTGTATCGTCTCCCCATAATTTCTATTTTATAACTCTCTCTCTCTCTCTCGCTCTCTTCTCTCTCTCTCTTCTCTCTCTCTCTCTCTCTCTCTCTCTCTCTTAGTGTATATCTCATTCTGTTATCCTCTCCGATATTCTATCATTTCTCTTACTCTCCACATCCACTCCATTATCGCACCATCAATCATCCTCCCACATCTCAATCCTATACATTCTTTGTCGACTAACTTCCTCTTAGATTTAACTTCACCTTAGGAATTAATGAAATACTCAGCTGTAAAGAACATTGTAAACATTTTTTCAAAGATCTCTTTATTAAAACATGTTACGATTTTTGAGGCCATTTTTGGGCTTCAGATTAGAACACTTTAGGGTGGAGAACCCTTGTGTTAAGCAGAGGCTGATCCTTAGTGTAACATTTCGTTGTTCCTCGGTGCCCTTAGTGTTGGGTAGAATCATTTAGTTTTTCCCTCGATGTCCTTTAGTATTGGTTAGAATCCTTTGGTTGTCTTCGCGTGTCCCTTAGTATTGGTAGAATCCTTTGGTTGTCCCTCCCGTGTCCCTTAGTATTGGTAGAATCCTTGGTTGTTCCTCGGTGTCCCTTAGTGTTGGTTAGAATCTTTGGTTGTTCCTCGGTGTCCCTTAGTATTTGGTAGAATCCTTTTGGTTGTTCCTCGTGTTCCTTAGTGTTGGTAGAATCATTTAGTTGTTCCTCGGTGTCCCTTAGTATTGGGTAGAATCCTTGTTGTTCCTCGGTGTTCCTTAGTGTTAGGTAGAATCATTTGGTTGTTCCTCGTGTTCCTTAGTGTTGGTAGAATCCTTTGGTTGTGTCCTCGGTGTTTCCTAGTATCTGGTTAGAATCCTTTGGTTGGTTCCTCGGTGTTCCTTAGTGTTGGTAGAATCCTTTGGTGTTTCCTCGGATGTTCCTAGTGCTTGAGGTTAGAATCATTTGGTTGCGTCGGTGTCCTTTAGTTATTGGTTAGAATCCTTTGTTGTTCCTCGGTGTGCCTTAGTGTTAAAGAAGAATCATTTAGTTGTTCCTCGGTGTCCTTAGATTTAGGTAGAATCCTTTTGGTTGTTCTTCGGTGTCCCTTAGTATTAGGTAGAAATCCTTTGGTTGTTCCTCGTTGTCCCTTCAGTATTGGGTTAGAATCCTTTGGTTTGTTCCTCGGCTCGTTCCTTAGGTTGGGTGAATCATTGGTTGTTCCTCGTCTGTCCCTTAGTATTGGGTAGAATCCTTTGGTTGTTCCTCGGGTCCCTTAGTGTTGGTGAATCATTGTTTTCCTCGTTTGTCCCTTATATTGGAGAATCCTGGTGTTCCTCGGTATTTGTTTCCTTAGTTGTTGGGTAATAGAATCCTTTGGTTGTTCCTCGTTGTCCCTTAGATATTGGGTAGATCCTTTTGGTTGTTCCTTCGTGCTCCTAGTATTGGGTAGATAGAATCATTTTGTGTTGGTTCCTCGTTTCCCTTGTATTGGGTAGAATCCTGTTGGTTTGTTCCTCTGGTGTCCTTAGTATGGGAAATCATTTGTGTCGTCGGTGTTCCTTAGGGTTGGGAATAGAATCCTTTGGTATGCTCGGTGTCCCTTAGTATGGTAGATCATTGTTTGTTCGTCGGTGTTCTTAGTGTTGGAGTTAGAATCTTTGGTTGGTTCCTCGGTGTCCCTTAGTATTGGTTAGAATCCTTTGGTTGTTCCTCGATGTCCTTTTAGTATTGGGTAGAATTCTTATGGTTGTTCCTCGTTCCCTTAGTATTTGGGTAGAATCCTTTGGTTGTTCCTCGATGTCCTTTAGTATTGGTAGAATCCTTTGGTTGTTCCTCGGTGATTCCTTTAGTATTAGTTAGAATCCTTTGGTTGTTCCTCGGTGTCCCTTTAGTATTGGGTTAGAATCATTTGGTTGTTCGTCGGGTCTCCTTAGCTGGTGGGGTAGATCATTAGTGTTCCGTCGGTGTTTCTTAGTATGGGTAGAATCCTTTGCGTTGTTCTCGGTGTTCCTTAGTGTTAGGTAGAATCATTTAGTTGTTCCTCGTGTCCTGATGGTAAGAATCTCTTGTGGCTTTCTCGGTGCCCTTAGTGTTGGGTTAGAATCATTTGGTTGTCCTCCGATGTCCTTTAGTATTGGGTAGAATCCTTTGGGTGCTTCCTCGTCCCTTAGTATTGCGGCTTTGTGTGTGTGTCGTACTTGCGATCACGCTCACTTTTATGCCATAAAGTCTACATCTGTCTGATCAGCACGATGCATTTGGATGTGTGTTCGTCGTTGATTCACTTAGTTGTTGGCTCAGAACCTT
>CM042148.1:96392655-96399443 GCA_023376005.1 Doryteuthis pealeii | reverse complement strand
GAGAGATGTCCCTTAGTATTTTGGGTAAATCCTTTGGTTGTTCCTCGGTGTCCTTGTATTGTGTAGAATCCTTTGGTGTTCTGGCTGTCCTTAGTATTGGCGTAGAATCCTTTGTTGGTTGCCTGCGGTGTCCTTTAGTATTGGGTGAAGTCCTTGTGGTTGTTCTGCAGGTGTCCCTTAGGTATCTTGGGATAGAATCCCTTTTTGTTGTTCCTCGGGTGTCGCTTAGTATTGGGTAGGATATGCCTTATGGTTTGGTTCCTCGGTGCCCCTTAGTTGGGTAGAATCCTTTGTTGTTCCTCGTGGTCCCTTAGTATTGGTAGAATCCTTGGTTGTTCTGCGGGTGTCCTGTAGTATTTTGGGTAGAATCCTTTGGTTGTTCCTCGGTGATCCCTGTAGTATGTGAGAATCCTTTGGTTGTTCTCGCTGTCCCTTAGTATTGGGTGAATCTTTGGGTTGGTTCTTCGGTGTCACCTTAGTATTGGGTAGAATCCTTTGGTTGTTCCTCGGTGGCCTTAGTATGTGTAGAATCCTTTGGTTGTTCCTCGGAGGGGGTGTCCCTTAGGTATTGGGTAGAATCGCTTGGTTGTTCCTCGGTGTCCCTTAGTATGGTTAGAATCCTTGGTTTGTTCTGCGGTGTCCCTTAGTATTTGGGTAGAATCCTTTGGTTGTTCCTCGGTTGTCCTTAGTATTGGTGTAGATCTGTTGTGTTGTGCCTGTCGGTGGTCCCTTAGTGATTGGGTGGAATCGCTTTTGGTTGTTCCGTCGGTGTCGCCTGTGAGTATTGGGTAGAGATCCTTTGGTTGTTCTCGGTGTCCTTAGTATGGGGTAGGAATACTTTGGTTGTTCCTCGGTGTCCCTTTAGTATTTGGTTAGGAATGTCCTTTGGTTTTCCTCGTGTGCCCTTAGTATTGGGTAGAATCCTTTGGTTGTTCCTCAGTGCCCTTAGTGATTGGGGTAGAAGGGACCTTTTGGTTGTTCCTGCGTGGTCCCTTGGTGTATTGTGTAGAATCCTTTGGTTGTTCCTCGGTGTCCTTAGTATTGGGTAGAATCCCTTTGGTTGTTTCCTCGGTGTCCCTTAGTATTGGGTAGAGAATCCTTTTGGTTGTTTCCTCGGTGTCCATTAGTATTGTGTAGAATCCCTTTGTTGTTCCTCGTGTCCCTTAGTAAAATTGGGTAGAAATCGTTTGGTTGTTGCCTCGGTGTCCCTTAGATTGGGGTAGAATCCTTTGGTTGTTCCTCGGGTGGTCCCTTAGTATGGTAGGAATCCTTTGGTTGTTGCGCTCGGTGTCCTTAGTATTGTGGGTAAAGAATCCTTTGTTGTTCCTCGGTGTCCCTTAGTATTGGGTAGAATCCTTTGGTTGTTCCCTGGTGTTCTGCCTTAGTATTGGGTAGAATCCTTGGTTGTTCCTCGGTGCCCTTAGTAATTGGTGTAGAATCCTTTGGTTGTTCCTCGGTTGTCCCTTAGTATTTTTTTTGGTAGAATCCTTTGGTTGTTCTCGGTGTCTTAGTATTGGGTAGAATCCTTTGGTGTTCTCTTCTCGTGTCCCTTAGTATTGGTAGAATCCTTTGGTTGTTCTCGGTGTCCCTTAGATTGGGTGAATCCTTTGTTTTCCTGGTGTTCCTTAGGTATTGGGTAGAATCCTTTGGTTGTTCCTCGGTGTCCCCCTTAGTCATGGTAGAATCCTTTGGTTTGGTTTCCTCGTGTTCCCTTAGTATTGGTAGAATCCTTTGGTTGTTCCTCGGTGTCGCCTTAGTTATTGGGGTAGAATCCTTTTGGTTGTTCCTCTCGGTGTCGGTCGTGTAGTAGTGGGCTAGAATCCGTTTGGTTTGTTCCTCGGTGCGCTCCCCTTAGTAATTTGTGTAGAATCCTTTTGGTTGTTCCTTCGGTGTCCTTAGTAAATTGGGTAGACTCTTTGGTTGTTCTCTGGTGTTACCCTTATGGTGTTGGTAGAATCCTTTGGTTGTTTGCGGTGTCCTTAGTATTCGGTAGAATCCGTTTGGTTTGTTCCTCGTGTCCTTAGTATTGGGTAGAATCCTTTGGGTGTGTTTCCTCGGTGTCCCTTAGTATTGTAGAATCTTTGGTTGGTTCCTCGGTGTCCCCTCAGTATTGGTAGAATCCTTGTGGTTGTTCCTCGGTGCCCCTTAGTATTGGGTAGAATCCTTTGGTTGTTCCTCGGTGTCCTTAGTATTGTGTTAGAATCCTTTGGTTGTTCCTGCGGTGTCCCTTAGTATTGGTAGAATCCTTTGGTTGTTTCCTCTCGGTGTCCCTTAGTATTGTGTAGATCCTTGGTTGTTCTCGGTGTCCCTTAGTATTTGGTAGAATCCTTTGGTTGTTTCCTCGTGTCCTCTAGTATTGGGTAGAATCTTTGGTTTTCCTCGGTGTACCTTAGTAATTGGGTAGAAATCTTTGGTTGTCCTCGTGTCACCATCTAGTATTGTGTAGAATCCTTTGGTTGTTCTCGGTGTCCCTTAGTATTCGGGTAGAATCTTTGGTTGTTCCTCGTGGTGCCTTATATTGGTGTAGAATCCTTTGGTTGTTCCTTGCGGGTGTCTCCTTAGTATTGGGTAGAATGCCTTTGTGTTGTTGCCTCGGTGTCCCTTAGGTATTTGGGTAGAATCCTTTGGTTGTTCCTCGGTGTCCTTAGTATTGGGTAAGAATCCTTTTGTTGTTCCTGCGGTGTCCCTTAGTATTGGTAGAATCTTTGGTTGTTCCGGTGTCCTTAGTATTGGGTAGAACCTTTGGTTGTTCTCGTGTCCCTTAGTATGTGTCGATGTCCTTATGTGGTTTGTTCCTGCGGTGTCCCTTAGTAATTTTGGGGTTTAAAAATCCTTTGGTTTGTTCGGCTGCGGTGTCCCTTCATATTGTGTAGCATCCTTTGGTGTCGCCGGTGTCCCTTAAAGTATGGGTAGAATCCTTGGTTGTTCCTCGGTGTCCCTTAGTATTGGGTAGAATCCTTGGTTGTTCCTCGGTGGTCTTAGTAATTAGTGTAGAATCCTTTGGTTGTTCCTCGTGGTGGCCCTTGTATTGGGTTAGAATCTTTGGTTGTTCCTGCGGTGTCCCCTTAAGCTATTGGGTCGAATCCTTTGGTTGTTCCTCGGTGTCCTTCAGTATGTGTAGAATCCTTTGGTTGTTCCCTCGGTGGTCCCTAGTATTGGGTAGAATCCATTTGGTTGTTCCTCGGGTGTCCCTTAGTATTGTGTAGAAATCCTTGGTTTTCCTCTCGGTGTCCCTTAGTCATTGGGTAGAATCCATTGGTTGTTCTCGGTGTCTTAGTATTGTGTAGAATCCTTTGGTTGTTCCTCGGCTTGCCTTAGTATTGGTAGAATCCTTTGGTTTGGTTCCCTGTGTCCCTTTAGTATTGTGTAGATCCTTTGGTTGTTCCTCGGTTGTCCTTAGTATTGGGTAGAAGTCCTTTGGTTGTTCCTACGGTGTCCCTTAGTATTGGGTAGAATCCTTTGGTTGTTCCTCGTGTGCCCTTAGTATTGGGTAAATCTTTGGTTGTTCCTCGGTGTCTCTTAGTATTGGGTAGAATCCTTTGGTTGTTCCTCGGTGTCCCTTAGTATTGTGTAGAATCCTTTGGTGTTCCTCGTGTCCTTAAGTATTGGGGTAGAATCCTTTGGTTGTTGCTCGGTGTCCCTTAGTTATTTGGTAGAATCCTTGTTGTTCCTCGGTGTCCGCTTAGATTGTGTAGAATCCTTTTGCTGTTCCTCGGTGTCCCTTAGTATTGGGTAGAATCCTTTGGTTTTGTTCCTCGTGTCCCTTAAGTATTGTGTAGAATCCTTTGGTTGTTCTCGGTGTCCCTTAGTATTGGGTAGAATCCTTTGGTTGTTCCTCGGTGTCCCTTAGTATTGGGTAGTAATCCTTTGGTTGTTCCTCGGTGTCCCTTAGTATTGTGTAGAATCCTTGGTTGTTCCTCGGTGTCCCTTAGTATTGGGTAGAACTCCTTTGGTTGTTCTCGGTGTCCCTTAGTATTGGGTAGAATCCTTTGGTTGTTCCTCGGTGTCCTTAGTATTGTGGTAGAAATCCTTTGGTTGTTCCTCGGTGCCCTTAGTATTGGGTAGAATCCTTTGGTTGTTCCTCGGTGTCCCTTAGTATTGGTAGAATCCTTTGGTTGTTTCCTCGGTGTCCCTTAGTATTGGTAGAATCCTTTGGTTGTTCCTCGTGTCTTAGTATTGTGGGTAGGAATCCTTTGTGTTGTTCCTCGGTGTGTCCTTAGTATTGGTAGAATTCCTGGTTGTTCCTCGGTGTCCCTTAGTATTGGTAGAATCCTTTGGTTTTGTCCTCGGTGTCCCTTAGTATATTGTGTAGAATCCGTTGTTGTGTGTGAATCCTCGGGTGGTCCCTTAGTATTGGTAGAATCCTTTGGTGTTCCTCGGTGTCCCTTAGTATTGGGTAGAATCCTTTTGGTTGTTCCTCGGTGTCCTAGTAGTAATTGGGGTAGAATCCTTTGGTTGCCCTCGGTGTCCCTTAGTATTGGGGTAGAATCCTTTGGTTGTTGCCTCGGTAGTCCCTTAGTATTGATAGAATCCTTTGGTTGTTCCTCCGGTTGTCCTTAGTATTGGGGGTATGAATCCTTTGGTTGTTCCCGTGGTCCCTTAGTATTGGTAGAATCCTTTGGTTGTTCCTCGCGTGTCCCTTAGTATTGGGTAGAATCCTTTGGTTGTTCCTCGGTGTCCTTAGTATTGGGTAGAATCCTTTGGTGTGTTCCTCAGGTGTCCTTAGTATTGGGGTAGAAATCCTTTGGTTGTTCCTCGGTGTCCCTTAGTGTTGGGTAGAATCCTTTGGTTTGTTCCTCGTGTCCCTTAGTATTGTGTAGAATCCTTTGGTTTGTTCCTGCTCGGTGTCCCTTAGTATTGGTAGAATCCTTTGGTTGTTCCTCGGTGTCCCTTAGTATTGGTAGAATCCTTTGGTTGTTCCTCGGTGTCCCTAGTAGTTGGTAGAATCCTTTGGTTGTTCCTCGGTGTCCTTAGTATTGGTAGAATCCTTTGGTTGTTCCTCGGTGTCCCTTGTGTTGGGTAGAATCCTTTGGTTGTCCCTCGGTGTCCCTTAGTATTGTGTAGAATCCTTTTGGTTGTTCCTCGGTGTGCCTTAGTATTGGGTAGATCCTTTGGTTGTTCCTCGGTGTCCCTTAGTATTGGGTGGAATCCTTTGTTGTTTCGGTGTTCCCTTAGTGTTTGTAGAATCCTTTGGTTGTTCCTCGGTGTCCTTAGTGTTGGGTAGAATCCTTTGGTTTTCCTCGTTGTCCCTTAGTAATTGGGTAGAATCCTTTGGTTGTTCCTCGGTGTCCCTTAGTATTGGGTAGAATCCTTTGGTTGTCCCTCGGTGTCCCTTAGTGTTGGGTAGAATCCTTTGGTTGTTCCTCGGTGTCCCTTAGTGTTGGGTAGAATCCTTTGGTTGTTCCTCGTTGTCCCTTAGATTGGTAGAATCCTTGGTTTTCCTCGGTGTCCCTTAGTGTTGGGTAGAATCCTTGGTTGTCCTCGGTGTCCCTTAGTGTTGGGTAGAATCCTTTGGTTGTCGGTGTCCCTAGTGTTGGGTAGAATCTTGGTTGTCCCTGGTGTCCTTAGTGTTGGGGTAGAATCCTTTGGTTGTTTCCTCGGTGTCCTTAGTGTTGGGTAGAATCCTTTGGGTTGTTCCTCGGTGTCCCTTAGTATTGGGTAGAATCCTTTGCTTGTTCCTCATTCTCCCTTAGTATTGGGTAGAATCCTTTGGTTGTTCCTTGGTATACCTTAGTGTTGTCCTTTGGTTGAACAGTCCTTTTTGTTTATAAACATCAACAATTTATTTTTTCTCTGAATTAGCTCTACTCCTTCATTTCTTTGTTTTCCATCTTTCTTTCGTTTTTATTAATATTTATTTTCATTTAATTAAGTATCTTATCATCTTTCTCTCCCCCTCTGCTTCTCTCTATCCCTCTGTCTCCGTCTCTGTCTGTCTCTCTCTCTCTCTCTATCTCTCTCTCTATCTCTCTTTCTCGACCTTTCCTCTATCATCTTTCTCTCCTCCCCCTCTGTTTGTCTCTATCCCTCTGTCTGTCTGTCAGCCTGTCTGTCTGCCTGTCTCTCTCCTCCTCTTCTTCTCTCTCTCTCTCTCTCTCCTCTCTCTATATATATATATATATATATATATATATATTATATATTTCTCTCTCCACTTTTCTCTATTTCTTTAATCGTTTTGTTTATAAACCACAGCGTTTATTTTTGTCTGAATTAGCACTAGTTCTTTCTTTCCTTCTTTCCTTTTCAGATTATTACCTCTCTCTCTCTCTCTCTCTCTCTCTCTTCTCTCTCTCTCTCTCTCTCTCTCTCTCTCTCTCTCCCTCTCTCTCTTTATTTCTTATTAATATTTATTTTCATTTAATTAAATATCTTATCAACTTTCTCCCCCCTCTCCTCTCTCTCCCTATCTCTCTTTCTCGACTTTCCCATTATTTCTTCAATCGTATATTTTCTCTAATTTTATTTGCCTCACCTGCAATCATTACCTTCTTGTTACCTTTTCTTATCTCCATTTTACCTGATGATTCGTCGAAGGATTTTCTTCGTCTTTTACCGCCCATTTTCTTTCCACTTAAGTTTTCTAAAGACAAAAAAAAAGAATCTGGAATCTAGAACACGATTTGTATGGAGAGATTGCTTCTTCACACGTTTTACTTTTTTTTTCTTCTTTCTCTCTTTACAAGATTTCTTACTGTGATATCTCATGGGAAACGAATGGTAAAAAATATTTCGACGTAAAAAAAGAAAATCAGGTTTCGTGTCGATTTCTCATACACTTACAAGTT
>CM042148.1:96365155-96387655 GCA_023376005.1 Doryteuthis pealeii | reverse complement strand
TATATAAAAATCATTCATAGGATTCATTTGGGGTATGTAATAATAATATTAGAGGTCAATAACACCAAATAAGTATTCATTACACTAAATAAGTATTCATTAAACCCGGTTTTGTTTAAACCAGTTTCCAAATAAACCACACCATATAGTATGTAAACCTTTTCTTAGTGATATATAAGACACATTGCAGGATTTTAAACCCACTAATAACATGGACTGTTTTGAGGCAAATCTAACTCAGATCTTCATAGAGACCTCGTTAATAAATAAAATGTATTCTATGTATTAATGATTTTGACTATAAATTAAATACTTATTAAAGATTTTGTGTAAATCCTGAAGATATTGTAAGGTATGCAGGGACATAGTTTCGGTTACAGCCAGACACCGGTTCTCGATTATAGCTATTAACAAAGCTTTGCTCAGATAAAACACAAAACCGGAAGTGTGGGCGCCAATAAGAATCGAACTCACTAACAATGGTCTGAAAATCTAGCTTGTTAACCATTACACCACGTGAAGTGCCCGAATCTCCATTGTAATAAGGTATATATAAAGATAAAATGTTATTAAGTTTTTGTTTACATTACTTCAGCAATTCACTGGTCAATACAGATTTTATACCACCACCGAAGTGTAATAGTTAGCAAGCTATCACACAGATCAATTACTACTGAATATCGAATACGGTGCTGACTGAATTCTCCTTAAAATAGTATAAACTTTTACGGAGTGACCTATCGTCGGTATCAACCGAACAGCGAGGAAGTATGCCCCCTTTTCACTAGCGCTAGACCAAGGTTATTGTTTTGCTTAGAGGGGGCGTCCCTGATGTTTTATCACACAGATAATATTATCCAAGTAACTACTCATGCACTGAGTTAACGGAGACCAGTATCGAACCCCAAACTTTCTGATTCCTAGTAGAAAGCTCTAATTACTCAGCTTGAACGACCCCTTGCCTCTTTATTTTTCAAAATATGTATTCAGTAAGGGAATATATCCTTTTTAGCTTGAGCTGTTTAGGAAATTGTTTTGCTGCTCCACCACACCTACCGTCATCCCCCACACTCCACACACACTCTTTCTCTCACCAATCAGGTTACCCAATCTGTGCTGCTAATACGCTGAATTGGCGGGGTCGGTATCGAACCAGGAAACTTTGGATTCCGAGGGGGATGCATTACCGACTGAGTTAAAGCGTCTACTGAAAAAATGGACTCTCTCGTCGGTTCCTCCAGTAAACAACCTACACAGTGTTTTGTTTATAATGGTGAAGGCTTGTGTTGGACCATTCCGCACTTTTTGGCACAGTTGATAGGAAAGAATTGGTGCACAAGGAATGCCACAAACCCAATCAACGACTGATCTCGGGATTTTCAAATTCAGAGTTTTCCTTCTCCTAGACTAGTTACCTATCGAAGGATAAAAGTCCCATTCTGCCCTGCTATTTTACCCATAGCTGGAGGGAGAATATATAGACTCATAACAGCCTTTTCTATGGATTTGAACTCGAGACGATGAGTCCTTTTCCCACGACTCTAACCATTATGCCACGCGCCTTTAAGGCTGACGATACATTTTCTTATTAATTCATCAAATTTTGAAATCGAAATCAAAATCGACAATATATTTTTTTAAATAATTTTATTTTAATTCTAAATTGGTGAAATTATTCTGTATGTTGATGAGTCCATTTTCTAGGACTCTAACCATTATGTCACACGCCTGCATATTAAACCGGCCCCTAGAACAGCAATATCATACCTTATTTTATCGTTTTTAAACATAAGTAGAATGTACGCATAGATATGATCCTTATTCGGTTTGTTTTTCAAGCAAACAGAACGTATATCTCCATGGAATATTTTTTTTAAATTCTAGAAATCATTAAGTGGCAACTTCAAAAGCTAAAGCAAATTAACGCATGATGAAAAATAACTTGTCTTCAGAATTTCGAGTCAAGTATTCTTTTTAAAATAAAATCTCATATTTTATTACGCACGAAAAATCAAATTAAAATCCAATAGCTGACTTTTGTGGATGAAAAGAAAAAGCCGCTTTGTGCAGGTGCGCGTTTCTGAATAGGGTTAATATCATAGAACTCGCATAAAGAATAAATTAGATATACAATTAGGTAAAAGAATATATTTGATAATAATAGAACAAGGGTATGCAAAAGAGAATTGACGCAAAGGTAGATGTGGCGCCCCATCTCGGTAAAAAACAAATTCCCTGGTCTAGCGCTTGCGAAAAGTGGATATAACCCCTTAATTCTATACTGTCGGGTAAAATAAGAGACGCTTATCCCAACGCTGGAGGGAGGGAGAGGCCAATAGCGAGCTTTAGTGAGTGTAGCCACCAGACTAGGTAAATAAAGTGGTTACGAAATTGTGACTAGTTGAGAACTAGAAAGGAAAAAGAGAAAGACATTGTCTTGCCTGCCGGGATCGAACTCGCGTCCTCCTGCATGCAAAAAACAAATGCGACTTGGGCACTGGACGGACGCGAGGTTCGACTGATGTGCCCGGATGTTTGGATAAATATGTCCATAATTAACAAGTGAGTCGAGCGCTGGGCGGTGAGCAGCAGCAGAAGCAGTCGACGAGCTTTGCGAACGACCCAGTAAAGAAATGGATTTTAGTCCAACAGAAACAAAACTAATTAGGAAATGCGATTTTGAACTGTTAAAGATTATTTCGACTACGACGGATTTTCCAGCTGCTAGACGAAGACGAAGAATGTGTTGACCAAAAGAACGGTGAACTCGCTTGTTTTTGGTTCCCCCTTAGCAGGAACTTCTTGATTCGAATATTCATTTCCCCCCATATATTTTCCCCCCTTCTATAGAAATTTAGTGGGCTTTGCAGCTAGCCACTTCAAAGACGCGACCCACTGTTACTCGTACTCGGGTCAATTAGTTAAGTTGGGGAGAAAGAAGTAATGTGGAGTTGAACGTATAAACAAATCGCTTCCACCTAGATTCAGCTTGTTCTGACGCTTGTCCACCTCGGTTGCCCAGATGGCAGCAGGACTAAAAGGTCTAGGTATAA
Organism: Doryteuthis pealeii; assembly: GCA_023376005.1. Classification (NCBI taxonomy): domain Eukaryota; kingdom Metazoa; phylum Mollusca; class Cephalopoda; order Myopsida; family Loliginidae; genus Doryteuthis; species Doryteuthis pealeii. Next base: position 96,384,602 of record CM042148.1, on the reverse strand, counting down.
ACCACATCGAGGGGGTGTCAGCTTCAAGAAAGGGAAATGGAACAACCCAGTCGGCGACCACTCCACCAACTCGCTACCAGGTTATAGAAAGATGGGGAGAAGAAAATTATTATCACAATACAAGTGCAGTTGGTGTGTATATATGTATATCCGGATTTAAAATCAAAAATTAAACAATTAAAAACAAATTACACACACACACACACACACACACATATATTAATATATATATATATATATATATATATATATATATTTAAAGAAATAACAAAAGACTTAGAGATTTTGCATTATAGACTATTTCGGGGAGCTTAGACAATGAGTCGGGAGAATTAGACACTTAGTCTAAGCTCCCCGAAATAGTCTATAATGCAAAATCTCTAAGTCTTTTGTTATTTCTTTAAATATAAATTTGCTCTGTGACTCTAACTATAAGAGCACACATTGAGCTCTCAAACTGCGACAAGTTGTTTAAAAAAACTCCTATGTCGTAAGGAAGCTTTCTTCTCTGGACTTTTGGATATATATATATATATATATATAATATATATATATATATATAAGTAATCCACAGACACCGTGTTTCGACGTTTACGTCTCATCAGTGTAGCTCCCATATATATATATATATATATATATATATATATATATATATATATATATATATATATTGAATATCAACTGTTCTTGCTTTTTGTGAAAACATTTACCTTATAATCGAAGGTATTTAAAGATTAAAACATACATAGAAATAGCATTGAAATTCAACATTTGTGAATCACAAAAGTATGTCCAGCATTTGTGAATCTCAAAAGAAAACAAACCAGTATACCAGATATTTTTACCCTCCTCCCACATTTACCAAGCAGACACTAGGTAGCCGCTTCTAGTTATATACATATAGTAAATAATGTTAAGATTATGTGTCCCACTAACATTGATGACCTAGAGTCGCCACTGATATATGTATGTATACGAACGTATATACAATGATCAGCTAGAGTTAATATTTAAACAAACTGTAAACAAAATACGAGGGAAGTAGTGAAAGAAAGAAGGACATCGATAATTGGACGTGACAGGCTTCTTTAAAAAAAAGAATTTTAAAAAGAGAGCAAGACTGACGAACTTCCTAGTTATTATCATTAGAATCAGGTGTCTGCTTCTCCGATGCCAAGTTTTATTTTAGACATAAGAAAAATATAAACAAATTTTATCTATTGCAGACAGCTCATCATTCGTTCTATTTTGACATCTTTGACTGTGTTTTCCTTTATTTATATCCTTTAAATAACGTCATGTTCTCTACACTAATAAGTGTGTATTCGTGCTTAGTGATTGAAATATTAGGATTTGTGGACATGAATGCTGTTATATCACTAAGACAGAAACACACTCATCTATATACGTCTATTCTTGTAAATATATCAACGTATACATTTATACAAGTATACACACAAATATACATACACATATATATGTATATATATATGTATATATATATATATATATATATAAATATATACATACATACAAGGTGTGTCATATATATATATGTATGTATATACATACAAGGTGTGTCATAAAAGTATCGAGATTGAAGATGTATTTACCAAGAAAGAAATGAACAATGAATGGAATGGTTTCTTTTTTTTCAGAAAACAAGGTGTGCCATATAAGTGCCGAGTTTGAAGCTGTATTTACCAAGAAATGAAGAATGTATTGAACGTTAATTTTTCAAGAATACAAGGTGTATTAAAGAGTATAAAAATCTTGATACTTTTCGACAGACCTTATATATATATATATATATATATATATATAATATATATATATATATATATATATAAATATATTAATGATTTGAAGGCAATTGCAATGCGTATAAAAAATAAAAACAAAAAGATATTATTTTGTCAAAGTAGAAACTTCATCTTCAGAGCTGAATATTTTCTGATATTTTCACCTCTGAAGATGAAGTTTCTACTTTGAAATCGATAAGACAAAAATAATATCTTTTTGTTTTTATTTTTTATACGCATTGTAATTGCTTTCAAATCATTAATATATTATAACATACTTAACAATGCTTCAAGCAAATTACCAATTACTTTTATATATATAATATATATATATATATATAATATATATATATATTATATGCGGTTAAAATCTGGGGAAAATTAAGACTGTCCAAATCGTCCAAGATGTAATGCAAAAATGTAAATCCTGATTATCCTGTTTGTGTATTGGGGTTATTAAAGGCAAACAAATGTATATGATTCTCTTTATGTGTGGCTTTTTAACAGTGTATTGGTTTGTGTGTATATGAGTATTTATGAGTGTGTCTGTGAGTGAGCATGGGTGTGTGTGTGTGCATAGGTGCGTTTATGTGTGCATGTGTGTGTCTGTGTGCTTGTATACATGTGTTTGTATACAAATGTATGTGTTTCTCTTTACGTGTACCGTCGTATCAGTGTATTTGTTGTATATGTTCGTGTGTATGTCTGTCTGTGTGTCTGTGTGTGTGCGTGTATATGTTTGCGTATGTTTGTGTATGTTTTATACATGTGTTTGTATACAAATGTATTTGTTTCTCTATGCGTGCCGTTGTATCAGTGTATTTTGTGTGTGTCTATGTGTGTGTATGTATGTGTGAACATGTGTGTGTGTGTGTGTGTGTGTGTCTGTCTGTGTTTGCATACATGTTTTTGTACACAAATGTTTGTATACATGTGTTTGTATATAAATGTATGTGATTCCTACGTGTGAGTGCTACGTGTACTTAAACACATGACTTTTCACCAGTATAACATTGTGATTGATTGGCCACTTTTCTTATTTTTCGCAATTGTTTATATGTATGTATGTATGTATGTATGTGATTGTTGCTGTGTGTGCCTGTGTGCGTATGTCTTTATACATGTGTTCGTATACAAATGTATGTGGTTCTTTTTATGTGTGCCATTGTATCAGTGTATTTGTTTGTGTGTATGTGCGTATGCATGTGTGTCTGTCTGAGTATCTGTGAGTATGCCTGTGTGCATATATGTGTTTGTGTATGTATGTTTGTATACAAGTGTAATATGACAAGCTTATATTGACAATACTTCAGAGATTTGACAATGTCTGCCAGACCACCTGGAGACCAGACGTTGAAGCGTACGTTAAATGCCACCGTAAAGGTCGGATTCTAATCCATCAATTGAAATATGTTTCCACGTCTTTCTTTCAAGGTATACACAATGCTTGCCTGTGAGTGCATGTATGCGTGTTCGTATGTGAGTTTCTGTGTACGCATATATACATTGGTACGTGTTGTAAATATGAGTTTAAAAATTATCACATGTCACAAAACTTGTGATAATATTCGAGTGTAAAATACCGTTGCATGTATTGGTTTGTTTCTGAGTATTCGTGTATGACTTCATGTGGTCTTATATAAAGTGTGAACATGTAAAATTCAGTTCATACGCATTATACTTATGCATAAATTTGTTAGAATATTCCCGTCCACTAAGGATGATGGCGTAATATCCAAAAATAAATGAATAAATAAATAAAAGTATTATCTGCGTTATTCGGACTATTGTCCTCATCTTCATTGTTATTGTACAACGTTTCGGCCGATATGCCTTCTTCAGGTATTTCCTGTCGGACTCGGGAACCTTCTTGGACTCGGGAACCTTCTTTTCGGGCTGGGAACTCTCTTGTCGTAATCGGGAACTTCTTGTCGTAATCGGGAGCCATCACGGAACTTTGAACCTAACCCTAATTCAGTCCACGGGGGTGTCCTGTTCTCATTCCACTACCATAGCTGGGGTAGGGGCGTTAAGCAGTGTTAATTACTATTCTATGTTTACGACGTTTCCGAGAAAAGAAGTTCCCGAGTCGAAAAGAAGGTTCCGAGTCCGAGAAGGTTTCCGAGAAGGTTCTCGATCCGACAAGAAATACCGAAGAAGGCCGGAGGGCATATCGGCTAAAATGTTGTACAGATAACAATAAGATGAGGACAATAGTCCGAATAATGCAGATAATACTAATCATCAAGCCTCATCTCAAACATTCAGAGAAATAGTAAATAAATAAAAATTATCTGCAAGTGGCTGAGCAGGCCTATTCCTGAGTGACAGTCGCATTGACTGCACACAACTGTGAAATGTTCAATTTTCTGCATCTACCTCCCACGTGTTTGTGTATGCTGCCCCCATATAATATATATATATATATCGAACACTGTACAGCTGTTTCGACCTAATTAGGTATAACAGTGTATACTTTCGATTTCCACCTACATATATATATATAAATCTCCTATTTACTTAGGCGAGCAGTTCTTTTAGAAATGTAAGCTCTACCATAATGGTGGAATTGTCTACATTCAATTATTTTCTTTCAAAAATATGTCAGTTCGTGATAAAAAAATCTTCCTACGTGTGAGTGTCACGTGTACTTAAACACATGACTTTTCACCAGTATAAAATTGTGATTGATTGGCCACTTTTCTCATTTTTCCCTTTTTTTTTATTACGCACACAATAACAAACATCATGTTCATAATTTCATATTTTCTGGGTTGTATATCTGCTATGCTGTAGAAGCGTTGACCCTTTGTTTTCTTGAAAAACTGTCTTATGTACATTTATCTTTTTATATTATATTATATCATCTATATATCTTATGACGATAGAGATTGTGTGACCGTCTGTCTGTAACCAAAACTACGTTATCGCCAACGTCACAATTCCCTTAGTTATTTACGTTATATTTTCAATGGGTATTAAATAATCATTATTTAATCTTAATTAGCATCTTATTCATTAACAAGGGCTAAGATGAAGGTCTGAGATCAATTTGCCTCAAAACTGCCGATATTATTAATGCGTTTACAATCCTGCGATGTGTGTTATATATCCTTAAGAAATAAATGTTTACGTATTATAAGGTGTGTATAATTTTCATACTGGTTTTAATAAAACCGTGTTAAATAAATAATCACTTGGTGTTATTGATTTCAAATATTATTATTTTTATACTGAAACGTATTAAAAGCAATCCTATGTATAATTTCATATTGAAATCAACTAGAATAAAGTAATTATAAGTGCAATCTTTTATGTGTTCATGTGGTGTGTTGGTTAATAGGAAACGGAAGCACCGTTTCAGCCATTGTTTTTTATTAGAAACGGAAGCACCGTTTCGGCCATTTTTCAGTTGTGATAACAAAAAGGTGGAAGAGGTTATTCCACCAGATTAGGTTCAACTGGATTATTTTTTGTATTAGTTATTCAATAAGCAAGATGTGACAGTTCATATTTGACTTCATTAGTTTTTCTAATTCAATATGATATTTAATTATATTAAAACTTAAATACAGCATATTGTCCTGGATAGGACGTGAAATTCTATCTAAGGAGGAAGTTTCAATTCTGAAGCTCTGAGGGTGTGGAGTACACCTCCATTGCCATTACTCCCAGGTTCACTCTGACCCAGTGTGCTAGTACCTCTTATGTCCTATCTATGTAATAAATAGAAAACATTTAAAAGTAAAAAAAAAAGTGTTTTAAAAATGTCAGTTTAAAAAAAAATAATACTATCAAAAATGAATGGAATAAAAACGTATTCAGATCTATTCTGATCCGGGGCAACAGTCCCTATTATGGTGTCCTTGCTGTATCAAATATATCTGAGTTTATGACATGCTTAGGTCTTTAAAACGATTGGAAAGATGTATCTTATAACCGTATATAATTAGCGACATTCTGTAAAACCAAACAACCAGCCAATGCGTATATTTAAGCTAGTATAGCGTAGACTTAGAGTCAATGGTATTTGGTAACAGTTGGTTTCTCGTCTATGCGATCTTCAGACCAATAGAAAACCTCATATCAAGATCGACTAAAAGAAGCCTAACATACCAAAACACAGAGGCTCGCATGCTTCTTATTTTCAGTAATAATTATTTTTCTTCAAACTAACGAAAGCCCTGATGAAGATTTGTCAAAACAGACCGAAACACTGCAGCGTAGGCGAAATAAATATTATTCGTCTATAAACTTGTGTTTTTTCAAGTTTTTACAATATTACAAAACCCTATATATATAATAAAATGAGACTATCACAAAAAGCTATATAAACAAATACATCAGCCACTGGTCACCCATATTGAGAGTAAACCCAAACCTAATTTAAAAAAAAATAATTTGCCAGATGCCTTCATCGCAGATACATATGCGCATATATAAAAGCAGTTGAGGATAATTTAACTGTTACATAATTCAGAGGTAGTTTATGAATTATGTACGTATGGTAGATAGATATTTTTAATCAGAGTTCGTTAGATACAAAATAACGGGGGTTCAGTGGAAAACTACCCTAACCGTGGTGGTTATAATTGATTTATGGTGAAATTCCACTTAACCTCTAAAAAAAACGTGCCAGTAGAAGCGTGAGACATGAGTTTAAGTTTTAGTCCAGTTGTGACCAGAAATTTAGAGTGAGCGAACGCGAAAGTCTGTCTCACGGTATGGTTGAATCCTGGGCTGGGGTTGTTCAAGAAAATAAAAACAACAGTCTTGTTGATTAGTTAAGCTAAGAATGCACAGACACCCAGCCCGAAGAAATGAATCAGAAAAGAACCAGCCTGAGAAAACAGCCCAACAAGAGAAGATGCAAGGAACAAGCAAAAGAGTGAGCAAATAGGACCCTTTCATCCATTATCCCATCTACCCTGTCTGTCTGTCTGTCTGTCTCTCTCTCTCTCTCTCTCTCTCTTTCTCTCTCTCTCTCTCTTTTGTTTCAATTTATGAACAGTCATAAATTGTGAACGTATCTGTAGTTAGAATTTTAAATAAAGTTCGTTAGAATTAAAAGTGGAAGTGGATCTGTGTGATAAAGTGTTACTTTACCGCACAGATCTCTATGGTACTCATACGCTGAGTTGGTGACGGCCGGTATCGAATCAGAAAATATGTGGTTCTTAGGTGGAAGCTCAACCGACTGAGCTAAACAAACCCTTATTTAAAAGATTGCTAAAGCATTTTTTCAAAAAACCGTTTACTCCTGACGAAGACCTAAGATCGAAACTAGTTGAGAACAATAAAAAATAAATAACATAAAATGAATGTTTCCTATTTCAGAATCAATTTTGTATTTTGTTCATCATTACCCACACACACACACACATAAGAAACACACACACACACACACACACACACACATATATATATATATATATATATATATAGAGAGAGAGAGAGAGAGAGAGAGAGAGAGAGAGACGATATGCATATCAATGTGTATGGTTGGCACTATCACACATGAAGAGACAGTAGTAAACCAACGTACATCATTATTAGAGAAGTGCTCAATATTTCTGATAGAGCGTTAATAAATAAATGAATAAATAATTTTTTAGTCTATATTTATTAGGAAACAAGACTGCTAACATTGGTTTCATGCAATCCAAACTTAATCTTTTAAGCGGAGAAATCGTCGGGCAGGAATTTTCCAACATATATATATATATATATATATATATATATATATATATATATATATATATATATATCAGTAAGTTATAGTACAAATCCGACTGTATGAGCAAAATAAGCCAATCACAACTATTAAGCTATCCTCATCGGGAAACGTGTCAATCTTATTCCTGTATTTTCTTCCCCTCTCCCCTCTTTTTGCATTGAATTTTATCCTTGTCCTATCCGGAATTTCTCTGCAGATCATAGTCCGAATTGATTATATAATGGTTTGTGATGTTCAAAATCTTCCACTCTATTTTATATGGGTCCCTTGACCTTTGTACTGTCATAAGTGTTTTGCGAGCATTGTAGCTGCCCCCCCTCTCTCTCTCTCTCTCTCTCTCTCTCTCTCCTCTCTCTCCTCTCTCTCTCTCTATCTCTCTCTCTTCTCCTCTCTCTCTCTCTATTCACTCTATATATATATATATATGTGTGTGTGTGTGTGTTGTATGATATATATCACACACACACACACACACACACACCAACACATACCAACACACACACACACACACACCTGTTAATTCGCTGTTTGAAGTAAACAATGAAAAGCCTATTGACGAACAAAAAAAAGATAACGTAATGTTTATATTTTTCCTCCTTTAATTTATTCGCTCTATTTATTTTGGGAGATAAACTAGCAAGAAATAACAGAATTAGATGTTGAACAGAGACCGAGAAGAGACAAGTTAAGTTATGGCCTTAGAGCTAAGAATCAAACTAAAGGTATCTAATTTTAAAAAATGTAAATAAACGTTTCAATTTCTTCATTTGTTCCCTCTTTTATTTCCATTTGCCTACACCTTTTTTACCCGGGGCAAATTAATGGGACTTAGATAAAAAAATAAAAAATAAATAAATAGAATTAAAAAAAAAAAGTTATTGATATTGTAAATAAGAACATTAATGAAAGGAACCACGAAAAAAAAAACGAGAACCGATATAAACAAAATGGCGGGAAAAACTGATATAAATAAAATGGCGGTAAAATAAATGTAAGATGGCGTCGTAAATATTGTTTCGACAAAAAAGTATTTGAGAGTTGATATGTTTGTGAGAAGGTTAGAAAGAATTCAAAAGAAAGAAAAAAAGAAAAGAAAGTTAAAAAAAAATGTCGAACGGAATAAGGAGAAGAGATAATGAAGATTGATGCTTAGAAATTGATAGGAACAGACGACACAAGAAACGAACCAAGAAAATGAATAAAGATCTCCAGGAAAAGAAGGAGAGAAAGTAGACATTATTCAAACTGGAGAAACCGCGGAAAATAGGAGGAGAGAAAAAAAAGCGAGAAAAAGATGTAAAATAATGTAAGTGAAAACAAACAAGAATTAGAAGATAACAATATTGAAAACAAAATACGAAATACGAATACGATTAAAGGGTCTTTGTTTGTAGTTATTTGCGTAGAAATAAAAAATAAAAGAATTATTATAAAACAAAGTTCAGAAACAAAATTTCAGAATAAAAGAGAAGAGATGAGGAAAAAGAAAACGGAAACAAAATCTGTTTAGAAAGCTGATATCAAATGTTTTGTATGTTGTACTGACTAGAATAACCACTCGAGTAAAGGAGCCACTCACTCCACTCCGAAATTAAAGATAATCTCATTCGATTTGAGGTAGCAAATGTCAGCTATAACAATCAGTCTCCAGAGGGAAAATCTCGAATTTCTCGAATTCCCTCTGCTCTAATCTTGGAGCTGTATCCGACAGTAAATACATTCGAAAATGAGTAAGATTAAATTTGATAGGAAAGAAATAAATAACATAAAAGGGATAAAGATGGAATGGAAGCTGTTTTGTCTTTTTTTTTAAGTAAGGGAAAAAAAGGAAGGAATTTTGCAGAGAGATAATAAAAAAATATAAGAAGATTAATAAGGTTAGGTAAGCAATGAAAAAATGAAAGCAAAAGAAATAAAAAATATGAATGAAAGAGAGACTGGTGAGAAGAATGAAAGAAGGAGAGACTGAATAGAAGAATGATGGTCAAAAGAAGGAAAAAGAAAGAAATTCAAGAAAAGAAGGAAAGAAATAACAAAGTGTGAAAGAAAGACAAATGAGAAGGAGAAAAGAAGGAGAGACTGAATAGAAGACTGATGGTCAAAAGAAGGAAAAAGAAAGAAATTAAAGAAAAGAAGGAAAGAAATAACAAAGTGTGAAAAAAGACAAATGAGAAGGAGAAAAGAAGGAGAGACTGACTAGAGGACTGATGGTCAAAAGAAGGAAAAAGAAAGAAATTGAAGAAAAGAAGGAAAGAAATAAGAAAGTGTGAAAGAAAGACAAATGAGAAGAAGAAAAGAAGGAGGGACTGAATAGAAGACTGATGGTCAAAAGAAGGAAAAAGAAAGAAATTAAAGAAAAGAAGGAAATAAATAACAAAGTGTGAAAGAAAGATAAATGAGAAGAAGTCCCCCCGACTGAATAGAGGAATTAGGGTCAGAAGAATAAAAAAGAAAGAAATCAGAAAAAAGAAGGAAAGAAATAAACAAGGAGGTGAAAAAGCTTGGAAAAAAGACTGGAAAATCTTGAAATCAGAGAAAAAATTGAGACCATCCAGAATACTGCATTGCAATCTGCCAGAATACACAGAAGATTCCTGGAGACCTGAGGAGACTTGTGGTCTCTCAGACTCCAGGAAAATACCATCAGCTAATGCTGTAGTGAAAGACTAATATAATAACAATTATAAGTGAAATAGATCACTAATTAGGACTGAGCCTATTCTAGTCGTGACCACCCCAAGCGCAGTTTAACAGGTTTGACTTCAGAGTTTTCCTTCTCCTAGATTGGTTGCCTAGAGAAGGTTAAAGAACCCAGTCTGCTCTACTATTTACACATAGCTGGAAGAAGAATAGTTGGATTCATACCTTTTTCTACGTGAACTGTAGCTTCGTCAAAGATTTGAATTCAGGTCGAAGAGTCCTACATCTCTAACCATTATTCTCCTTCCGGTTTCGATCGGAGGGTCTGGTAGCTTCGGCCCTGGACTGCATAAGTAAACCTTGTTGATCCTAGGGGGCCATCCCCCCAGGTGAAACCTGCCCCTCAATTTAAAGGGACAGGGCTAGATGTATTGCCCGGTGCCTGAGGCACCCCCTTAAGGGGCAATGCCGACGAAATCAACGCATTTTTTGCACCCGCTTCCCATGAGTTTCGGTTCGTGGGTGGAATAGAGCCTTGTGCCTAACCCGTACACGTGGGGTACATGGTAAATGTTCATCTCTTCGTGCAAATCATGAAGAAGGAAAGGAAAGAACAAAGGAATGAAGAAACACAAGAAGACAGGAACAAAATATGAATAGAAGAAAAGAAGGAAAAAGAATGAAGGAATGTTGGAAGGAAAGAGGAACAGATGGAAAGAAAGAACGAATGAATGAAAGTAGGGCAGGGTGATAGGAAAGAGGAAAGGAAAGATGGAAAGTTGGGGGTGGGAAAGAAAGAAAGAAAGAAAGAAAGAAAGAAAGAAAGAAAGGAGAGCAGGATGGTCAGAATGATGGAAGAAGAGAGGAAAATATAAAGAGTGAGAGAGTAGGAGGAAAAAAAGGAAGAAAGAAAAAGGGAGAAAATATTAGGAAAGATGGAAGAAAAGATGAAAGCTAGGAAGAAATTAGAAAAAAGAGAAAAAACACGTAATCGGGATGTAAGTCTATAAAGCTAAACAAATATGAATTTAAGAAGAGGAATTTTTTGTGAACTTGGGATATAATAACAGTATAATGCCGAAAGAAAATGGTAGATAATAATTGTGCTTGAAAGGTACAAGAAAACTTAGAATAATTTCGGCGCGAGGTCAGAGATAAGAAAAAAGATGGAACCTCTAGAGAGAGAGAGAGAGAGAGAGAGAGAGAGAGAGAGAGAGAGAGAGAGAGAGAGAGAGAGAAGTGTGTGTGTGAGAGAGAGAGAGAGAGAGAGAGAGGAGAACTGGAAAAATATACACGTAAATAAATGATTTGTGACATGAAGAGAAACTTCGTTTATTAATTTAGTTTTGTCCTCAAGTTGAATGTCATAGAACAAGTTGTGTTTTATAAAAAGAATCTTGTAGACAAAATTAGAAAAGAAAATGACATGACAAAAAGAATGAAAGAAAGAGAAAATAACAAAATAACGTTTGAAAATAAAACCCAAAGAATACATACAACTAAGTCGGTTTAACTCGGTAGAGGACCATCAAGGCTCCGGGTTCGAAACCTGTTGCGGACTAGCCTGGTGTACCTTGCGTAGAGAGTGAATACGTTGGTCCAGGACGGCTGTCTGAGAACATCGGGCTGATTATTGAGACTGCAAAGATTACGCGAACCGTCCATCTCAAGGTTTTAGCACTCTTTTGAGAGTTACTTTGGCGCACATGTGTATTAGTATACTGAATACTGTATGATCCAGAAAACAATAAAACCGACTCTTGTCGACTCAGCAGAGAAGTAGGACATCATGGAGCTGTGTATTGCACTCTCCTATGAGAATGCCTCTTTTCTCCTTCTGGTTTCTTCATTGGTCATGCTGCATGCCAGCAAACAACCCCAGACTACACGCCCAGTTTCCACAAGGCTCCGGTTCGAAACCGGCCCTTGTCGACTCAGCACAGGAACAGGACATCATGGAGCTGTGCATTGTACTCTCCTATAAGAAGGTCCCTTTTCCCCTCTGTTTTTTTTTTCATTTGTCCAGTATGCCGGCAAACCTCTCGACTACCCGCACAGTTTCCACAGAACCATCCAAATTGTCCAAGATTAAATGAAAAAGTTAAATCCGGATAATCTGGTGTGCTTATCCCAAACGAATTCTTATTTCTTGGAGTATTGTCACCTCAATAAATATGAACCATTCCGTCTTTATTATAAGAAAGAAAAGTGGCGAAAAGGACATGCTACACAAAAAATATGATAAGAAGAAAGAAAGAGAGTAGGGGAAAGATAGATAGATAGATAGATAATAGATAAAGAGAGAGAGAGAGAGAGAGAGTGAGAGAGAGAGGGGGTGAATGTGCCAAAGTGATAACGCCAACTTGTTCAATTGAACAAAATGAAATATGAAAAGAAGAAAAGAAAGGAAAAGAGTGAGAGAGAGTTTAAATTAAGATATATTAACTCATTTACATACAATGAACTATTTGCTATAGCTGCTATTTATACAGATCGCCTCAAGAATGTCCTAGGCGTTTACTTATGCTGTTTTTATTGAGGTTTTGGTATTTTCGGTTAAGATTTTTCTTCTGCTGAGGAAGTGAATTTGTCTGTGGGTTTTGGTAATTAGTTTATGGCACTAAACTATCGGAAGATGGTATGTGAGACGACGGGAGAGTGTTGTGGTATATTATATATATATATATAATATATATTATATAATAAAGATACATCTAATGAGTCAGACGAACCTACTAAAAGTTTCGCTTAATGCTCTTCAAGGCTAAGATCTGACTCTTATTTAATGCTTCATACAGATTCCCAAACTTGACATATGTACCTCCCACAAGCGGATACATATACCAAAATAATCTCAAATATATATACTTACTGGAAGCATACGAAGAAACTCAGACAATACCATATATATATATAAGTGTGTGTGTGTGTGTGTGAATTCATAAATCGATAAATCTTAAAAATTCGCATACAGATTTAAGAAATAAGGTATGAAACTGATTTACTGTATCAAAAAATCGACAACTGCGATATAAACAAAGAATATTTAAGCCAAAATTACAATTCCTCGTCTTATTATGATGTCATCCTTTTTATATTATCATTTCTTCTATGTTTTTAAGTACTTTTTTTGTGTGTTTTTTTTTTGTTTTTTTTTCAGCAAATAAAATATTAGATTTCGTCATGTCATTCTCATTTGACCTCCGATTAATTCTTTAGCTTTCTTCTCCACTGAGATTTGTTCAAATATTGTTTAATTACACCCCATTATATTGAAGAAAAATGTCATATAAAATATAGATCGATATGTTTTTGTGTGTCTACGATTACTACATGGATGAGTCGCCTGTGTTATATAACAACTCCATATATATTCGTATGTTTAGTACAATCTGATTGTATGTGACATGGGAATCATAATAGTATATCGCACATTACACAACACACACTATATCTTCATATATATCTATATGTACATGTGCTATATTAAATATAATATAATATATATAATATATATATATATACTATTAATACACATACACACACACACCAGCACATATATAGTATATAGTGTGTGTGTGTGTGTGTGTGTGTGTGTGTGTGTGTGTCATGTATTGAAAATCTGCGGGCTGATATTGCATTATCTGACTGTTTTTTAAATTGATATGTTTTAAGTTAATCTCATTAGATATAATCCAATTAAAAATTCAATGCATGTATTACGGAGGCCAAATCAGTTATCCTGACAATAATCATTTTTGAAAAAATTCAGTCTAATTGAATTCGCCGTCTTCTTTTTTTGCAATTATAATGGTTTATTACGCGCCACGCGCAAAAGCTTTACAATACCAAGAGCGCACATTCTTTCATCTCACTCAAAACAATCACTCGCCCGTCATATGCGTGCGTACGGACGTGCCAAAGCAGAAAACACGATCACACGCAGTCACACTTAACCCACTTGCAATTACGTAACATCACACACACACACAGCACCCATCACACACACATACATCGCATACCATAGCAAATAGCACAAATCTTACGATCACCTGCGTTCCCACAATCCTATAACCCCACCACCAGAAACTCCTCTCGTGAGCCTCAAAGTGTCTCCGTCAAACCCGCTGCAGAATCCACCAAAGCTGGAACAAATATGACATAGGAAGGAGCTTTCCCGATGTAGTCGAGATGAATCAAATTACAGACTTGTTACGGATTGCACAAGAACACATTGCTCTGTTTCCTGAGTGTGCATGAACTTGTCCCCCCCCCCTGAAAAAATTGAAAATTTTTTTTTTTCTATGATTGATCATATCCAGACTTGGACAGCAGAATCCGACCACATGTTTGACATTTCCAGCCTTCCGTGTCTCACAATATGATCAAGGTGTATCCCTTTTGAAGTTGACGCTTGAGGTTTTCATGCTCATTCTTTCACTCTCAAAACTGGTACAGCCATCATCCACATAATTCCTAGAGTCAGTTCTCTTCAATGCAGCATTTCCCAGTTCGTCACGCATACATAGATACATACATACTTATATAGGACATGTCAAAAAGTCAAGCTAGGAATTATAGAAAAGGACGGGATCACTAGGTTACATACACATAGATTATATTGGGCCTTTCCGCGGCGTAACTATTAGCCAGAATCTAGCAAGTTGATTCTCACTGGGTGCTCCATTCCTCATACTCATCATCATCATCATCATCATCATCATCAGCGTGTATAGCACGGATATCCATGACAGTCTCTCGCCAAGCCGTCCCTATCGATTCATTCCTCGGAGTTCCTCATCGCAGGCATCTCAGTATGAGCAAGATCCAGTCAATATAGGTCTTTATTGGACGACCTGCGCTGGCATGTCCATGTTTTGGTTTCCAGTTGAGAGTCATTTATGATTTCGTCCTTGCTTCACCAGCATTGTCCTGAATGTCTTGTTTGTCTCACTCAAATAGTCAGTATGATAGGGAGCTTGTGCAGCTTCTCTTGGTGCTTCGTTAGTTGGCATACAGTAGCACCGATACAACCACAGCTTGTAAGATTTGCCTTTGGGTGGTGAATACTTGTGACTAATTTAATGATATTTAGTAATGACATGCATTGGTCTTATATACAACAATGTGTATACATGACTAATTGTTATATCCTTGTTGGTTCACTTATGGGCTTGCCAGAGCAAGCGTTGGGTTAGTTAATGCTAAATTAAAACAACATTTGGCATCTACTATGTGCTTGTGAATTTGTTGTTAAATTGTGTTCATGTCTCATTTCTCATATTCATGTATATATAATATATATATCTTATATATTATAATAATAGTATTTTATTTATTTATCAAGAGATTTTCCAAGACAGAGAATGTTCATTAATAACAGCGACCGCAGGTTTCATGCCAAGGGGCCAATCATGTCGCATGTGAGCAGAGACCAATGGGTGTTTGTTTTGAAGTTCTTTACTCAAATGTGCACTAAATCTTTGGACCTCGTGCCTCGTAAAAATACCGTCGGTTAGTCACGCGCGGACGGACATTATAGTGCGGATGCCAAAAAATGTGGAACAGTTGATGAGTAAACGAAAAACTTATCACGAAACACCATCGGGATCTTGGTATTCAACACGCGTATGATTGCCTTGGCATGAATATCCTGGTCGCTGTTATAATGAACAATGATCTGTGAAAACTTTGTAAAATAATATAAATATTTGAGCTCTACAATGTGATTGAGGCACTGTATTTTACTTTGTTCATCACTAATAAAAAAATGTTTTTACATATAGCCTATATAATATATATTATATTATATACTATATATATATATATAATTATATATATATATATCTACATGTGTGGTGTGTGTGTGTGTGTGTTGTGTGTGTCTTTTGGGTCGGGGTCTGGAGCGGCTAATAGCATTTCAGTTTATTTCAATGGGAAATTGATTTGATTTACGAGAAAAACTGAGTTACTAGTGGAACGATTTAAGCTCATGAGTCAAGGTAACACTAATATTATATAGATAATATATATATATATATATATATATTATATAATATATATATTAGTATAATTATTATTAATAACAATCGGAAAGTATATATATGTGCGTGTGTGTGTGTGTTCGTGTGTTTGTGTACAATTCCATACAAGTGAAAAAAATAAAAGACTTAGAGATTTTGCATTATAGTCTATTTCGGAGGGCTTAGACAAAGTGTCTCAATCCATGACTGGTGAGAAGATTAGACATTTTGTCTAGGCTCCCGCAAATAGACTATAATGCAAAATCTCTAAGTCTTTTGTTTGTTCTTTACTATAAATTTGCTCTGTGATCTAACAATAAGACACACATTGCGCTCTCAACTGCGACAGGTTGTTTAAAAAAACTCCTATGTCTCGTAAGGAAGATTTCTTCTCTGGACTTTTGGATTATTATATATATATTATATAATATAGATATATATATATATATAAATTGCGCAACAACTTTTCATTCAAACAAATTTGGTTAACAATAGAATCCTTTTGTTTTCTTTTCTTCTTTCACTTTTTCTAACAATTGTTTTTATATATTCGTCCTGAAAGGCGTTAATTAGTTGTCTAAATAGTTTTATTGGTAAGCCAAATACTTTCGGTTGTCTTTCTGAGCCTTACAATTTAACACATTTGTTGAATATATATATAATATATATATATATATATATATATATATAGTATACATTATATAATATATAGTTGTGTGTATGTGTGTGTGTGTGTGTGTGTGTGTGGTGTGTTTTGTGGATATATTTAGGATAAAGAGGGGTTTAAATAGCAAATATTCCACCACCAACTAATCTTGTCTACTGGATCTGTATATATATATATATACTATATATATATATATATATATATATATCTATATCTGACCATATCGATGACAGAGTTTGACCTTCTGGAAAAAAACAATTACATATTTCTTTTTTTATTGTTCGCCTTTTTCATTCGTTCATTTATTCCTCGGTTTCTCCATTGACATGCCACCATTCTTCAATCCTTGATTACACCATCTCGCCCTTTTCCGCATTCCAATTCCATCGTTTTGTTCCCCACACACCCTCACCACGCGCCAACACCCTCTTGCTCCATCTTTATTTCCTCTTTCCTAACCGTTCCCCTTCATTTACAATCTTTCTTTACCCATTGGTGATCATCTTTATTGAAGAATCTTACGCCACAGATCAATCTACGCATTTGTTATCTTGTTGCTATTCCTCTTTGCATTCACTAAAACATTGGCAATAACCGGCCAAGAAATTCTTCTCCATCAAATAGTAAAGCAAAAAAAAAATATTGTCCCTTCTTATATACTTCTCTGTCTTCTCTCAGCTTATCAATGTCTCTCTTTCTCTCTGTCTTTTCTTTTTCTCACAGAAATAAACGTGGCTGTTAGTATCTTCTTTTTTCCCTTCTTTTCTCACTGAAATAAACCTAGCTGTTAGCATGTCCTCTTTCTCCTTTTTCTCACAGAAACAAACTGCTGTTAGCATGTCCGTTTTTCTCCTTCTTTTTCTCACAGAAATAAACCTAGCTGTTGCATGTTCGTTTTTTCTCCTTATTTTCTCACATAAATAAACTCGTTGTTTAGCATGTCTGTCTTTTCCCTTCTTTTATCACAGAAATAACGTAGCTGTTACCCGTCCTTTCTCTTCTTGTTCTCACAGAAATAAACCTAGCTGTCTAGCATGTCTACTTTTCCCCTTCTTTTTCTCACAGAAACAAACGTAGGCTGTTAGCAATGTCTGTTTTTTCTCCTTTATGTTCTAACACGAAGAAACCTAGCTGTTAGCATGTACGTCTTTTCCCCTTCTTTTTCTTCACTCAAATAAACCTAGCCCTTAGCCTTCCCATTTTTCCCCATCTTTTTTTAGTACGTACTTGTTTTCCCATTTTCCCTCACTCAAATAAACCTAGCTGTTACCCTGTCCTTTTCCCCTTCTTTTACTCACAGAAATAAAACTAACTGTTACTCTCCCTTCTTTTTCCCTTCGTTTCCTCACTCAAATAAACCTAGCTCTTAGCCTGTCCATCTTTCCCACATCTTTTTTTTAGTATGTCATTCTTTTTCCTCCTTCTTTTCCTCGCTCAAATAAACCTAGCTCTGATCCCGTCCTTCTTTTTCCCCTTCTTCTGCCTCTCTCAAATAAACCTAGCCATTATCCTCCCTTCTTTTCCCACTGTTTTTACCCTCACTTAAATAAAAGCAAGCCGTTCCCTACCTGTTGCCGTCAAAGTACTTCTCTTCTTCTTTCTTTCCATCCTCACCTTCCAACACCCCAAGCAAAAACCCTCCTCGTCGCCACGACTGTTTCCCTGACATAACAGAAGGTCATTCGTTTCTGCTACCAATTCCAAACCGGAAAGAAACAACAGTCGAATTCCTGCGCGCATGCGCAAATTCCAACCTAAAATGGCAGCGGGCGAATAAAAGATGTCAACCTCTTATTTGTTTGCATCGATAATTTGGTGTTCAGAACATAAAATCGGCGCAAGACGTTCTATTCCCATTAATGATGACCAATTTAAAGCGACAATGGTGGACATCATTTTACTTTCTTCGTTTCCATCTTCTTCTTGTGGTCGAGTAAATTGCGACAAGAATGAAGAACAAAATGGCGTTCCAATGTGGCAAATCTCAGAGAAAGCCATGTTGGTGTGGATAAATACGTGTATATGCGCTTATATGTTCTTTGTCCTTTGAATGAACCTGTATTTTCTGTGTGTGAAAAATCAGAAATCTGTTAAGAGGATGCGCCTCTGTATACAAAGCGTATTTTCCTGAATTATATATATAAATATATATATATAATATAATATATATATATATATATATGTATATCATGAAAATGATAGAAGATTAGATTTTAAAAGGTTAATGACTATTTCAGCGAACTTAGAGAAATTGTCTAGTAGCTCCCGTCACCATGGCAAAATTATATCAGAAAAAAGTGGATATCAAGTGTTACTTTGATAGGATTCAACCAAAATTGAGAATCCAAACGCACATGATAAAGATTTGTATACATGTTTTACATACTACGGAGATTATAATAAATGAATGAAGGATATATACCCTTTAAATATAAGATTTATTTCAACATTACGTCTCTTCAGTTATATTTTTGAATGATAAAAATAAAGTAAGAAAAATCCCCCAGTAAGACTGACGCGTGAATATATATATATATATATATATATTAATACTAATATTATTCACCATCGGCGTACT
>CM042148.1:96354693-96365055 GCA_023376005.1 Doryteuthis pealeii | reverse complement strand
GGTAGAATCCTTTGGGTTTGTTCGTCGGGTGTTTCCTTAAGTATTGGGTAGATCATTGGTTGTTCGTTCGGTGCTTCTTAGTGTGGGTTTAGAATCATTTTTGGTTGCTTCCTCGATGTCTTAGTATTGCGGTTTTAGAATGCTTTGGTTGTTTCGTCGGTGTTCCTTAGTGTTGGGTAGAATCCATTTGGTTGTTCCTCGTTGCCCTTAGTATTGGTTAGAATCCTTTGGTTGTTCAGTCCGGTGTTCCTTAGTGTTGGGTAGAAATCATTTGGTTGTTCCTCGCATGTCCTTTAGTATTGGGTAGAATCCTTTTGTTGTTCCTCGGTGTTACCTTAGTGTTGGGTAGAATCATTTGCGTTGTTTCCTCGTTGTCTTAGTATGGGTAGAATCTTTGGTTTGTCGTCGGTGTTCCTTTAGTTGTTGGTTTTAGAATCATTTGGTTGTTTTTTTTTATTCCTCGTTGTCCCTTAGTATTGGGTAGGAATCCTTTGGTTGTTCGTGTGTTCCTTAGTGTTGGGTAGAATTCATTTGGTTGTTCCTCGGTGTCCTTAGTGTTGGGTCAGAATCATTTTGGTTGTTCTCGGGTTGATCCCTTAGTATTGGTAGAATCCTTTGAGTTGTTCGTCGGTTTCCTTTAGTGTTGGGTAGAATCATTTTTGAGTTGTTCCTCGTGATCCTTTAGTATTGGGCTTAGAATGCTTTAGGTTGTTTCCTCGGTGTCCCTTAGTGTTTGGGGTAGAACATTTGGTTTGTTCCGCGATGTCCTTTAGTATTGGGTAGAATCTTTGGTTGTTCCTCGGTGTCCCTTATGTTGGTAGAATCATTTGGTTGTTCCTCGTTTTCCCTATATTGGTGTAGAATCTTTGGTTTGTTCCTCGGTGTCCCTTAGGTTGGGTAGAATCCTTTGGTTTGTTCCCTCGGTGTGTTCCTTACCGGAGATCATTTGGTGCTTCTCGGTGTTCCAGTGCTTGGTAGAATCATTTGGTTGTTCCTCGGTGTTCTTTAGGGGTAGAACATTTGGTTGTTCCTCGGTGTTCCTTAGTGCTTGGTAGAATCATTTGGTTGTTCCTCGGTGTTCCTTTGTGTTGGGTAGAATCATTTGGTGTTCCTCGGTGTTCCTTAGTGTTTGGGTAGAATCATTGGTTGTTCCTCGGTGTCCCTTAGTGTTGGGTAGAATCCTTGGTTGTTCCTCGGTGTCCTTAGTCTTTAGAATCATATTGGTGTCCTCGGTGTTCCTTTAGTGCTGTAGAATCATTTGGTTGTTCCTCGGTGTTCCTTAGTGTTGGTAGAATCATTTGGTGTTCCTCGTGTTCCTTAGTGCTGGTGAATCATTTGGTTGTTCCTCGTGTTTCCTTAGTTGTTGGTAGAATCATTTGGTTGTCCCTCGGTGTTCCTTAGTGCTGGTTTAGAATCATTTTGGTTTTTTCCTCGGTGTTCTTAGTTTGGTAGAATATTTGGTTGTTCCTCGGTGTTCCTTATTTTGGTTGTCCTCGGTGTCAGTGGTTTAGAATCATTTGGTTGTTCCTCGCCGTGTTCCTTTAGTGTTGGGTAGAATCATTTAGGTTGTTCCTCGGTGTTCTTAGTGCTTGTAGAATCATTTGGTTGTTCCTCGCGTGTTCCTTTTAGTGCTTGGTAGAATCATTTGGTTGCTTCCTCGGTGTTCCTTAGTGTTGGTAGAATCATTTGGTTGTTCCTCGGTGTTCCTTAGTGTTGGGTAAGAATCATTTTGGTTTGTTTCTCGGTGTCCCTTAGTGTGGGTAGAATTCATTTGGTTTTTCCTCGATGTTCCTTAGTGTGGGAGATCATTTGGTTATTCCTCGATGTTCCTTAGTATTGGATAAAATCCTTTGGTTATTCCTGGATGTCCCTTAGTATTGGGTAAAATCCTCGGTGTTCCTTAGTGTTGTCCTTTGGTTGAACAGTCCTTTTTGTTTATAAACATCAACAATTTATTTTTTTCTGAATTAGCTTTACTCCTTCCTTCTCTTCGTGTTTCCATCTTTCTTTCGTTTTATTAATATTTATTTTCCTTTAATTAAAGTATCTAATCATCTTTCTCTCCCCCCCTCTTGCTCTCTCTATCCTCTATTCCCGTCTCTGTCTGTTGTCTACCTCTCTATCTCCTCTCTTTCTCTCTCTTCTTTCTCGACCTTTCCTCCTATCACTTTATACTCCTCCCCCTCTGTTTGTCTCTATCCCTCTGTCTGTCTGTCTGCTTGTCTGTCTGCCTGTCTGCCTGTCTCTCTCCCTTTCTCTCTCTCTTCTCTCTCTCTCTCTCTCTTCTCTCTCTCTCTCTCTCTCTCTCTCTATCTATCTATCTATCTATCTAGTTTCTCTCTCGACTTTTCCTCTATTTCTTTAATCGTTTTGTTTATAAACCACAGCAGTTTATTTTGTCTGAATTAGCACTAGTTCTTTCTTTCCTTCTTTCTTTTCAGATTATTACCCCCCCCTCTCTCTCTCTCTCTCTCTCTCTCTCTCTCTCCTTCTCTCCTCTTTCTTATCTTATAATATTTATTTTCATAATTAAATATCTTATCAAACTTCTCCCCCTCTCCTCTCTTCTCCCTATCTCTCTTTCTCGACTCCCATTATTTCTTTAATCGTATATTTTCTCTAATTTTATTGTGCCCACCTGTAATCATTACCTTCTTGTTACCTTTTTTCTTATCTCCATTTTACCTGATGATTCGTCGAAGGAATTTTCTTCGTCTTTTACCGCCTTTTTCTTTCCACTTAAGTTTCTAAAGACAAAAAAAAAGAATCTGGAATCTAGAAACACGATTTGTTTTATGGAGAGATTGCTCTTCACACCGTTTTTACTTTTTTTCTCTTCTTCTCTCTTTACAAGATTTCTTACTGTGATATCTCATGGGAAACGAATGTTAAAAAATATTTCGACGTAAAAAAAAGAAAATCAGGTTTCGTGTCGATTTCTCATACACTTACAAGTTACAAATCCGTTTCAGCACAATTAAGTACAAAACATTATCTACCTATTTATCTATCTAAGTCTGATTCATTTTATCTATCTATCTTTCTATTCTAATATTAACATGTTTATATTCAATCTCTCTCTCTCTCCTATATATATATATATATTTATATATATATATATATATATATATCATGCTTCAGACTCTCTCCCTCCCTCTCTCTCTCTCTCTCTCTCTCTCTCTCGTATATATATATATATATATATATATTATATATATATATATACACACTTACAAGTTACAAATCCGTTCAGCACAATTAAGTACCAAAAACATCTATCAATCTATCTATCTATCTATCTATCTATCTATGTATCTATTTTATATAAGTCTGATTCTATTTATCTATATATCTTTCTATTAATATTATCATGTTTATATCTATCTATCTATCTATATATCTATATATATATATATCATGTTTCAGATTCTCTCTCCCCCTCTCCCCCTCCTCTCTCTCTCTCTCTCTCTCTCTCTCTCTATATATATTAATATATATATATATATATATATATATATATAGGAGGGTTGGAGCAAAATCCGACAGTATGAGGTTAGGTAAAAGGAAAAGTGAACAAAAAATAATGATTCGAACAAATAGAAGTAGGAGAGAAATATTTCGCCCTTCTTACGCGGAGAACATCATCAGACTAACTTTTAAATATTTCTCTCCTACTTCTACTTGTTTGAGTCATTATTTTTTGTTCACTTTTCCTTTTACCTTACCTCAGATATATATATATATATATATATATATATATATATATATATATATATATATATATATAATGCAAGTATATTTCAAACTATCTCTCTTTCTAGCCCAGCTATCTTCATATCTATCACATTTTCTTCCTTAATCTATCTCTCTATCTCTCTCTCTCTCTCTCTCTATATATATATATATATATATATATATATATATATATATATATATATATATATATTTATCTATCTATCTGTCTGTCTGTCTGCCTGTCTATTCAAGCATATTTCAGACTATATGTTTTCAGTTATGTATTTCATCATGTGCGTATCTATCACATTTTGTTGATAATCTATCTATCTATCAATCTATCTATCTATTTATACAAGTATCTTTCACATTATCTAGCTATCAAGCTATCCTATCATGTTAATATCAGAATTTGTTCATTATCTATCTATCTATCTACCTATCCGTCTATTTGTATATCTGTCCATCTTTATATCTCTCTCAATCTGTTTTTGCCTGTTTATCCGTCCGGTATATCAATCATCATAAAGATAAATAAATTCGAAAAAGAACCTGAAAGAAAGAAAATTGGAATATTTCATTTTTTTTACCATGTCAAAGAATTCTCTGACAGAATAAAAAAAAGAACATCAGAAGTGAGAAAAAATGGAGCTTGAAGAAAAAGATTCTTAATACTATAGACAAAATCAAAAAAAACAATCCTACAGAATTTCTATAGTAAAAATAAAAGAGACAATGTATAAAGACAATCGCTTCTTGATCCATAAATTTTACTCCTATGAAGAAAAGATGTGTTCGGGTGTTGTCCTCCTAAAAGCTTGAGATTTCTAGTTGATCTAAAAGAAGACTCAACAAATATTTTTTGGAAAATATATCTTCAAGATGCGCTGGGATGCAACATCAGTAATGTTTTTTTCCTGTGATCATTACCAGTTTCGGGTCTTTCAACATTATACTGGTTTGCACAGATGACCCAGTCCAAAATGTTAAAATTTCGGGCTTGCATCCCAGCAATATTCTTCTACTTCATTGTGTTGGCTTCGCTTTTTGTATATGGCATTTTGTTTCAGTGTTCTTTTATGAGAGATTATTTGGCCATGCCGAGCCTGGGTAGTGGCTTCCCATTGACCAGTGCTACTTGCTTCGAGTACCGCCAGCCAATGGACATCATCCTCCCCGCCACGGCATGTGCCATGGTTTTTTTAAAAAGCTTTGGATTAGCTGTATATAGATTTTGATCGGCAGTTGCTTGGAAGGACTGACCTGTGTGGGTTGACTCCTTGCCCTTCCCTTCCTTTGTCTTACTAGGTAGCGTTCCTTTGCGTTGCTTCTGCCTCCCATCATCCATACATTTCATCCTACCTTGGTGTATAAATAACAGTATGCAATATAAATGCTGTTCCTGGGTAATGTTAATTTTTAATCACATCAAAGCTGTAGACCTCGACAAAATACCCACTAAATATGAAGTCAAGAAAATTTCACGACATACTTCTTTGATTATGCAAAGCAGTGTATAAACAAAATACAATAGAGAAATGGACGAAAGGCTGCATCCCTCTATTACAAATAGAATGTCACCTCGGAATCATTAAGAACTAACACCCTTCTTCGATTATGCAATGCAGTTTATAAACAAAATACAATAGAGAAATGGACGAAAGGTTGCATCCACCCCCATTAGCAAAAGAATGCGACCTCGGAATCATTAAGAACTAATGCCTTTCTTCGGTTATGCAATGCAGTGTATCAACAATATACAATAGAGAAATGGACGAAAAGTTGCATTCTCCCATTACCAAAGAAAGACAACCTAAATCGATATAATTCTAATTACCATTGCTGCTAAGTTTTCTAACACCCTTCTTCTCAATTCGCACCCCGACCTGAAATACAGAAAACATTCGGAAAAAATGAAAGGGATTCGTACAAATCCGTCCTCAACTTTCCATATTCTGACTATTCGCTATGGATAGGTGGTGTGAAAGAAGAGAGCGAAAGATATATATATATATATATATATATATATATATATATATATAGAAGAGAGGAGAGAGAGAGAGAGAGAGAGAGAGAGAGAATCATGTAATACCGTGCAGTCAGCCTGTCATGATAATGATGATGATGATGATGATGATGATGACGATGATGCAAAATTCTAGAAGATTTCCATTGATTTTCGGCCTTGCATAATGGAATTTGGAAGTTACACTATTTTCTATATCATCATCAGTCCGTGCTGGCAGCATGGATGTCAATGAAACTTTCTCACCAACTATTCCTATCGGCCATCGCCCTCTGTAAATCCTCAGGGAAGCATCCAGAATCCGTACAGAGCTGATCAATGTAGTTCCTTGATGGACGACCCACACTGGCGTGTTCATGAGCAGGTGATGTTTATGAGTTTTGTATCTGTTTCTCCATCCAACTGGTGCAGCCTGTCTTTTTCACCTTACCTGGATGGTTTGTTGTGATACCTTCCATCAAGTATATAAACTTCTGTTGCGTGTTCGACAGCGGAATACGGTTACTATGGAGAACCTCTTCTCGGGACGAGCTGACAGCAAAAAAAAAAAAAAAAGAATATTTGTTATTGTTTTTTTTTTGGGGGGTGCACAGAACATATACACAGTTATATTAACTAGCAAAATATGCTCCCCCATGCACAAATATTTGAGTTAATAAAACTCAAAGAATAGATAGATAGATAGATAGATAGATAGATAGATATTTTCGGTACTTAATTGTGCTGAAACGGATTTGTAACATGTAAGTGTAAGAGAAATCGGCACGAAACCTGATTTTTTTTTTTACGAAGAAATATTTTTTACCATTCGTTTCCCATGAGATATCACAGTAAGAAATCTTGTAAAGAGAGAAAGAAGAAAAAAAAAAGTAAAACGTGTGAAGAAGCAATCTCTCCATACAAATCGTGTATTGAAATATGTTAAATTAGAAAGACTAACGAAATCAAATAAGAATGCATATAAAAAGATTACACATTTTCTAATCATATTTTGATTCTATATAAAAATCATTCATAGGATTCATTTGGGGTATGTAATAATAATATTAGAGGTCAATAACACCAAATAAGTATTCATTACACTAAATAAGTATTCATTAAACCCGGTTTTGTTTAAACCAGTTTCCAAATAAACTACACCATATAGTATGTAAACATTTATTTTTTAGTGATATATAAGACAAATTGCAGGATTTTAAACCCACTAATAACATGGACTGTTTTGAGGCAAATCTAACTCCGATCTTCATAGAGACCTCGTTAATAAATAAAAATGTATTCTATGTATTAATGATTTTGACTATAAATTAAATACTTCTTGGACATTTTGTGTAAATCCAGAAGATATTGTAAGGTATGCAGGGACATAGTTTCAGTTACAGTCAGACACCGATTCTCCATTATAGCTATTTACCAAGCTTTGCTTAGATATGACACGGAAGTGTGGGCGCCAATAAGAATCGAACTCACTAACAATGGTATGAAAATCTAGCTTGCTAACCATTACACCACGTGAAGTGCCCGAATCTCCATTATAATAAGGTATATATAAAGATAAAATGTTATTAAGTTTTTATTTCCATTACTTCAGCAATTCATTGGTCAATGCAGATTTTATACCACCAGCGAAGTGTAATAGTTAGCAAGCTAGTCGCGCAGATCAATTACTACTGAATATCGAATACGGTGCTGACTGGATTCTCCTTAAAATAGTATAAAATTCCACGGAGTGACCTATCGTCGGTATCAACCGAAGAGCGAGGAAGTATGCCCCCTTTTCACTAGCGCTAGACCAAGGTTATTTTTTTGCTTAGAGGGGGCGTCCCTGATGTTTTATCACACAGATCATATTATCCAAGTAACTACTCATGCAATGAGTTAACGGAGACCAGTATCGAACCCCAAACCTTCTGATTCCTAGTAGAAAGCTCTAATGACTTAGTTTGAACGACCCCTTGCCCCTTTATTTTTCAAAATATGTATTCCGTAAGGGAATATATCCTTTTTAGCTTGAGCTGTTTAGGAAATTGTTTTGCTGTTCCAACAAACCTACCGTCATCCCCCACACTCCACACACACTCTTTCTCTCACCAATCAGATTACCCAATCTGTGCTGCTAATACGCTGAATTGGCGGGGTCGGTATCGAACCAGGAAACTTTGGATTCCGAGGGGGATGCATTACCGACTGAGTTAAAGCGTCCACTGAAAAAATGGACTCTCTCGTCGGTTCCCCCAGTAAACAACCTACACAGTGTTTTGTTTATAATGGTGAAGGCTTGTGTTGGACCATTCCGCACTTTTTGGCACAGTTGATAGGAAAGAATTGGTGCACAAGGAATGCCACAAACCCAATCAACGACTGACCTCGGGATTTTCAAATTCAGAGTTTTCCTTCTCCTAGACTAGTTACCTATCGAAGGATAAAAGTCCCATTCTGCCCTGCTATTTTACCCATAGCTGGAGGGAGAATATATAGACTCATAACAGCCTTGTCTATGGATTTGAACTCGAGACGATGAGTCCTTTTCCCACGACTGTAACCATTATGCCACGCGCCTCCAAGGCTAACGATATATTTTCTTATTAATTCATAAAATTTTGAAATCGAAATCAAAATCGACAATATATTTTTTTAAATAATTTTATTTTAATTCTAAATTGGTGAAATTATTCTGTATGTTGATGAGTCCATTTTCTACGACTCTAACCATTATGTCACACGCCTGCATATTAAACCGGCCCCTAGAACAGCAATATCATACCTTATTTTATCGTTTTTAAATATAAGTAGAATGTACGCATAAATATGATCCTTATTCTGTTTGTTTTTCAAGTAAACAAAACGTATATCTCCATGGAATATTTTTTTTAAATTCTAGAAATCATTAAGTGGCAACTTCAAAAGCTAAAGCAAATTAACGCATGATGAAAAATAACTTGTCTTCAGAATTTCGAGTCAAGTATTCTTTTTTAAAATAAAATCTCATATTTTATTACGCACGAAAAATCAAATTAAAATCCAATAGCTGACTTTTGTGGATGAAAAGAAAAAGCCGCTTTGTGCAGGTGCGCGTTTCTGAATAGGGTTAATATCATAGAACTCGCATAAAGAATAAATTAGATATACAATTAGGTAAAAGAATATATTTGATAATAATAGAACAAGGGTATGCAAAAGAGATTTGACACAAAGGTAGATGTGGCGCCCCATCTCGGCAAAAAATAAATTCCCTGGTCTAGCGCTTGCGAAAAGAGGATATAATCCCTTAATTCTATATTGTCGGGTAAAATAAGAGACGCTTATCCCAACGCTGGAGGAAGGGAGAGGCCAATAGCGAGCTTTAGTGAGTGTAGCCACCAGACTAGGTAAATAAAGTGGTTGCGAAATTGTGACTAATTGAGAACTAGAAAGGAAAAAGAGAAAGACATTGTCTTGCCTGCCAGGATCGAACTCGCGTCCTCCTGCATGCAAAAAAACAAATGCGACTTGGGCACTGGACGGACGCGAGGTTCGACTGATGTGCCCGGATGTTTGGATAAATATGTCCATAATTAACAAGTGAATCGAGCGCTGGGCGGTGAGCAGCAGCAGAAGCAGTCGACGACGCGCTTTGCGAACGACCCAGTAAAGAAATGGATTTTAGTCCAACAGAAACAAAACTAATTAGGAAATGCGATTTTGAACTGTTAAAGATTATTTCGACTACGACGGATTTTCCAGCTGCTAGACGAAGACGAATAATGTGTTGACCAAAAGAACTGTGAACTCGCTTGTTTTTGGTTCCCCCTTAGCAGGAACTTTTTGATTCGAATATCCATTTTCCCCCATATATTTTCCCCCCTTCTATAGAAATTTAGTGGGCTTTGCAGCTAGCCACTTTAAAGACGCGACCCACTGTTACTCGTACTCGGGTCAATTAGTTAAGTTGGGGAGAAAGAAGTAATGTGGAGTTGAACGTATAAACAACTCACTTCCACCTAGATTCAGCTTGTCCTGACGCTTGTTTACCTCGATTGCCCAGATGGCAGCAAGACTAAAAGGCATTGGTATAAAACCACATCGAAGGGGTGTCAGCTTCAAGAACGGGAAATGGAACAACCTAGTCGGCGACCACCCCACAAACTCGCTACCAGTTTATAGAAAGATGGGAAGGAGAAAAATAATTCTCACAATAAATATATAAAGTGCAGTTGGTGTCTATATATGTATATCCGGATTGAAAAATCAAAAATAAAACAATTAAAAACAAAGTAAATATATATATATATATATATACATTAAATACCGCTGGTTCTTGCTTTTTGTGCAAATATTATGAAGATTTGATTATATACATAGAAATAACATTGGAATTTTACTTTAAAATGGCCGGCATTTGTAAATCTCAAAAGTAAGCAACTGAATACACTAAGGTTTTTGTGGCAGCTTCAAGTGTATATATAAAGGTATATATAAAGTGTATATATAAAGGATAGCGGATGTGCATGTATGTATGTATTTTTCAGATGAATATATATATATTATATATATATATATATATATATATATTGTAATACAGGTACAAGTAATAACCTACTCGAGTTTGACCATAAGGATCT
>CM042148.1:96339693-96344693 GCA_023376005.1 Doryteuthis pealeii | reverse complement strand
AGCCACTCACTCCACTCCGAAATTAAAGATAATCTCATTCGATTTGAGGTAGCAAATGTCAGCTATAACAATCAGTCTCCAGGGGGAAAATCTCGAATATCTCGAATTCCCTCTGCTCTAATCTTGGAGCTGTATCCGACAGTAAATACATTCGAAAATGAGTAAGATTAAATTTGATAGGAAATAAATAAATAACATAAAAGGGATAAAGATGAAATGGAAGCTGTTTTGTCTTTTTTTAAGTAAGGGAAAAAAAAGGAAGGAATTTTGTAGAGAGATAAAAAATGTAAGAAGATTAATAAGGTTAGGTAAGCAATGAAAAAATGAAAGAAAAAGAAATAACAACTATGAATGAAAGAGAGACTGATGAGAAGAATGAAAGAAGGAGAGACTGAATACAAGACTGATGGTCAAAAGAAGGAAAAAGAAAGAAATTCAAGAAAAGAAGGAAATAAATAACAAAGTGTGAAAAAAGACAAATGAGAAGGAGAAAAGAAGGAGAGACTGACTAGAGGACTGATGGTCAAAAGAAGGAAAAAGAAAATTGAAGAAAAGAAGGAAAGAAATAACAAAGTCTGAAGAAAGACAAATGAGAAGAAGAAAAGAAGGAGGGACTGACTAGAGGACTGATGGTCAAAAGAAGGAAAAGAAAAATTGAAGAAAAGAAGGAAGAAATAACAAAGTCTGAAAGAAAGACAAATGAGAAGAAGAAAAGAAGGAGGGACTGACTAGAGGACTGATGGTCAAAAGAAGGAAAAAGAAAAATTGAAGAAAAGAAGGAAAGAAATAACAAAGTGTGAAAGAAAGATAAATGAGAAGAAGTCACCCCGACTGAATAGAGGAATTATGGTCAGAAGAATAAAAAAGAAAGAAATCAGAAAAAAGAAGGAAAGAAATAACAAGGAGGGGAAAAAGCTTGGAAAAAAGACTGGAAAATCTTGAAATCAGAGAAAAAATTGAGACCATCCAGAATACTGCATTGCAATCTGCCAGAATACCCAGAAGATTCCTGGAGACCTGAGGAGACTTGTGGTCTCTCAGACTCCAGGAAAATACCATCAGCTAATGCTGTAGTGAAAGACTAATATAATAACAATTATAAGTGAAATAGATCACTAATTAGGACTGAGCCTATTCTAGTCGTGACCACCCCAAGCGGAGTTTAACAGGTTTGAATTCAGAGTTTTCATTCTCCTAGATTGGTTGCCTAGTGAAGGCTAAAGAACCCAGTCTGCTCTACTATTTACACATAGCTGGAAGAAGAATAGTTGGATTCATAACTTTTTTCTACGTGAACCGTAGCTTCGTCTAAGATTTGAATTCAGGTCGAAGAGTCCCACATCTCTAACCATTATTCTCCTTCCGGTATCGACCGGAAGCTCTGGTGGCTTCGGCCCTGGACCGCATAAGCAAGCCTCGTTGATCCTAGTGGGCCATCCCCCCAGGTAACACCTGTCCCTCGATTTAAAGGGGCAGGTCTAGGTTTATTACCCGGCACCTGATGCACCCCCTTAAGGTGGAATACTGACGGAATCAGCGCATTTTCGCACCCGCCTCCCATGAGCTTCGGTTTGTGGGTGGTCCCACATGAATAGAGCCTTGTGTCTAACCCGTACACGTGGGGTACATGGTATATATTCATCTCTAACCATTAGACCACGCGCAAATGAGGGAATCATAAAGAAGGAAAAGAAGGAACGAAGAAATAAAGAAACACAAGAAGACAGGAATAAAATACGAATAGAAGAAAAAGAAGGAAAAAGGAATGTTGGAAAAAAAAAAGAATAAAGGAATGTTGGAAGGAAAGAGGAACAGATGGAAAGAAAGAAAGAAAGAACGAACGAATGAATGAATGAATAAAAGGAGGGCAGGGTGGTAGGAAAGAGGAAAGGAAAGATGGATAGTTGGAGGGTGGGAGAGAATTTAGGAAAGAAAGAAAGAAAGAAAGAAAGAAAGGAGAGCAGGATGGTCAGAATGATGGAAGAAGAGAGGAAAATATAAAGAGTGAGAGAGAAGGAGGAAAGAAAAAGGGAGAAAATATTAGGAAAGATGGAAGAAAAGATGAAAGCTAGGAAGAAATGAGAAAAAAGAGAAAAAACACGTAATCGGGATGTAAGTCTATAAAGCTAAACAAATATGAATTTAAGAAGAGGATTTTTTTGTGAACTTGGGATATAATAACAGTATAATGCCGAAAGAAAATGGTAGATAATAATTGTGCTTGAAAGGTACAAGAAAACTTAGAATAATTTCGGCGCGAGGTCAGAGATAAGAAAAAAGATGGAACCTCTAGAGAGAGAGAGAGGGGGGAGAAGAGTGAGGGAGAAGAGAGAGTGATAGAGGAGAACTGGAAAAATATACACGAAAATAAATGATTTGTGACATGAAGAGAAACTTCGTTTATTAATTTAGTTTTGTCCTCAAGTTGAATGTCATAGAACAAGTTGTGTTTTATAAAAAGAATCTTGTAGACAAAATTAGAAAAGAAAATGACATGACAAAAAAAGAAAGAATGAAAGAAAGAGAGAAAGAAAGAAAGAAAGAAAAACTAACAAAATAACGCTTGAAAATAAAACCCAAAGAATACATACAACTAAGTCAGTTTAACTCGGTAGAGGACCATCAAGGCTCCAGGTTCGAAACCTGTTGCGGGCTAGCCTGGTGTACGTTGCGTAGAGAGTGAATGCGTTGGTCCAGGACTATTTATATACGGCTGTCTGGGAACATCGAGCTGATTACTGAGACTGCAAAGATTACGCGAACCGTCTATCTTGAGGTTTTGGCACTCTGTTGAGAGTTACTATGTCTGGCACACATGTGTATTAGTATACTGAATATTGTATGATCCAGAAAACAACAAAACCGGCTCTTGTCGACTCAGCACAGGATTAGGACATCATGGAGCTGTGCATTGCACTCTCCTATAAGAAGACCTCTTTTCCCCTTCTGGTTTCTTCATTAGTAAAAGCATGCCGGCAAGCACTCCTCGACTACACGCCCAGTTTCCACAAGGCTCAGGGTTCGAAATCCGCTGACTCAGCACAGGATTAGGACATCATGAAGCTGTGCATTGAACTCTCTTATGAGAAGGCCTTTTTCCCCTTCTGTTTTGTACATTGGTCACTGCATGCCGACAAACAACCCTCAACTACACGCCCAGTTTCTACAAGGCTCCGGGTTCGAAACCGGCATTTGTTTACTCAGCACAGGAGTAGGACATCCTGGAGTTGTGCATGGCACTCTCCTATAAGAAGGCCCCTTTCCCTCCTATTTTTTTTCATTTGTCCCAGTATGCCGGCAAGCACTCCTCGACTACCCACACAGTTTCCACAAGACCATCCAAATTGTCCAAGATTAAATGAAAAAGTATAAATCCGTATAATCTGGTGTTGCTTATCCAAACGAATTCTTATGTCTTGGGAGTATTGTCACCTCAAATAAATAATGAACCATTCCATCTTTATTATAAAGAAATAAAGGGCAAAAGGACATGCTACACAAAAATATTGATAAAAAAGAAAGAAAGAAGAGAGTAGGGGAAAGATAGATAGATAGATAGTTAGAGAGAGAGAGAGAGAGAGAGAGAGAGAGAGTGAGAGAGAGAGGGGGTGAGTGTGCCAAAGTGATAACGCCAAGCTGTTTCAATTGAACAAAATGAAAATATGAAAAGAAGGAAAGAAAGGAAAAAGAGTGAGAGAGATTTAAATTATGATTATTATACTTTTTACATATTGAACTATTTAGTAATAGCTCTTATTTATACAGATCGCCTCAAGAGTTTGTAGGCGTTTTTATTGCTGTTTTTATTGAGGATTTTGGTATTTTCGGTTAAGATTTTTCTTCTGCCAGAAGAAGTGAATTTGTCTGTGGGTTTTGTAATTAGTTTTATGGCACTACTATCGGAAAGATGGTAAGTGAGACGACGGGAGAGTGTTGTGGTATATGTATATATATAATGAGTCAGACGAACCTACTAAAGTTTCGCTTAATGCTCTTCAGGGCTAAGATCTGACTCTTATTTAATGCTTCATACAGATTCCCAAACCTGACATATGTACCTCCCACAAGCGGATACATATACCAAAATAATCTCAAATATATATACTTACTGGAAGCATACGGAGAAACTCAGACAACACCATATATATATATAAGTATGTGTGTGTGTGTGTGTGTGTGTGTGTGTGTGTGTGTGTGTGTGTGTGTGTGTGTGAATCATAAATAGATAAATCTTTAAAATTCGCATACAGATCTTAAGAAATAAGGTATGAAACTGATTTACTGTATCAAAAATAATAGAAACTCGTACCTCGATATTAAACAAAGAATATTAAGCCAAAATTACAATTCCTCGTTTTATTATGTATGTCATCCATTTTATATATATATTTCTTCTATGTTTTTAAGTATTTTTTGTGTGTTTTTTTTTTATTTATTTTTTTCACAAATAAAATATTAGTTTTCGTCATTGTAATTCTCATTATGACTCCGATTCAATCTTTAGCTTTCTTTCTCCACTGAGATTTGTTCAAATATTGTTTATTACACCCAATTATATTGAAAGATAAAATGTCATATAAAATATAAGATCATATGTTTTTGTGTGTCTACGATTATCTACATGCGGATGAGGTCGCCTGTGTGTATATACAGCACCCATATATATGCGTATGTTTATACAATCTGTTGTATACATGGGAATTCATGAATATATACGCACATACACAGACACTACACACATATATCTTCATATATATATATATATATATATATATATATATATATGTGTGTGTGTGTGTGTGTGTGTGTGTGTGTGTGTGTGCTTATATATATGTATGCTAATTGAAAATCTGCGGGCTGATATTGCATTATCTGAGCT
Organism: Doryteuthis pealeii; assembly: GCA_023376005.1. Taxonomy (NCBI): domain Eukaryota; kingdom Metazoa; phylum Mollusca; class Cephalopoda; order Myopsida; family Loliginidae; genus Doryteuthis; species Doryteuthis pealeii. Next base: position 96,339,814 of record CM042148.1, on the reverse strand, counting down.
GTTTTTTAATTGAATATGTTTAAGTTAATCTAATTAGATATAATCCAATTAAAATTCAATGCATGTAATTACGGAGCAAACATTATCCTGACAATAAAATCATTTTGAAAAATTCAGTCTT
>CM042148.1:96309693-96334693 GCA_023376005.1 Doryteuthis pealeii | reverse complement strand
TTCACACTGTAAACCGCTATTTTGTTGTTATATATAAATATAATTGCATGCTGTTAGTATGTAGATATGGTTAACAGTATTAATAATGTAAAACAATTTTATTAATAATTGAGCTTAAAATAAAAATAAAAATCATTGAGAATGTGATATCAATAACAAGGGAATTTGACTTGAGTAGTAATATAGTTTCGGTTACAGACAGAAAAATACACAATCTCCATTATAATAAGATATATATAATTATATATATATATATATATATATATATATATATATATAGTGGATGATATCAAGTGTTACTTTGATAGGATTCAACCAAAATTGAGAATCCAAACGCACATATAAAGATTTGTGTATATGTATTATAAATAAATGAATAAAAGGATATATACCTTTAGAATATAGATTTATTTCAACATTAATGTATTTTTAGCTATATTTTGAATAGATAAAATAAAAGTAACAAAAAAATCCTCCCAGTAAGACCGACAGTGAATATATATAATATATATATATATATATATAATATATATATATATTCACCGGTCGGTCTTACTGGGGGGGGGGGTTCTCGTTACTTTATTCGTAGTAGGGGGTACTGGTGTAATTTGGTGTATACATTAGAACTAAAGTAGGAAGTTTCAAATTTACTTTTTTAAAAAATTTTTTTGAATAAATAAAAATAAAATAAAATAAAATAAAATAATAGATTTAAATGGTGTTCTGTCTTTGTTTTTTATTGGTTGGTTTAGTTTATGCTAATTTATTAAGGTATTGTATAATAATGCGTTTGCTATTAGTCTCTTTAGTCAGATCTTAGCCCTGAAGAGCACTAAGCGAAACTTTTAGTTGGTATATCTGACTCATTAGGTTCATCTTTATCTATCTATCTATCTACCTATATATATATATATATATATATATATATATATATATATATTTATAATCCAATGAGTTAGACGAAACCTACTATTAGTTTCGCATAAAGCTCTTCAGGGCTAAAATCCGATATCTTATATACATATATATACATATAAATTGTTTTTTCTTTTGGCCAAATACTGTACCAATAGATTATTTTTTTTGTTGGTACGAATATCTTGGTCCTTCTTTTTTTTTCAAAATTTTTTTTCTTCCTGGTTGATGTTTGGTAGTATATTTTTACAATCAAACTTTCTGCCGGTTTTTTCTCTCCGCAAGGATCTACCAACACGCTTGGTAATATTATATATATATATATATATATATATATATATATTATATATATATATATATTATATATATATTACAGGGGTTGACATGCCGTAAAAACCAACCAACCAACCAGATTATCGGATTCCTATGCGTCATTTTTCGTAACACTTGATATTATATTCCTCTTTTAACAGGAAAATCGCGCTACCCATCGGCATAAAACGATCCAATATTTGATGAAACAACATTCCATTGTTTCAAGCACTTTGCATGAAAGCGCCGTAATTCCGAATGTGTTCAGATGGAACCCAGGGCTCCAAATAATCGGTGTATCCCCACAGGCTGACACGGTGATCAAAATAATAGCATGATATTGAAACTCATAAAATATAATGGACAAAAAGCTCGCGATTCAATATTTGGGAACATAAAAGTGGGCGTTGTATCTCTAAAAACGGCATTGAAAGCAACGGCATTCGTGTTTATGTGCCGACAGTAGGGAATGAAAGATAACAACTAGCAGTATGCAAAGGGAATTTACGCGTATAAAATATATATAATATATATAATATATATATATATATATATATATATAATTTAATACACGACGGACTATAGCGAAGGATTCATGTTATCCTGGCATAGTTTATACACACACATATACTATCTCACACACAACATACATCTCTCTCTCTCTCTCTCTCTCTCCCTCTCTCTCTCTCTCTCTCTCTTCTATATATATATATATATATATATATATATATATATATATATATATTTACAGACGCTGCCGTTGTCAATAACAACAGAGACAAAAGATCGTTGAACAGGAACAACAGTCATTTGATAAAGGGTATCTACGAACCCGAAATTTTTAAAATATAAAAAATAATAATAAAAATAAGTGAATCCAATACTCCATAACATCGAGTTCATTCATTTATTTTTAGATGCTTCGTAATAACGCCCAACTTAAAAAAAAACATTAAAAAAATACATATATATATGTTGCATAGCGCGTCGTCACTGTACTAAATTGCAATAGTTTTATCTTCGTTGTAAGAGATGACAATAACACCAAAGTTATCCTCCAGAAGTTTATTGAAATAAATTCAAGCTTCTTAACTTCGAGAGAGAGGGTCAGTTTAATCAATATATTCAGTCTTTACACTTTCGGTCCTTCAATTAAATTTCTGGGCGACAAGCTTTTTCAGTTGGTAAATATTAACGCTAGCTTTTCCGACACCAACTATACGAGGTCCCGCTCGGCCGACTACTGACCCGATCCCTCACTCTCTCCTCCCGGGACTCTGACGACTGACCTGTCTGAAGCCCTCTCGGTTCTTTTATCTTCATAGCTACACCCACGTATTTTTATCTCTTGATCTGATAACAGGCAGGTGTTAAAAACTTCTTTGTTTAATAAAACCGGGAATTCATATTTCCCTTTGTACAATATATAACACTCCTCCTTATCTCATTTTTCAAAAATGTTCACGTGGACATTTTTCTAACGCCCCCTATCATTCATTTTTCTTTTCTTTTGCTTTTGATTTTTCTAAACTAGTCTATCTGACCTCTCTCTCTCTTTCTACATGTTTACAAAATATGAAATAAAAGTAAAAACAAAACAATACAACACAAAGCAAATGCAGAGTTAAAATCTCATACAGCAAATTAACAATGAGCAAACAATTTTTTTTTTTTTTTTTTTTTTTGTACAACTTCCCGAACCATTTCTTTCTCGCTCTTTTTATATTCATATATAATCAACTTCTTCTATTCTTCATTACTTTATCTTTCAACTATTTTTCTACTTTCCAACTTGATGGTCATTTCTCTTTAACATAGAAAAAAAAATCTTTACAAATCTCGTCCTTTTGGGCACAAATTATTATTACCAATAATAACAATAAAGGCAATAACAATAAAAAAAATTATGACAGTACCTAGTGAAAATTCTCACTAGCGACAAAGCAGTGTCGACAATTCTTTTGAATCGAATACTGTTCTTTCAAAAGGAAAGAAAAAATAAATTTAAACAAGCTGGGCAAAAATATCACTGATGGCGTCTTTTAATTCCTTTCTTTTCATTTCCCGACATCTATCCTTCTCTTCATTGTCAATTCGAACATTTTCTTCGGGTTTAACTGTTGCTACTTTTCCTATTTCTCTTAACTTTTTTTCGGCCTGTCTACTAACCTTATCACGCGAACTCACAGATTCTAACATTGCCTCCTCCTGACGCGAATTCCTATTCTTTTCTAATATTTCTTGTACATAGCTATCTTTCGCGTTCTGAGGGGCACGTAAACATCATCGCTATCAGAGTTACCTGGACTCTCCTCGGTATCATAATTTTCTGAGGGTGCATTTTTAATTACCGGCTTTATTATTTTTGGAGCAACCTCCACTACGGGGTTTAACACCCTCGGCTCTATGCTCGGTGTGTCTATCTTATCGGGCTTTTTTTTAATTTCACTACTATTTTTAACATTGCCAACGCTAGTTTGATTAACCCGTTGGATTGTCTTATCATTCTTTCCATACGTAACATTATTTATAAAACCTCTATTATATGGTTTATCCCTCGTGTTTATACATTCACCTCTAAAATAATTTCGATTACCTATCCTATTCGATGAGTCTATCGCACTGACAGTGTACGTCTGTCTCTTATTCCGTTCGGGGGCTTTTTATTAACTGGTACTCGCCATTTTGCAGCATTTCTCTGGGGGCAATTCCACCTCAGATGCTTGTTCGACCTGCATATCCAGCATAATCGATCCCTATTCCTATAGTACCTAGGCTGACGTACTGTTCGGTGATTTATCCTATTATCACACCTATCGTGGGATCTTTTATTGTGCCCTACTGCATTGATGTGCACCGCGCGTCTTCTAGCGTGGCAAATCTCCATCGGTGCAGGATCAATATTGGGAGGAATCCTAATTCTAGCCCTTAATTTATCCTCTGAGAGTGCTAGTTGATAGGCGCTCTCAACTGTTGGGGGATCACTTCTTAGTACGAATACCTTAACTTCGGGATCTGCTAATCCTTCTATAAAACAGCACTTAATCTGCTGTTGCACTATCGCTAAATTTTTGTCAATTTCACCGTATGCATTATTAGCTAAATCCGTTATTTATTCATATAATCATGCACATTTTCCTGTGTGTCCTGTTTAATGTTAACTAATTGCCTTAAGTAATAATGTGCATGGTGAGTGATCCCAATGTATTCTCTAATGACTTGTTTTAAGCCTAACCACGAGATATCCTTATTACCTTCTATAATTTATATAAATCTCCTATATTTCCTCTCGTGGTTATAATTGCTACCCTACATTTATCAGCTTCTTTAGCTTCTATTGAGGCAAAATATTTTTCCATACTTTGGACCCACACCTCAAATTTACTTTCATCCTTACTACTTAACGGTGTAATCTGCTGCAAGTAGAAGTCACTCTTTAATATATTTGTTAGTGATTTTGCTGTGTTAATTAACTCGGCTGTGAGTGCCTGAAATAAGTCCTTAATTTGTGATTCCATCATTATATATCAAAACAATACAACATAAAACAAGAGAGCGAAAAGAAAAGAAAATGGCCAAAAAGTATGTGGGAAGTTGTACTTACGTATAGTCGTCTGATAGAAAGTTCAATTTTTCTTCTTTTTTTTTTTTTTCTCTTTTTTTTTAAATGTCCTTTGTTATAATTCTGTCTTCTCTTTTGTTTAAAATATGTCCGTAATAATTTTTTTTTTGTAGTTTTCAAAGTCTATAGGAAATTTTTTTTTTTTTTTTTTTTTTGTTTGTTTTTCAAGTCTATATATAGTGAGTCCTTTTCTTTCTTTTTTGTTTTTTTTTTTTTTTTGTTTTTTTTTTCGGGGAGTCCAAGTTTACGTTGATTTTCGTTGGGTGTTTTTTTTTCTTTCTTCTGTTTGGTGTTTTTCCACTTTTACGTTTATTTTCCGCAAAATTCCGGCCGAATTGAGTCGTTCTTCACGTTGTTTTTTTTTTTTTTTTTTGTTTTTGTGGTAACCAGCAGGTTTTTATGGGTCCTTGATGAACCCTCGTGGTTCACGTGCACCAAATCGATATGTTGCATAGCGCGTCGTCACTGTACTAAATTGCAATAGTTTTATCTTCGTTGTAAGAGATGACAATAACACCAAAGTTATCCTCCAGAAGTTTATTGAAATAAATTCAAGCTTCTTAACTTCGAGAGAGAGGGTCAGTTTAATCAATATATTCAGTCTTTACACTTTCGGTCCTTCAATTAAATTTCTGGGCGACAAGCTTTTTCAGTTGGTAAATATTAACGCTAGCTTTTCGACACCAACTATACGAGGTCCCGCTCGGCCGACTACTGACCCGATCCCTCACTCTCTCCTCCCGGGACTCTGACGACTGACCTGTCTGAAGCCCTCTCGGTTCTTTTATCTTCATAGCTACACCCACGTATTTTTATCTCTTGATCTGATAACAGGCAGGTGTTAAAAACTTCTTTGTTTAATAAAACCGGGAATTCATATTTCCCTTTGTACAATATATAACATATATATATATATATATATAATACACACACATATATATATATATATATATATATATATATATATATATATATATATATAGAAATGTGAGGAGTCTAATCCAACAGTATGTGGAGAAAAGTAGACAACACAGGATGTAATAGAAAATGGATGTTTATTGTAGGTAGTGATGTCGACGATGCCACGTTTTGGTCTGTTAGACCTCCTTCGGGACTTGGAAATAGTTCTTGCTTCAATGATGGACATTTTCAAAAATGGTGAAACAGGAGGTCGTCAGTAAGGGGAGGGGTGGGAGGGGGCCTGTTAGTGGATTTTCCTTTTCTCTAGATAGGGAGTGTATCAAAAGGTTTCTGGTAATGGTACCGCAGGTTTTAGGTGTAGGCTTGTATATACTGGATTTGTAAGGATTGGATTTGTCTACCTTTCTCCACACACACACATATATACATATACATATATATGCGCGTGTGTGTGTGTGTATGTGTGCGTGTAGTGTAATCCAAATGAATGGTAAGTAAGGGATGATTATATTTGAGATCTTCGAAATCACACTGTACAACCATACTGTAGGCTCTTGTAGGTGCAAACATATATACTCATACAATGATTTTTATAAATCCTTAAAAGGAGCCCAATGAATAATAATCAACGAATTAAATTATATACGAGCAATATTTAACTTTCAAAAAAAGAAAAACCTCATCAAACGGGTTTTACAAATACTTCTACATTTAAAACCCGTCTAATAAGACTAGACATATTTTTTTAAGTTTCTGGTCGAAATAAATATATAACAGGATGAACGTTAAAGTTTTTCTTTCTTTGAATGTCATATATATATTCTTTGAATGTCATATATATATGTTGGGCATATGTATAGTAGTTAGTATTTTACAGAGTTATTTTTTGCAAATTAATTGTACTTAAAAAATATTTCTGGACCCTTTCAAATGATTTTAGTTACTAGAGAAATAACTTCATATATTTACAATTTTTTATGGAGAAAAGTAATTCTACCGCCAATCTGTTAACTTTCTTAGAGAATCTGGTTACAGTAATGTGATCTACTGTACCTTCAGCTTTCGCTCAAAAATGTTTTTGGTTGCTTCCACAACATTATGACCTTAAAGTCTTCCACCATAACGTCTGTAACATAGCAGGGTGTTGACAACGTGTGAATGTCAGAGCTATGCCATCTGGAACTCAAGTTGCAGTTAGGGCCTCCTAAACCGGATTGGTCTGTCACCCAAGGGTATTAGGGCCACAACCCAGCTTAAGGGACTCTGGTGAAAATCCAAAGAGCTTCTCAATCATCGTCAGCATTCAATGGCTTTTAGCGCAATTGTCACTACGTCAGTGAAAAGTCTGAAGAAAACAAGGGCATCTCCTTCCTCTGTCTGGGATATGCATGCAGAGTTTGGGGACCGTCTGTAAATTTCCTATTCTCAGCAAAAACTTTAGTAATAAAAATGTTTGAGAGTTTTGATATTAAATATGTATTGCAATATGATATTTGTTATACACACACAGAGAGTAATATATCCGGAGGGAATTAGTAGGCGGTCCGCACCGGGTGACACTTATTGGGTCTGCTGTCTATGCCTGTTTTGGTTGATTGGTTGATTGGATTTTACGACATGGCAACCATTGTTGGGTTATTTTATGCTGATGACATTTTGTTTTATCAATTCTTGATAGTATTCAATTTTTTCTAACTCATTTTTTTAAACAGATTGATTTACTCCTTTTTCTATTCAACCCAAATATGGATCTCTAATGAGTACTACCACTCCGGGTCAGAGTAAGCATGGCAATAATAGTGATGAATAGGCCTCTGTAGGTAAAATTGCAAGAAACTCTCTATCGGCAATTAGACTCCTTGATAGGGAGTTTTTTTTCCAGGGGAGGGGGGCAGTTCTAGTACAGATCGTCCATATATAATATATTTTCTCCCGTAGTTGGAAGGAGTGTAATCGGATGCATAAATTTCCCGAGGATATATATATATATATATATATATATATTGTATATATATATATATATATATATATATATATATATATATATATATATATATATGTGTGTGTGTGTGTGTTGTGTGTGTGTGTGTGATAAAATTGTATATTCTTATAGTCTACTTGAATTCACCTTGAACGGATCATCAGGGATATCTGCGATGAATTAATTAGATTAATTAAGAAAAAAAGCGGAAGTCGTTTTCTTCATCAATTGATTCATCACAGATATCTCTGTTGATCCGTAAAAGTTGAAACTCGGATAGGCAATCTGACTATACCATTTTACTAAATCTGCTCTAAAAAGAAGTATTGAGCACTCTTATATTCTTTATAAACCCAGCTTATTCGGTTAATTATTTCATCGACCGCCGAAATTGTGACTATCTCGATATTTTATATTCTCCGTTAAGTCACCCACTTTTCATATTACATGTATATATATATGTGTGTGTGTGTGTGTGTGTGTGTGTGTGTGTTTTCTTTTTATGCCATGAAATATAGAGCACATTATATTTTAAAGTAAAAGTAAATTTTAACTATTATATATAAATTATATATGGACTAGAAGCAATCCGTCAAATTGTTTCGATATTGCCTCTTCGGGCGAGTTGAATAATCATTTAAAGTTTGGAATTTAAATTCTAAATTTTAAAAGATGATTACTTTTTCATGTTACATTCATATAGGTTCTGTTTCTCTTTTTATCATTATATATATATATATATATATATATATATATATATATATATATATATATATATAAAGGGGGAAAGAGAGAGAAAGAGAAAGATTTTTTTTACGTATACGTATTTTTTTCGTATATGAGCGTTATATATATATATATAATATATATATATATATATATATATATATATTATTGCTCATGAATAGGTAAATGACTGAACATATTTTGATAAAAGTGTCTTCATCAAAACCAAAGATAGCTAGGTGTTCTATCAAGTGAAACAAGATTAAAACTGATTCTATTAGTTATTATCATTTACCCAGCTCTACAAAACTGTTTTGTTGAACTGTACATACAATTCCTGTCGGACAAGTCTTTTGTTGATCCGTTCCAATTTTCGGGCCATCCTTCTGGTGTCGGGGTGTAATTGGTATAACAGTCTCCCAAAGGTTTCAAAACAAGCGCTTTCGACAATACAATTTGCCATCCTCAGGTAGGAAACGATGGTATGATTTCGTGTCTCGTTTTTAACGAGAACAAGTAGTAGCAATTTAGAATTTAGAATTTTATCATTTCTTGTTGGATATTACAAAATCAAAACGAATATATTAGGTATATATATTATAATATATATATATATATATATATATATATATATATATATATATATATATATATATATTTGTTATTTATAGACATTACTTTTGTGGTTTGTTTTCTTTGTTTAATGGCATATCAACCTTTGTGCGTTATTAAATGCTGAAGCCATCCTTGTAGAGGAACAGTAATGACTCTATTCAACCCATAGCTGGGGGATGAAGGATTCATACCTTTCCCTAAGGGGATTAGTCCAAAAGTGAATGCAATGCTACTGGAGTTCCAGAAATCGCAGTTCAACACGTTAACTACTGCATCATGGGAAATTCCCCTGACGATATATGTTTTATAAGTACTAGCAAATATATGCACCCTCCGGGTGCAAGTATTTAAGTTTAAATGTAATAAAATATTAGATTAAATCAGAAAGGCTAATGAAACTAATTAAGAATTCAAATAAAAAGATTTGAAACGGAGGGGTATAATCGGAAAATAGAACAACTGAAACTTACTCTTTCATCACTTCCGTTTTTCAATGCTAAATTTCCTAATTTAACTATTTAGTTAAAATAGGAAGTAAAGAATAAAATTACAGTTATTCTTCTTGTTAATGAATTTCTTTTAGGATTTATTGAAGAGATTTTTACTCATATTCATTAAGATAAAACCAAACAATTAGAAATCAATAATACCAAGCACATTTTTATTAAAATCAATTTTTTTAATATCAATATGCAAATTAGCTTTACGTTTACACTGAAAACTGGTATTTTGTTGTATATATAAATACAATTGCATGTTATTAGGTAAAGCCAACAGTATTAATAATGTCAAACAGTTTTATTATTAATTGAGGTTTAAATAGAAATAGAATCATGGAGAGTGTGACGTAAATAACTAAGGGAATTGTGACTTGAGTAGTAATATAGTTTCGGTTACAGACAGAAAAACACACAATCTCCATTATAATAAGATGTGTTTTTTTGTGTTTTTTTTCTTGGGGTTGATTATATTGTATTTATACTTCGTGTGTACTTTTATTTTCTCAGCATACGAATATGTTACACACACACACACACACATATAATATAATATATATATATATGTGTGTGTGTGTGTGTGTGTGTGTGTTTTATATGTGTGTGTGAGTACTCGTATGTATTTTGTAAGTATTTATATTTTGTAAGAATTTGGATATTCTGAGAATGTGCATTTTGCATATGTGTAATAGATTCTGCAAGTTTTTATGTTCTCATGTGTGTGTTGTGTGTTGTGTGTGTGTGTGTGAGTGTGTCTGGTTCTCTGAGACCATATGTGTGTGCGTGTCTTTCTGTGCCTGTCCCTAAGTGCTTGTAAAAACGATATTCTTAATACAGGAAAATATAAACGACCCTTGAAAGCGATGTGTAGCCAGCAGCGGCCATAAAAACGACACGAAAATGATATTCTAATGAGAGGAATCATAAAAATTGCCAACAAAGACTTTATAATGCTGTGTGCTCGAAACTGAACCTTCCGAATGAGCTTGATACATTTTGGGGGCACTTACTCTGTTTATAGGCAACAGCTTGCAGCGATCAGATTCTGTTACCATGGAATTCTTTTTGTAAACCCCCAACCCACTTACCCATTTGTCATCTCCTTGATTTTATTTTGTTTAACTTACAAATAGAAAAATAGAAAAAAATGGAATCCATTGTTAGACAATTCCACAGAGTATATACATTTTCTATTCAAATATAAATGGTAGTTGTGTGTATGTATGTATATCCGAAGAAGACATTATCTATCTATACATATATAAAGGGCAGTTGTGTGAATCTGTATGTCCGGAGGAAACTTCGAAAGTAAAACAATTAACGACAAAGTAAATATATATACACATTAAATATCACCAGGGCTTGGGATTTTAGCAAAATTAATGAAGTTTTGATTTATATTCGTGAAAATATTTCTTAAAATTAGATTTAGATGTTAACAGCCTAGATTTTCTTTAGTATTTAATATTTTTAATAGTAGACATTGATTTTTCTTTTCAGGTTGACTGGATCAACGCAAGGTATTTTTTACAGAGGGATTTTAATGGGGCATACTACCAGGATCCAACTCGCGATTCAATAATAATGGATCTGTGGGACTAACCCCTTTTTTGCATCCCCTCTGCCTAGTTGATATATAAAGAATAGTGGTGCGTACGTATATATGTCCGGAGAAAACTCCGAAAATAAAATAATTAACGACGAAGTAAATATATATACTATTTCTCTGAATGTTTGAGATGAGGCTTGAAGATTAGTATTATCTGCGTTATTCGGACTATCGTCCCCATCTTCATTGTTATTTGTACAACGTTTCGGTCGATATGCCCTCCAGCCTTCTTCAGGTATTTCTTGTCGGACTCGGGAACCTTCTCGGACTCGGGAACCTTCATTTCAAACTCGGGAACCTTCTTTTCGAACTCGAGAACTTTCTTGTCGTAATCGGGAGCCATCACGGAACTTTGAACCTAACCCTTTATTTAGTCCACTGGCGTATCCTGTTCTCATTCCGCTAAACATAGCTGGGGTAGGAGTTGTGTTAATTATTTTTCTAACTGCCTCTACTCAGGATTGAACTCGGGATCAAGAGATAACTGTCACTTAGAACAGTCTTAACCTAACTACCTTATCCACTAGGCCATGTGTCCAATTGGACAATTAAATATATATACACATTCACTATCACCGGAGCCTGCTTTTTGAGCAAAAATAATGGAAGATTTGATTTGTAATCGTGGAGATAATTAAAAAAAATAAAATTCAAATAGTTACAGCATGGGTTTAATATTTTAAATAGGAGACATTAATCTTTCTTTTCAGAGTGTCTGTGTACGTTTTTATCTGGCTCAAGGTCTTTTTTACATAGAGATTTTAATGAGGTATCCTGTGAGGATCCAACTCGTAATTCAGTAATAATGGATTTGTAAGACTTATTTTTGCCCCCCCCCCTCAACCCAGGTGATGCTGGGTAGCCGCTTCTAGTATTCAATAAAGCCAAAGCGTCTATCGGAAATATACGTTTGACAAAATATATCCTATACAGAGGGGTAACACCACACCTACTTCAAAAGGGATGTCTTGGGTACGGGAGTAAAACTGTCTCAGATTTGATTTTGTTTGGTTTGGTTTCTTTGTTTAATGGCATATCAAACGTTATGGGTTATCAATGTCAAAGCCATCCTTGTAGAAAAACAGCATTGCTAATATTTTTGTTGTATTGTTAAGGTGGTAAAAGATACACAGAGAAATAGTGTGCTTGAGATATATTTTATTCAGCACTTGTATCTGGTGCTAACAGATACTTGTTACATAAAAACAAGAAATAGAACAAAGACAAACTTACAAGAATGAGGAGGGTCAAATATGTGTAGTCAAACGCAGTAATTTAGTCCGAATATAATTTTGCCGTTTCTATCACCGCGATGTTGACTATTATAAACCTATGAGCCAGTCCATCCTCTACAATTTAAATCATAGCAACTGGGATGTTACGATTGGTGTAGCCATTTTAGGGCTGAAGGTGAGAGCAGTTTTACAGTGGAAATTCCTTGTGGAACAAAGCCTGAACCTTTCTTGAAGTAAAAAGATGTCGCATCAGTTTTAATCCTTGACATGCCATAAAATCTAACCAACCAACAGTTTATGTACAATGAAGCTAATCTCCTTATCTAGAGACATAAAATAACCATAGATGGGTTGACATGCCATTAGAAACAAATATTCAATCAAAACATCAGAAGTATTATGTAAATTAAGTAATATCTATACATATATAAAGGGCAGTTGTGTGTATATGTATGTCCGGATGAAACTTCGAAAATAAAACAATTAACGACAAAGTAAATATATATAAACATTTGATATCACCAGGGCTTGATTTTTGAGCAAGAATAATAAAGATTTGTTATATATTCGTGAAGATAATTAAAAGAATACAAAGTAAATGATAACAGCATGGAATATTTTTTTGCATTTAATATTTTCAATAGTAGACATTAACATTTCTTTTCAGAATATCTGGATCAATGCAATTTTTGTGTAGGGATATTAATGGGGCATCCTACGAGGATCCAATTCATGATTCAGAAATAATGGATGTGCAGGACTAACTTTTTAAAAATCCCTCTCTACCCAGGCGACGCCGGGTAACCACTTCTAGTGTGTTATATAAAACAAGCTCTTCAGGAGAACCAATTCGCCAGTCATTCCTTTGAAAGCTGACAAATACAAAAGAATGATTTGTCTTTTTTTTTATTGTTTTTCTTTCTTTTTTTTGTTCGTTTATTATTATTATTATTTACTCCTTTTGAGTTTTCACATCAGTGTTAGCTGATGGTCTTTCACTGGAGTCTGAGTGACAGCAAGTCTCCTCAGGCCTACAGGACTCTTCTGAGTATTCTGGCAGATTGCAGCAGTGCAGTGTTCTGAATGGTTTCAATTCTTCCTCTGATTTCCAAACTTTCCAAACCCATTTCCAATCCTTTTGGGACCGTTCCAAGTGCACCAACTACAATTGGTATCACTTTGACTTTCATATTCCATAACTTTTTCAGTTCTCTGGCAAGGTCCAGATATTTGTCCATTTTTTCATTTAGCTTCACCCTGTGATCTGCTGGAACTGCAAAATCCACCAGTTGACAAAATCTTTCTTTTTTGTTTATCAACACTAGGTCTGGTCTTCTTGCTGGGATAAGGTGATCCGTTTTTATTTCAAAGTCCCAGAGAATTTTATGTGTATTGTTCTCAAGAACATATGGTTTATGCATATACCATTTTGTTGTATGGTCAAAATTAAATTTTTTGCATAATTCCTAGTGGATCACCTTCCCAACCCAGTCGTGTCTAGTTTTGTATTCTCGTAGAGCTAGTTTGTTACATTCGCAGAGTATTATTATTATTATTATTATTATTTTCCATACTTAATGATGAAAACTCGTAATAAATACTTTTAGACCGGTAGAATCAGTGACATAGCTAAAATAAAAAAATATTTTTAACAATTCATTTTCATAAGGTCTTTATTTAAATACTAGAAACGGCTACTGGGTGGCTGGAGGAGGGTAAAAAGGTAGTCTCTCAGATCCATTACAGGATGCCCCATTAAAATCCCTATGTAAAAAAGATCTTGCGTTGATCTAGACACTCTGAAAAGAAAAACTAATGTCTATGGCCTGTGCATCAAAGTAAAGCTTAGTAAATAAAATTACTTACGATCAACTTAGTCTAGATGGGACACCGCTAAAGCAACAACAAGTGCTGTGTGTAATATACAAGCAAAGCTTATTAAATACACAAAAACATACGATTAGTGATCTCTTCTGGTACAGAAGAGATCACTAATCGTATGTTTTTGTGTATTTAATAATAATTACCACAGTAATTCTTTTCATTAGAAAAGAGTTCATAGTTCATTGGTTGGTTAGATTTTTCGACATGTCAACCCCTGTTGGGTTATTTTATACCGAAGTTTTATTCATTCTTGATGCGTATTGAAATATTTTGTCGACTCAATATTTTAAAACCCATTTTAAATTTTAATGTCTATTTAAAATACTAAATTCAAAATAAGTTCCATCCTGTTAGAATTTGAATTGCATTTTTAATTATATCTACGAATATGAATCAAATCTTCATTATTTTTGTTTCAAAAAGCAAGATCTGGTGATAGTGAATGTATATATATATATATATAATATATAATATATATATATATATATATATATATATATATATATACTTGTCATTAATTGTTTTATTTTCATAGTATCCTCTGGATACACACACACAAACTACACAATTATGTATATATAGAGATTAAAACTGTTTGTAAAATACAACTATGTTAGTTCCCTAAGGGAGAAACTTTTCTATGGCGTTTGTCTCAGAGAAATTTATTGGTATGCCCAGGGTGTGCATGAAAAGGAAAAGCAATATGACAAACAAAGGCTTATTGGAATTGTCTTGCTGCTTAGACGGCCTCAAGAAGTTTTTGAATTTAACTTGGGTTGTAAATAAATCTACCCTGACTGGAAATATTTGCATAAAAAGATCGTTTCTTAAAGAATTTGCATTAAAACAACCAAAGTAGGTCTTCGAAGCACATAAAACATTTAAGAAGCTGGGATTATTGTCGCTACTGACCTTCCATATATCGATTGGCCTCGAAATGTCAGTAACCAGTACTTTTACATGCATACATACGTACATATGTGCGTGTTGGTGTGAGTATCTGTGTATTTGTGTATGTGCATATCTTCTTTATGTGAGTACTGAGTACTGTACAAGTATATATATATATATATATATATATATTATCCTATTGTTATTATTTAAATTTCATTTTTATCTTCACGAATATTAAATAAAATCTTCAGTATTTTTACACAAAAAGCAAGATCTGGTGGATAAGTAAATGTACATAATATTTACTTTTGTCGTTAATTGTTTTATTTTTAGGTTGGGACTACATACATACATACACACAACTGCCCTTTATATATGTATAGATGATTAAATTATTCTATGTGTTAGTTTTTATAGGCTAAACTGTTCTTCTTCACCAGTTTATTATAAAGACTGTCACTTTTGCAAACTATGGAACCCAACAGTTTGTGTCTCTAAACTGCAAACTCCGAGATAAATATATGGCTGTGAAATCTATAATATCATAACCATCAATACTCATCTCATAAGGTGNACAGACATCATGGAGCTGTGCATTTGTCACGTCATCATACAGAATCCCTTTTCCCTTCTGTGGTTTTTTTTCATTTGTCCCGTATCTGCCGCAAAACACTCTCGACTACCCGCACAGTTGCCAAAGACCATTCCCAAATGTCCAAAGATTAAATATGGAGAAAAGTATGCTAAATCCGGATAATTGCGTGTGGTGCCTTATCCAAACAATTCTTATCTTGGGAAGTATTGCTCACCTCAAATAACAATAATGAACCATTCCGTCTATATAAAATGACAAGAAAGGACGGGAAAGGACATCTACACCAAAAATATGATAAGCAAAAGAAAGAAAGAGAAAGTAAGGGAAAGATAATAGATAGAAGATAGATAGAAATAAAGAGAAGACGAGAGAGAGAGAGAGAGGAGAGTGAGCAGAGACGAGAGCTGAAGTGCCAACAGTGATAACCCAATCTGTTTTCAATTTAACAAAATGAAAAATGAAAAGAAGAGAAAAGAGAAAAGAGTGAAGAGGAGTTAAATAAATTATTATACTTTTCACATATTGAACTATTAGTAAATAGCTCTTAAATAACAGATCGCCTCAAGAATGTTCTAGGCGTTCTTCTATTACGCTGTTTTATGAGTATTCGGTATTTTCGGTTAAGATTTCTTTGCCAGAGGAAGTTGAATTTGTCGTGGGTTTGTAATACGTTTATGCACTACTATCGGAAAGATGATGTGAGAGATTCGGTTGCAGGAGAGAGATTGTTGTTATTATATATATATATATATATAATAATATATATAATATTAATAAAATACATTCTAATGAGTCAGACAACCTACCTACTAAAAGTTCGCTTTAAGCTCTTCAAGGCAAGATCTGACTCTATTTAATGCCTTCATACAGATTCCCAAACTGACATACTGTACCTCCACCAAGCGGATACATACCAAAAAATATCTCAAATGGATATATACTACTGGAAGCATACGAGAAACTCAGACCAATACCAAATATATATTAAGATGGTGTGTGTGATGTGTGATTCTATATAGATTAAATCAAAATTTCGCATACAGATCTTAAGAGATAAGTATGAAACTATTACTGTATCAAAAAATTACTGAAACTCGATATTAAACAAAGAATATTAAGCCAAAATTACCATCCTCGTCTTATATGTATGTCACCTTTTTATAATATATCATTTCTACTATGTTTTTAAGGTATTTTTGGTTGCTTTTTTTTTTTGTTTTTTTCACAAATAAAATATTAGTTTCGTCATGTAATTCTCATTATGCAACTCACGATCAATCTTATAGCTTCTCCACTGAGATTGTTCAATATTCGTTATTACACCAAGTAATGAAAGATAAAATTCATTAAAAATATAAGATCATATGTTGTGCTAACGTATGCTGTCAGCGATTATCTAATGTGCGATGCAGGGTCGCCTGTTGAATATACAACACATATATATGCGTATGTTATACACTGTTGTTGATACATGGAATTCATGGAAATATATACGCCACAACACAACACTACACAACATAGTTATCTTCATATATAAATATATAATACACGTGCTATATATATATATATATAATATAATATAATAATAATATATATATATATACACCATACACACACACCAACACACATATAATTATAAAATAGTTGTGGTGTGTTGTGTGTGTGTGGTGTGTGTGTGTTATGCTAATTGAAATATCTCGGGCTGATATTGCATTATCTGAGCTGTTTTTAAGTGAAATTGTGTTAAGTTATCTAATAGATATAATCCAATTAATCAATGCATGTAACTGGAAAGCAAACATTACCTACAATTAAAATCATTTATGAAAATTCAATGTCTTACTATGAATTCGTCCGGTCTTCTTTTTTGCACTCTAATTCGGTTTTTTATACTGCGCAGCGCAGAAGCCTTACAACGCCCCGAAAAGCACCAACATCCCTTCATCCATCACTCAAAAGACATCACTCGCCCCCCCCATCAGACTATGCGTGCCCCCGACACGGACGTGGCAAAAACAAGGATAGGTGTTTTTTGTGTTTGGGTGGCAGGTAGTTCTATATAGAACAACACTCACACGCAAGTCACACTTATACCACACTGCAATTACGTACACACACACACACACACGACACACACACAACACACATTACATACAAGATAGCATATAAGCAAAAATCTTTACAAGCATCACTCCGTTCCCACCAATCTGATAACCCCACGCACAACAGAAGAAACCTTTCCTTCTAAGCCCTCAAGTGTAATTGTCTCGTCAAACCCGCGCTCAAGATCCCACAAAGCTGGGATACAAATATGAATAGGCAAGACACGTCTTTTCCATATGTATCAAATGAACATGAAATCAAATTACCAGACTTTTCTTACCGCGATTGCACTCAAGACCACATTGCTTGTTCCTGGATGTCCATGAATGTCCTGATGAATTTCTTGATGAATATCCAGACTTAGACAGTGCCAGAATCGGAGCGGCAGCGATGTTTGGGCAGGGAGCGTGGTCCGCAGGCGCGCGGTGTCGGCGTGGTGGGCGTCACGCAAGGGTGTATACAGTGTACTGCGGGCGCGTGTTGGTGAATTGAGCCGCTGGTTAGAGTTTTCGATGCTCACATCTTTTCACTCTCAAACTGTACAGCCATCATCACATGAATCTGAGTCATGCTCTGCGGAATGCAAGCATTATCCCCAGTTGTCAGGCGGGCGAGACATAGATACGAGTACATGAGCGGTGATAGTAGGACATGTAGCGAGAAGAGGGGCAGCTCTAGAATGTGATAGAAAAGACGGATCACTGAGTACATACGACATAAGAGAATATATGGGCCTGCCGCGGGCCGCGCGCGCGTTCGCGGCCCGCAGGCGTAACTATTAGCCAGAATTCCTAGCAAGTTGATTCTCACGCCGCTGCTCCATCCTCATACTCATCATCATCATCATCATCATCGGATCATATGCCGTGCTAGTCACGGTATACCATGACAACTCTCTCGCGAGCTCCCATCATTCATGCCCTCGGAGTTCCTGCATCGCAGCATCCAGTATTGACCGCATCAGTCAATATATCTTATTGGGACGACCTGCGCTGCGGGCATGTCCATAGGTGTTTATGGTCCAGTTGGAGTCATTTATGATTTCGTCCTTGCTTCACCAGCATGTCCTGCAATGTTTGTTTGTCCTCACTCAAATAGTCAGTATGATAAGGAGCTGTGACAGCTTCTTCTTGGTGCTCGTTAGTTGGGCGAGTACTTAGCACCATACAACCACAGCTTTTAAAGATGCCTTTGGGGGAGATAGTGACTAATAATGATATTTAGTAATGCACATGCATTGGTCCTTATATACACAATTATACATGACTACTTTGTTAAATCCTTGTTGTTCATCTGATGCTTGCCAGCAACGTTCGGGTTATTTAATGCTAAAATTAAACAACATTTGCATCTAAGGTGCTTGTGATGTTGTTTTTTAAATTGTGTTCAATCTCATTCTCATAATTCATTTATAATATATATATATATATATATAATATACGTATTTATTTATTTTACAAAGTTTTCACAGAATCAATGTCATTATAAACAGCACCCAGGTTTCATGCAAGGCATCATCAGCTGTTGAGCGAAGATCCCAATGGTGTTTGTGTATATCTTTACTCAATGTCAACATTTTGCCGACCGCAAATAACGCGGTAGTCCGGGACGCTATTATGTCGTCCAAAATGTGACATTGAGTGAAGAACTTCAACAAACACCATGGGATCTGGCAAACAGCCTATGATGCCCCTTGCATGAAAAACCTGTGTCGCTTTATAATAACATTGATCTGTAAAACGTTGTAAATAAATAATATTAGCTCTTACAATTTGAATGACACTGATTTTCTTTGTTCATCACATAAAAAAAAATTGTTTTTACATATACCTATATATAATATAGTATATATATATATATATATATATATATATAGATAGCTATATATATAATGGGTCTGTGTGTGTGTGTGGTGTTGTGTCTTTGGTAGGGTCTTGACGGCTTTAATAGCATTCAGTTATTCAATGGGAAATTGATTTGATACGAAAACTTGAGTTACTAGTGAACGATTAAGCTCATGAGTCAAGGGTAGCACACTTTATATTTATATATATAAATATATAATATATATAAATATATAATATATATTATATATTATTATTATTATTAATAAACAATCGGAAAAGTATATATATTGCGATGTGTGTGTGTTTTCGTGTGTTTGTGTACGAATTCCATACAATGTAAAATAAAAGACTTAGAGATTTTGCATTATAGTCTAGTTTCGAGGCTTAACAAAGTGTCTCAATCCAATGAGCTGGAAATTAGAACATTTGTCTAGGCTCCGAAAAGACTATAAAGCAAAATCTCTAAGTCTTTTGTTTCTTTACTATAATAAATTGCTCTGTGATTCTAACAATAAGAGCACACATTTTTTGCCTCTCAAACTGCGACAGTTGTTTAAAAAAAACTCCTATGTCTAAAAGAAATTTCTTCTCTGACTTTTGATTATTATATATATATATATATATATATATAATATTATATATATAATTTGCGCTAACAACTTTTCATTCAAACAAATTTGGTTAAACAATTAGAATCCTTTTGTTTTCTTTTTTCTTTCACTTTTCTAACAATGTTTTAATATCGTCTTGAAAGCGGTTAATTAGTTGTCCTAAATAGTTATTATGGTAAACCAAATACTTTCGGTTTGTCTTCTGACCATTACAATTTTAACCACATGTTTGAATAGATAGTATATATATATATATATATTATATAATATATAATAACAGGATATATATATATATGTGTTGGAGTGTGTTGTGTTGTGTGTGTGTGTGTGTTTTGTGGATATATTTAGGATAAAGAGGTTCTAAATAGAAATATCCCACCACCAACTATCTGTCTACTGATCTTATATATATATATAGTAGTATATATATATATATATAAATATATTATATATTCTGACCATATCGATGACAGAGTTTGACTTCTGAAAACAATACATATTCTTTTTTTATTGTTCGCCTTCATTCGTTCATTATTCCTCGGTTTCTCCCATTGACATCCACATTCTTCAATCTATACACCATCTTCGCCCTTTCCGCATCCAATCCATCGTTTTGTTACCACACACCCCTCACCACGCGCAACACGTCCTCTTGCTCCATCTGTATTTAACCTCTTTTTCCTAACCGTGTCCCTTTCATTTACAAGCTTTCACCCCATGTTGTATCATCTTATTGAAGAATTCTTACGCCACAGATCAAATCTACTCATTGTTATCTTGTTGCCTATTCTCTGTTGCCATTCACTAAAACATTGCAATTAACCGGCCAAGAAAATCTTCCTCCATCAAATAGTAGAAGCAACAAAAAAAGAGTGTCCCCTTCTTATTATACGTTCTCTGTCTTCTCTCAGCTTATGCAATGTCTCTCTTCTTCTCTGTCTTTCTTTTTCTCACAGAATAAACGTGGCTGTAGATATTTCTTTTCCCCTCTTTTTTCTCACTGAAATAACCTAGCTTTAGCAGTCCGTCTTTTCTCCTTTTTCCACAGAAACAAACCTAGCTGTTAGCTATGTCCGTCTTTCTCCTCTTTTCTCACAGAAAATAAAACCTAGCGTTAGCTAGTCCGTTTTTTCTCCTTGATTTTTCTCACAGTAAATAAAACCTAGTTGTTAGCATGCTGTCTTTTCCCCTTCTTTTATCACAGAAATAAACGAGCTGGTTACCCGTCCTTTCTCCTTCTTCTCACAAAATAAAACCTAGCTTAGCCAGCTAATCTTTTCCCCTCTTTTCTCACAGAACAAAAACGTAGCGTTAGCATGTCTGTTTTTCTCTTCTTGTTCTGAACAGAAATAAACCTAGCTGTTAGCAGTACTCTTTTCCCTTCTTTTTCTTCACTCAAATAAACCATCGCAGCGCTTTCCCATTTTCCCCATCTTTTTTAGTACGTACTTGTTTCCCATTTTCCGGCCACTCAAATAACCTAGCTGTTACCCTGTCCTTTTCCCCGTTCTTTTACTCACAGAATAAAACTAACGTACTCTCCCTCTTTTCCCTTCGTTCCTCACTCAAATAAACCTAGCCTTAGCCTGTCCATCTTCCCACATCTTTTTTTAGTAGGTCATTCTTTTCCTCCTCTTTCCTCGCTCAAATAACCTAGCTCTGATCCCCCGCCTTCTGTTTCCCCTCTTTGCTCTCTCAATAAACCTAGCCATTATCCTCCCTTCTTTTCCCACTGTTTTACCCCACTAAATAAAAAGCAAGCAGTTCCCTACCTGTTGCCTCAAGGACGTGCTGCGTGCTGCGTGCGTGCGCGAGCGCCTCACCTTCCCAACACCCCAAGCAAAACCCTCCTCGTCGCCACGACTGTTCCCCGACATAACAGAATCATTCGTTTCTGCTACTCAATTCCAAACCGGAAAGAAACAACAGCTCAATTCCTGCGCGCAATGCGCATTCCAACCCTAAAATTTGCCAGCGGCGAATAAAATGGATTCAACCTCTTATTGTTATGCATCGATCGAATTTGGGTCAGAACATAAATCGGCGCCAGGAAGAAGGCTTTCTTTCCCATTAATGGAATGGACCAATGTTAAAGCGACAGATGGTAGTACATCGGATTTACCTTTCTTCGTTCGCCATCGTCTTCTTGTGGTCGATAAATTTCGACAAGAATGAATGAACAAAATGGCGATCCAATGTGGCAAAATCTCCAGAGAACCATGTTTGTGTGGAATAATACTGTATATGGCGCTTATAGTCTCTTTGTCCTTGAGATGAACCTGTGTATTTTTCTGTGTGTGAAAAAATCAGAAAATCTGTTAGAGGATCGCCTCTGTATACAAGCGTATTTTTCCTGATATAATACTAATATGTATATTATATATATATATAGGTATATATATATATAAATATATCATGAAAAATGACTTAAGATTTAGATTTATAGATTATTACTATTTCAGCGACTTAAGAGAAATTGTTCTAGATACTCCTCAACCATGCAAACTTATATGCAGAGAAGAGAGAGGTGATGCGAGAGTGTTACTTTGATAGGATTCAACCAAATGAGAATCCAAACGCACATATAAAGATTTGTATACATGTTTACATATACGAAGTATTATAAATAATATGTAATAAAAGATATATACTTTAAAGTATAGATATTCAACATTAAACGTCTCTTCAGTTATATGTTGAATAGATAAAAAATAAAGTAACGGATAAAATCCCCCCAGGTGAGAGAGTGCGTGAGAGAGTAAATATATATAATATTATAAGAGATATATATATATATATTCACCATCGGTTTACTGGGGGTATTTCTCGTTCCATTATTTGGCGAATACTGGTGTAATTTGTGTATACATTAAATTAAAGTATTAAGATTCAAATTCCACTTTAAAAAAATTTAAAAATTGAAATAAATAAATAAAAATATGATAAAATAATTAGATTTAAATGGTTTTGTCTTTTTTTATGCTTTTTTTATTGGGATTGTTTAGTTGTATGCTAATTTATTTGAATACGTGAAGGATTTAATTAATGCGTTGCTCCAAGTCTCTTTAGTCAGAACCAAACTGAAGAGCAATAAGGCGAAACTTTTAGTGAGTATATCTGATCATTAGGTTCATTAGCCAGTCGGGTCTAGAGCGTTCGCTATAAACCACAGGTTCTGAGTTCGACGGTCCTCGCCAACTCAGCGTAGAGTAGCACATGGATCTGTGCAGGAAAGTAAGGAGCTGGATGTAGGTGTCTGCTCCACCTCAGATGCTAAAACAATCTCCTGGTCAAGCGCTATTGCAAAGGGAATAGACTCCCTCGCCGATTGGCTGATACGACTTTAGGCCTTCCGTCGAACTTTACTTACTGTATATATTACCAGGGTTACATCTTAAGAAACGCAACCAACCAACCAATATCGCGATTCCTATGCCTCATTGTTTCGTAACACTGATTATTATATTCCTCTTTAACAGGAAAATGCGCCCGCTACCCATCGCATAAAACGATCCAATATTTGAGAACAACATTCCATGTTTCAAGCACTGCATGAAAGCGCCGTAATCCGAATGTTCAGAGACCCACGGGCTCAAAGATAATCGGTGTGTATCCCCAGCTGACACCGGTGATCAAAATTAATAGCATATATGAAACTCATAAAATATAATGGACAAAAAAGCTCGCGAGTTGCGAAGATGTGTGGGAGGAGACAAAAATTGGGCGTTGACTCTAAAAACGACATTGAAAAGCATCGGCATACTGTTTATGTGCCGACAGTAGGAATAAGATAACAACTAGCAGTATGCAAGGAATTTACGCGTATGTATATATATAATATTATTATATATATATATATATATATTATCATATATATAATACTACGACGGACTATAGCGAAGGATTCATTGGTTATCCTGAGGCAGTAGGTTTTATACACACAAACATATACTTCTCACACACACATATACATCTCCTCTCCCTCCCTCTCTCCTCTCTCTCTTCTCTCTATATATTATATACTATATATATATAGAATTATATATTATATATATATATATTTACAGACGTTGCCTTGTCAATATAAGAAACAGAGACAAAAATCCGGTTGAACAGGAACAACAGTTCATTTGATAAGGGTATCTAACGAACCCAAATTTTAATATATAAAAAATAATAATAATAATAATAGATTGAGATTGAAGTGAATGCCGAGATAACTCGCCAAACATCGATTCATGTGCGATTTGATTTTTAGATGCTCGTAATTAACGCCAACTTTAAAAAAAACATTAAAAAAAATATATATATATATTAATATTATATATAGTATATATATGTAAGTATATAGAGGAGGAAATGTGTGAGATGTTAATCCGTCTGTATGTGACGAAAAAGTAGACAAACCACGGATTAAAGGAAAATGGATGTTTATGTAGGTAGTGATGTCGACGATCCAACGTTTTCGGTCGTTAGACCTTCTTCGGACTTAGTATAGTTCTAGTTTCAATGATGGACATTTTCAAAATGGTAACAGGAGGTCGTCAGTAAAGGGAGGGTGGCTTGGCGTGGGTAGGGAAACCTCACTTTTACTTTTCTCAGATAGGAGTGTATCAAAAGGGGTTCTGATTAG
>CM042148.1:96294693-96304693 GCA_023376005.1 Doryteuthis pealeii | reverse complement strand
TAGTGGTGCGTACGTATGTATGTCCGGAGAAAACTCCGAAAATAAAATAATTAACGACGAAGTAAATATATATACACATTCACTATCACCGGAGCTTGCTTTTTGAGTAAAAATAATGGAAGATTTTATTTGTAATCGTGAAGATAATAAAAAAAAAATTTCAAATAGTTACAGCATGGGTTTAATATTTTAAATAGGAGACATTAATCTTTCTTTTCAGAGTGTCTGTGCACGTTTGTTCCTGGCGCAAGGTCTTTTTATGCATAGATATTTTAATGAGGTATCCTTGAGGATCCGACTCGTGAATCAGTTATAACGGATCTGTAAGACTAATGTTGTTGCCCCCCACCCCCCTTCAAACCAGGTGATGCCGGGTAGCCGCTTCTAGTATTCAATAGAGCCAAAGCGTCTATCGGAAATATACGTTTGACAAAATATATCCTATACAGAGGGGTAACACCACACCTACTTCAAAAAGGATGTCTTCGGTACGGGAGTAAAACTGTCTCAGATTTGATTTTGTTGGTTGGTTTCTTTGTTAATGGCATATCAAACGTTATGGGTTATCAATGCCAAAACCATCCTTGTAGAAAAAACAGCATTGCTAATATTTTTGTGTATAGTTAAGGTGGTAAAAGATACACAGAGAAATAGTGTGCTTGATATATATCTTATTCAGCACTTGTATCTGGTGCTAACAGATACTTGTTACATAAAAACAAGAAGTAGAACAAAGACAAACTTACAAGAATGAGGAGGGTCAAATGTGTGTAGTCAAACGCAGTGATTTTGTCCGAATATAATTTTGTCGTTTCTATCACCACTAAGTCGACCATTATAAGGCTATGAGCCAGTCCATCCTACAGGGGTGTTAACTCTTCTACAATTTAAATCATGGAAACGGGGATGTTACGATTGGTGTAGCCATTTTAGGGCTGATGGTAAGAGCAGTTTTACAGTGGAAATTCCTTGTGGAACAAAGCCTGAACTTTTCTTGAAGTAAAAAGATGTCGCATCAGTTTTAATCCTTGACATGCCATAAAATCTAACCAACCAGCAGTTTATGTACAATGAAGCTAATTTCCTTATCTAGAGACATAAAATAACCATAGATGGGTTGACATGCCATTAGAAACAAATATTCAATCCGAAAATCAGAAGTGTTATGTATATTAAGTATTATATATACATATATAAAGGGCCGTTGTGTGTATATGTATGTCCGGATGAAACTTCGAAAATAAAACAATTAACGACAAAGTAAATATATATAAACATTTGATATCACCAGGGCTTGATTTTTGAGCAAGAATAATAAAGATTTGATATATATTCGTGAAGATAATTAAAAGAATACAAAGTAAATGATAACAGCATGGAATATTTTTTTGCATTTAATATTTTCAATAGTAGACATTAACATTTCTTTTCAGAATATCACGATTCAGAAATAATGGATGTGCAGGACTAACCTTTAAAAAATCCCTCTCTACCCAGACGACGCCGGGTAACCACTTCTAGTGTGTTATATAAAACAAGCTCTTCAGGAGAACCAATTCGCCAGTCATTCCTTTGAAAGCTGACACATACAAAAGAATGATTTGTTTTGTTTTTTATTGTTTTTCTTTTTTTTTTTTGTTCGTTATATTATTATATTATTTATTATTATTATTATTATTATTATTATTATTATTTTCCATACTTAATGATGAAAACTCAATTCACGTAATAAATACTTCTAGACCGGTAGAATCAGTGACAAAGTTAAAAGAAAAAATATTATTTAACAATTCATTTTCATAAGGTCTTTATTTAAATACTAGAAACGGCTGCTCGAAGTCGCCTGGGTGGCTGGAGGGGGGAAGGTAGTCTCGCAGATCCATTACAGGATGCCCCATTAAAATCACTATGTAAAAAAGATCTTGCGTTGATCTAGACACTCTGAAAAGAAAAACTAATGTCTATGGCCTGTGCATCAAAGTAAAGCTTAGTAAATAAAATTACTTACGATCAACTTAGTCTAGATGGGACACCGCTAAAGCAACAACAAGTACTGTGTGTAATATACAAGCAAAGCTTATTAAATACACAAAAAACATACGATTAGTGATCTCTTCTGTGCCCACCAAAGTAATTCTTCTCATTAGAAAAGAGTTCATAGTTCATTGGTTGGTTAGATTTTTCGACATGTCAACCCCTGTTGGGTTATTTTATACCGAAGTTTTATTCATTCTTGATGCGTATTGAAATATTTTGTCGACTCAATATTTTAAAACCCATTTTAAATTTTAATGTCTATTTAAAATACTAAATTCAAAGAAAGTTCCATCCTGTTAGAATTTGAATTGCATTTTTAATTATATCTACGAATATAAATCAAATCTTCATTATTTTTGTTCAAAAAGCAAGATAGTGAAATATATATTATATATATATATATATATATATATATATATATATATATATATATATATAATATTAATAAGATTTTTTTTTGAAGTCAAAATAATGCAAATTTATGTTGAAAAACATATTTATTTAAATTTCTTTTTTTTCATATTTATTGAAATTTTCTTTTTTTCTTTTTTAGAAGAAAAAAAAGAAAAAAAAGAAAATTTAAATAAAATATGTTTTTCAATATATAATTTGCATTATTTTCTTAAAAAAATATATATATATCTTATTACATTTGTATAATTAATGCTTTCTAACACACTCTATAAAAACAAAAAAAGAACTAATATATATATATATATAATATATATATATATATATATATATATATTATAGTATAATGTACTTTGTCATTAATTGTTTTATTTCATAGTATCCTTCTTGATACACACACACAAAACTACACAATTATGATTATATAGAGATTAAAACCTGTTTGTTAAAATACAACTATGTTAGTTCCCAAAAGGGAGAAACTTTTCTATGGCGTTTGTCTCAGAGAAATTTATTGGTATGCCCAGGGTGTGCATGAAAAGGAAAAGCAATATGACAAACAAAGGCTTATTGAATTGTCTTGCTGCTTAGACGGCCTCAAGAAGTTTTTGAATTTAACTTGGGTTGTAAATAATCTACCCTGACTGGAAATATTTGCATAAAAAGATCGTTTCTTAAAGAATTTGCATTAAAACAACCAAAGTAGGTCTTCGAAGCACATAAAACATTTAAGAAGCTGGGATTATTGTCGCTACTGACCTTCCATATATCGATTGGCCTCGAAATGTCAGTAACCAGTACTTTTACATGCATACATACGTACACATGTGCGTGTTGGTGTGAGTATCTTTGTATTTATGTATGTGCATATCTTCTTTATGTGAGTACTGAGTACTGTACAAGTATATATATATATATATATATATATAATATATATATATATATATATATAAGAGAGTTTCATAATTTGCTTGAAGCATTGTGTATGTATTGGTTAGGAGGTTGATTTAGAAGGCCATCACAATGCAGTTTGGAATAAATAAAAAATAATAATACGGTAACATAGCTATGGCATAGCTGTACTGCTTCAGTTCAATTCTTTTGATAAAAGAGTATTACCTCGAAAATTCAAGAAATAATAAAAAAAAATACAGGTCAACACACACCACCATTGTTACCGTATTATTATTTTTTTATTTATTCCAAACTGCATTGTGATGGCCTTCTAAATCAACCTCCTAACCAAATAATATAATATATATATATATATATATATATTATTATCCTATTGTTACTATTTAAATTTCATTTTTATCTTCACGAATATAAATAAAATCTTCAGTATTTTTACACAAAAAGCAAGATCTGGTGATAGTAAATGTACATATATATTTACTTTGTCGTTAATTGTTTTATTTTTGTAGTTTCGGACATACATAATACATACACACAACTGCCCTTTATATATGTATAGATGATTAAATTATTCTATGCGTCAGTTTTTATGGGCTAACCTGTTCTTCTGTCACCAGTTTATTATAAAACTGACACTTTGGAAAACTATGAACCCAACAGTTTTTTCTCCAGCTATGTAAATAGTAGGCTAGACTAGCCTCTTTAATCTTTGTATGCCAACCAGTTTAGGAGAAAGAAAACTTAGTTTAATACATATATATGTGTGGTGTGTGGTATATGTGTGTGTGTGTGTGTGTGTGGCGATTGTCATCCCATGATGCGATGGACATGAGTCCAAAAGGGTTATTTTCCATTTTCGCCAGGCTTTCGCCTATAGTTGGCTAGAGTATTTAAGCAGCAGCCTGGGAAAAATCCAGTTTCTTTCTCTCGGTCCAGCAACCACTACACGTGGTTTCTATACCAATGTAGTGTATGTGGGGGGGGGGGGGTTTGCCTCATAACCAACAAGCAGTAAAGGACGTTCCTTCATGAACTCTTTATCACTTTTTTAGGACTTAGTTCTACCTGTTCTATATTTTTTGTATCTAGTCATGTATGTATGTTCTCCACGTGCTCAGACAAATAAAGTCTGCATTTCATGTATATATATATATATATATATATATATATATATATATATACCCACGTTGGTGCCTTCTAAAATATTATAAGAACTTACACATCTTTTATATTATATATATATATATATATATATATATATACATTAATATATATTTATATATTTATTATATATATATATTTATTAAAAATAAGTTTTTATACAGAGGTTTTTTAATAAAAGGTTTTTTAATAAAAGATTTTTTTAATAAATTTTATACAGAGGCTTATTTTTAATAAATACAGCTCTTACATTCGTAATTGAGCACTTTAATTTCTTTTATTTCAACACTGAAATATTACAAATCTATCTATCTATCTATCTATCTATATATTATATATAATATATATATATATATATATATATATATATATATATATATCAAGACGTAAAAGACTTCCCCGTTTGCTTCACTTGTTTGTTATACAAATAAAGATTAAAAAATAAAAATACTTTTCTTTTTTTTAGGCATGAATAACTGTGTTCAACCTTAACGAAAAAAATATAAATGACTTACCAGTCATGTTAGGATTGGTATTGTAAGTCATATTGAACTCGGTACATTTATAGTAATTGTTATATTACCGGTTAAAGCAGATATAAAATGATGTTTGTAGTTAATGGATTTTTATTGGAAGATGGTTTATGTGTTAAAATGTTTTTCCAATAAATAATCTCTGAAAGAGGTTTTTATAGACAAACATTATTCCAGTGACGAGGAAATGAAATCTGTAGTGAAGAAGTGGCTCAAAGAACAATCAACAGAATTTTACGGAACAGAGATACATATTCTCATTTGAATGTGGAACATTGCAATTGAGAGAAACCGTGATTACATGGAGAAGTAGGTATATGATCCACAACCGACCAGCTTCGTGTTCATGTATAATACATGTTCTTGTGTTAATAATATATATATATATAATATATATATATATATATATATATATTAACATAAAGGTACACGGTAACAACCTACTCGAGTTTCACTATGAGGATCTTCAGGGTTAAATCCAGAGTATTTAACCCTGAAGATCCTTATGGTGAAACTCGAGTAGGTTATTACCGTGTACATTTATGATAATAAATTTGCTCTACTAACGTATTGAGCACTTTATATTTGTTATATCGCTGCCTTATCATTGTGAAACTTGAATCAACTAACCACTGTGACCATTTTCACCGGTAAGTCACTTTTTTCAAAAAATACCATATATATATAAATTCTTTGTTTGTTTGTGTCTGTTGTCAATAATAATAGTGACATTTATATGGTTTCAAGTAACTATTAAAAATGATAATACTTAGTAAACAATTAAAAAGCTTCAAGTGATAACTATCATCGAAGGAAATGGACTCGGCGAAACAAGTTCTATTCCTGGAAGAGACCGTTTACTTTTCTCAGCTAATATCCTTGGTAAAGGTATGAAACCAACTATTCTCCCTTCAGTTATGGGAAAATATTTGAGCGAACTGGGCTCTTTAACCATGTTTCGGCAACCAGTTTTCGGAGAAGAAAATCTCAGCAAGTATGAATACAGAGCTTTTTTTCCTCGGAGAAATTGACCATATATCACATCCTACCCGTGTGTGGGTTATTCCCCCTCTCTCTCTCTTTCTCTCTCTCTCTCTCTCTCCCTCTCTCTCTCTCTCTCTCTCTCTCTCTCTATATATATATATATATATATATATATATATATTGGTTAGGAGGTTGATTTAGAAGGCTATCACAATGCAGGTGTAAAGAAAAAATAATAATACGGTAACAATGATGTTGTGTGTTAACCTGTATTATATATATATTGTTTCGATTACGTTTATCACAAACGATTTATACACACACGCGCAACCACACATTCATAAACACATAAAAAAAATGCACAATGCTTTTTTCGATACAAACACTTACACATTCTAATACTCCCACCGCAAAAAAAGAATATTTGACGTCATATTTGAAACCGTTCATTTTTTCAACGTTCTTTTTTCTCAGACTTCAAATTTTAAACAGACCGATAAACAAGGACTATTACTCGCCTTTCTCCTTATTCTGAGATAATAAAAAAAATTATCACCTTCCACGTACCAACAAAAGCCCTGAAGATGATCTAATTAATAGATCGAAACACTGCAGAGTTGGTCAATAAACTCACCACTTAAATCATTTAAACCTGGGTTTTTCAAGTTTTTTTTTTCACCTCAACCACATTATCAAGGCGTCTGACCCTCCATTTAACAGACAGTAGCTCTATTTCACAACACCTAAAATTACATTCATGCCCCCGCTCTAATTACCGAAATGTTCTAACCGAAAATACACACATTTTGCACAAAGAAAAAAATAAACAAAAACTCCAAATACTAGAAGCTTTATACATAAAACAATACAAACCGTCCTTAAACAAAATTAATTTCCAATGCAGTACACACATTCTAAAATGCCTATAACACCTTTCTCGCCAATTCTTCTCCTTCCAGCCTCCACATTAATATAAAAAAAAGAAAAAAAAGAAAAAAGAACTGGAATATATCACCCCTGATGATGGCGCTTCGAAGTGCCGAAAGTACTCGGGAACTGAACTTTGGTGGACTTATCCATCAATTCCACCCGGACATTAAAAAGTTGGCCAGAAAATTGGAAAAGATCAAAAATAAAATTGTTAAACAGATGTGCCTTGTGTTTAATTCTACATGTATAAATGAAAGAATGCTGCCCAAATACACACACACACAACACACACACACACACACACATATATATATATATATAATATATATATATAGGAAAATGAGTAAAGAAAAGAAAAGTAAATGGATAAATGAATTTAATCGACCACTTACACATGTGTTTTCGGTCAGTTTATGTGTGTGAAATATTTCGCACACATACAAGAATCGACCTTCATCAGAGTGAACATTTATTTTTAAATATATAAAAATAAATGTTCACTCTGATGAAGGGTCGATTCTTGTATGTGTGCGAAATATTTTCACACACATAAAACTGACCGAAACACATGTGTAAGTGGTCGATTAAATTCATTTTATCCATTTACTTTTCTTTTCTTTACTCATTTTTCCTCATATTGTCGGATTCAATTCCTTTTCCATTTTACATATATATATATATATATATATATTATATATATATAGTTACTATCGTTTTGTCTGTGTTGTCGTATGTGCGTGTTGGTAAAAGCTTGGTCTTCCAATTGCATTGCTTTGTTATTAGTACTAACTGGATAGTGGCGCCACGTGCTAAAGTCACTTGCTAGGTCGATCGCCCCTCTTCCCGTCTGACATGTCAGTTTTTATTTTCTGTGAGACGAGTCGGCCATTACTGAAAAGTGCTTTCTGTTCGGTGTGCAGTCGGGCGGCAAGAAGCGCGGGAACAACGTGGAAGAGTTAGGCACGTGGCACGATGGGCAAACATCGGCCGGGTGATGTTGTGAAGGAAAGGGAGTGGAAACAGGAAGAGTGAAATATAAAGAAATAATGGTAGTCAAGTATGAATATGGACTATATATATATATATATATATATATATATTATATATATATATATACATATATATGTGTGTGTGTGTGTGTGTATGTACATATATATATATACATATGTAGGTGTGTGTTTGTGTGTGTCTGTGTATGTTTCTCTCTATATATATTTGTGTGTAAATATATACATGTTTGTATATATATATATATATATATATATATATATATATATATGATTTTTGGATGTTTAATTTTTTAGAAGCATTGTTGAATGAAGTATATATATTAATATTTACATTTTTGCTTGAAGGCAATTACAATGCGCATATCGCATAAAATTCGATTATTATAGAAGATAATAATGACAAGTGAATTTCGCAAAGAATTACTCGGTGTGTAGAATATCGTACAGACTGTTTCAACTTTATTAAGTCTCATCAGCGATATATACTAACGATTTCCCTCCGACAGAAATCGAAACCGGGACTTCAGCAGGATTGTCAGAAACGATACTACTTCTGCCACGGTACAGCACGGAGAAATTCCTGCGATGAGACTTAATAAAGTTGATGAGACTTAATAAAGTTGAAACACTCTGTACTATATTCTACACACCAAGTAATTCTTTGCGAAATTCACTTGTCATTATTATCTCCTATGATTATCGAATTTTATGCGATATGCGCATTGTAATTGCCTTCAAGCAAAAATATAAATTTAATATATATATATATATATATATATTTGTATATACATATATTTATATGTATATATATATATTGTATATACATATATTTATATGCATATATATATTTTATACATATTTATATATATGTATATTTGTGTATATACTCCCGTGTATGCCAATAGCCACTTGGTGGCATGGTCAATGTGATATAAAAAAGTAAGCGCTGAAAGTTAAACTCGTCTCAACAAGGATAAATAACAATGCATTGCTTATCTGTGCAATACCAGGGGACGTGCGTGAGTATGACTATGGTTAGCATTATATATGTATATACATCATACCCTTAGAATAATATCCCAATTCAACACGTTCGATGGCTATCTTCGCCCAACTAACGGGGGCTAGTCTCTCTGCTTTTTCTTGACGGTTAATCTGTCAATAGCAGTCCATTTCGTTCCCATGCGTATATGGATACTGTGTTTGTATGTCTGTAACCGAAACTATATTACTATTCAAGTCACAATTCCCTTTGTTATTTACATCACATTCTGCATGATTTTATTTTTATTTAAACCTCAATTATTAATAAAATTGTTTTACATAATTTAGACTGTTGACCATATAAACATACTAATAACATGCAATTGTATTTATATATACAAGAAAATAGCGGTTTACAGTGTAAACAGGAAGGCTAATTTGCATATTGATCTTAAAAATTTGATTTTAATAAATATATGCTTAGTATTATTGATTTCTAATTGTTTGGTTTTATATTAATGAATATGAGCAAAAATCTCGGGGATAAATCTTAAAAGAAATTCATTAACAAGAAGAAATAACTGCAATATTATTCTTTACTTCCTATTTTAACTAAATAGTTAAATTAGGAAAATTTACCAATGAAAGACGGGAGTAAGGGAAAATGATGGAAGAGTTAGTTTCAAAGTTGTTCTATTTTTCAATCATACCCCCTCTGTTCCAATTATTTTTATCTGAATTCTTATTCAGTTTCATTAGCCTTTCTAATTTAACATGATATTTTATTATATTAAAACTTAAATACTTGCACCCGGAGGGTGCATATATTTGCTAGTGTTTACTAATGTTTAAATCGTAACCATTTTATTTTCTATGTAATAGTCACTAGAATATCTAATTTGATCGTTATTTTCCCCTTGACATGTTGGACTATCTAGGGCAGGGGTCACCAAACTACGGCCCGCGGTACGGCCGCGGAGGTATTTTATCAGGCTCGCTGACCGTACTTGAATTCAGATTCACAAACTCACTAAA
>CM042148.1:96282193-96284693 GCA_023376005.1 Doryteuthis pealeii | reverse complement strand
AGAACAAAATATAGATGAATTTTTTTCATCCAATATGTCGGGCAGCATCTACCCTTTTCGAGGCTTTTGAAGACAAACCGTGCGTGATTAAAATGCATACTTGGACTCAACATTAACTAACAACTAGAACTAATAATTTACTATTATATTTATCTATTCCTAATACTCCGTATATATATATAAATATATACCTAGATCTTTTAATGTACGTTTGAGTGCTCGACTTTAGTTGAATCCTGTCACGGAAACAGTTGATACCATCCCCCTCACACACACACACACGCATATATATATATATATATATATATATATATATATATATATATATATATATATCACAAATAATATATATATATTTAAACCAATATATATATATATATATATATAATATATATATATATATATATATATATATAATTTACGATAATAACCACATGTCTTGTAGTGGTATCTTTCTGGGAAATTCTTACTTTAGTAGATTTAAATTATTAATTTGAAAAACAAAAGATTTTGTTCCGAATCGATAAGGTTTAGTGAAAAGCCGATCTCACATAACTGTTGGGAAATGTTGGCAAACTTGTAACCTATGTTGGATCCCACCGCCCCCCCCCCCCTTGAAGCCATTAATGCACTTTGCAATCTCCGGCAATAAAAACAGATGTGGGGCTCGTTCAATAGCCATTGTGAGCAACCTACGAAAGGACTGTATTCGAACCGGCACAATGTAGATTTTTCATTGCATTTTAATGCGTTGAATGCCGGAGTTATGAGCGATAAGGAAGATGAGAGTAACTTTGATAAAGGTCGTTGTTATGGCCAAAAGACTAGAACAGAACATTTGAGGAAAGCAGGCTCTTGGGCTGTTGGTGTTCAATTACGTTAACCCCTTATCGGCAGTGACCCGGGGAGTAAAAACAAATCACTAATCACTGACCAGGCGTTGGATGACCAATATAGAAGAAATGAATAGTGGCTCCTCACAAAAAAAAAAACAGAAAGTTTACAATTCCACAAATCAATATATATATATGTGAGTGTGTGAAGAGAAGGAAGTGAATCCGACGGTATGTAGTATATTAAGAAAATTGAAAAAACACAGGTTTAAATAAGTTGAGTGGTAAGTTTATTAGCCGACGCTGCAGTGTTTCAATCTATTAATTAGATCATCCTCAGGTCATTTGTTGGTATAAGGAAGGTGATAAAATTCTATATATATATATATGTGTGTGTGTGTGTTTGTGTGTGTGTGTGTGCGTGTGTGTGTTGAAATGAAAATGAAAATTCCATCTTCATTCCATTTCAAAATCCGTTGCATGTGACGATGACGTCAACATAACTGTTTCTCCATCGCTGTAGAACGTTTTCTTCAAGCGATTTCAAAACAGTTATTTTTTCGAACATCTGAGAAATTCTCCGTATTTTAACCGATTCTATTTTGACGAACGTTATTTTGTTGTATACTAAAAAAAATTTGCAGTTCTTCTATTATTGTTATTTTATTTTGTATTTAAAATAATAATGAATACAATACATGTGTACGTGGATAAACTCCTGGCCGAAACACGTGTCAGTAAAATAAAATAAAATAAATTCTATTTTATCCATTCAACATTTTTCTTTCCTTTATTTTTCATTTCAACATACCGTGGGATTCGCTTCCATTTTCAACTTACACACACACACACCACACACACACACACACATATATATATATATATATATATATATATATATATTTAACTTTACAAAAAAGAAAACTTAACAAACCGACATCAATTTTTATTTCGACAGAAACTTAAAAAATGAGTCGAGTTTTACAAATATATGTTGGGGCTACACTCATTTTTTTTTTTTTTTAGTTTCTGGTCGAATTAAAATTATAACGAGAAGACAGTTTGTTATTTTTTTCTTTCTTGGAAAGTTGAATGTTGATCTGTATATGATTTAATTTATTGATTATTATACATTAAGGTCTCGAAGGGAATTATAAAAATTCTTGTATTAATATATGTTTGCACCTACAAAACCATACATTACGGTTGTACAGTGATATTTCGATGATCAGAAATAGAATCATCCCTACTTACCAGTCATTTAGATTGTCTTACACACACACACACGCACGCACACACACACACACACACACACATACACACATATATATATATATATATATATATATATATATATATAATGTTGTTATGGGTCCAACGGTAGAAAATTAACTATTTTATAAAGAAGAAGGTCCGCAAAAAGGATTATGGTTTTTTTTTAATTATATTATTATCTTACATATGTGACACGTTTTTCAGATCTTCAGCAATCTTCTTCAGGCAATAATTAACCATATTTTGGCAGAATGGTAATATGTACATGTGTGATATTTGATAGGTTGTGTGAGCCTTTGTAACTTACTTTTTGTTTATAACGCTTGTACGCAACGTTATTTTTCTCAATCCTTGCGTGCGGCCTGTGTGCAAAAATTGAGAAAAACAATGTA
>CM042148.1:96259693-96279693 GCA_023376005.1 Doryteuthis pealeii | reverse complement strand
TAGTTAGAGCAAGTCCTGGTGATACAAATCAAGATGGAGAACAGCAATAACACCAGCTGCATTTTACTGCCGACTATATTTAAATCTTTTATGCAACAAGATGCTTTTTTTTTTATCTTTGCGCTACCCGATGTCCGGTTAATACCTCAATTATCATTTTCTGTACACACAGAAAATAAAATTGCGCTAGAAGTAAATTTGATGATTCAGCACTAAAATATGCAATGTTTGACTTGAAATTTGTGTTAACATTAAAAATCAGGAACAAAAACAGTTTCAGATATCAGACACTTAGTCAAGCGTAACGAACAGAATAGAGTATAACGTCGTGAAGAATACCAAATTAATCTTGACATGTCTGTTAGTATTATTCACGTTTTGAGAAGCCATTAAATCTATAAAAAAAAATAAGTGCAAAAAATATAACTATTCTTTTTATGTTAGCAGGAACCGTTTCCAAAACCATGAACAGCAGATATTTCTTGTTATAGGAAAATAAAAAAGTTGTCGGGTGGCCTAAAGTCGGTATCAACACTAAACCAAGGAGATTGTTTTTGGCGTCTGGGGTGTAGATATATATATATATATATATGTGTGTGTGTGTGTGTGTGTGTGTGTGTGTGTGTTTGTATTTGGGCAGCAGTTTTTCATTTATGCATGTTGAATTAAACAAAAGACACATCTCCTGTTTAACAATTTTATTTTTGATCTTTTCAAGTTTTCTGGCCAACTTTTTAATATTTGGGTGGAATTCGTAGATTAGTCCACCAAAGTTCAGGTCCCGAGTACTTTCGCCCCATCTACAATCAATTCCTCACTTTACCGCACATATCCTTGTGCTACTCATACGCTGAGTTGGCGAGGGACGGTCTCGAACCCGGAACCTTGTGGTCCCTTGTAAAGTTTTTAAATGCCATCTTTGGCCAGTTGAAAAGGGCTTAAAAAATAATGAATTATGGAATCCTTTGATGATCGTATAAGTCCTATCCTGCGTATTGGTAAAGGTCCAGTGATTTAAGACTATGTCCGTCCTCGATGAACGCTACAGTAATTATGACCAGTGGGGTCGGTTAAGTATTGTATCAGCCTCAGAGTACTGCCAGTAATTGGCCAAGAAATAGATCACATGATCTCGCCTATAAGTAAGAGCGAGGATTGAGCACACACCTTATATGTCCAAAAATCTGAACAGTCCCTAGTTGAACGCTCTACTGACTGAGCTAAACCGACCATATAAAACTCCGGGTATATAATACAGAAGAGAGAGACAGAGAGATACTTGATAGTTGATAAATGATAATTATATTGGTCTTACTTGCTACATTCTGCTTCTACCTCGACCGCCATTTTATCTGGTTGGTCTGTTGGGCTTCTTTAAGGGTTCATCTTCTTCGTCGTGCTGGGCTGAACATTGCTTGTTTTATCATTCAATTAACAACAAGACTTGGTGTTCTTAATGATAAAGCTTTATTTCCCCAGCCCATGATTCTGCCGCGGATGAGTTGCGAACCCAAAAGACAACCTCTCTCTTAGGATGCCGGCTCGCATTTGACTAACTAACTTATTTTCATGGCGTCCAATCGCGCGCCTTCAAGGGGTCAAGGTTATTGACCGTCACTGAGTAATTTCCATGGACCCCATCAGTTTAAGTTAACGGATCCTAATCAAAATTCTAACTACAGGTACGTATATAACATATGGCTGTTCATAAATTATGTAACATTCTTTATTAGAAAGAATTTGCCATTTTTATAGCATTTTTTTGTAATATTTCTAAAACCATAGTCGGTTTTTAGTATTTGTATCTACATATTACTGTTCATGTTCTTTAAAACTACGACCGTTATTATCTTGCAGCAAACACCCTCTGCTTAAAAATGATACTGCCCAAATCGTCCAGGATGAAATGCAAAAATGTACACCCTGATTATCTGGTGTTGCTTATCCGCCGAATTCTTATTTCTTATGGGCGTTATCACGTCAGCTAAATAAAGGATCATTCCATTTTTGTTAGAAAGAAAGAAAGGTAAGAAAAAGAACAATGAAGAGAGGTCGTGAGCGCGCAGAAGCGATAACACAAATCTGCTTCAATCGAACATAATGAAAAGATGAAAGGAAAGAAAGAAGAAAAGAAAGAATGAGAGAGAGAGAGAGAGAGAGAGTTAAATCAAGATTATTATACTTTTTACATATTGAACTATTGTAATAGCTCTTAAGTAAACATATCAAACGTTGAAATAATTAAATTATCATAATGTGGTATATCCATAGGTCCTGTTTGTAGAAAATAAGAATACAGGAGGTGTTCAGTGTATATTAGGGTACGTCGATTTTTCACTTTTTAAAAATATCAAATTGTGTGTTAGTATACTGAATACTGATACCAAAAATTAAATCTTTTACTTGCACTTGTTTGGGGAAATAGCATCTAAGATCGTCTACTAAAATGCACTAAACAATCCTCGTTCTCGCAAAATGTAGCCTTTCAAAAAAATGAGGAATTCTAGTGAATTTTAGTAGACGATCTTTCATGCTATTTCCTCAAACAATGGTGAAAGTAAAAGATTTAATTTTTGGTATCAGTATTCCGTATACTAACACACAACTTGAAATTTTTTTAAAGTGAAAAATTGACCTACCCTAGTGTATATGTGTGCATTGCATTCTGCCACTTTATAAAATTTATTTCATAAGAGCCCTGATCGTGAAATTGGCAATTATTTTTTATTATAAAGAAATAAAGGAAAGAAAAGGACATGCTTCACAGAAAAATATAAGAAAGAAAGAGAGTAGGGAAAAGATAGAGAGAATAGATGAGCATGCGGAAGTGATAACGCTAATCTGTTTCAATCAAACATTTTGAAAAGCTAAAAAAAAAAAGGAAAGAAAGAAAGAAAAGAGAGAGAGTGTGTGTGTGTGTGTTTGTGTGTGTGTGTGTGTGTGTGTGTGTGTGAGAGAGAGAGAGAGAGAGAAAGAGAGAGAGAGAGTTAAATCAATATTATTATACTTTTTGTATATTGAACTATTTCGCGATAGCTCTTAAGTAAACATATTTATTAATAATGGAGATTCGCTTCCGGTTTTTGTCTGTAACAAAAATTACGTCACTGCTTACGTCAAATTACCCAAAATCGTCATAACATAGAATAAATACACTCAAAATGTGAACAAGCAACATTAGACAATCGTCATTGTTTTTTAAAACAAGTTTTAATAAATACATGACTGGTATTTCATATCTATATATAATTTGTTTTATTTTAGTACATTTCAAATTGTTTTAATCCTTTAATGAATTTGATGATTTTACTTACTTAGGGTAAAAACTCGCTGACATTGAATTTTTAACTCCATGCAATATGTTTCAAAAATCTATTTTTACATCGCCCGGAGGGTGTTTTTTATTTTGTACTTG
This sequence comes from Doryteuthis pealeii, assembly GCA_023376005.1. Taxonomy (NCBI): domain Eukaryota; kingdom Metazoa; phylum Mollusca; class Cephalopoda; order Myopsida; family Loliginidae; genus Doryteuthis; species Doryteuthis pealeii. Next base: position 96,276,278 of record CM042148.1, on the reverse strand, counting down.
TTGTAATAATTAAATTATCATATTGTGGTATATACGCAAGTCCTGCTTGTAGAAAATAAACATACGAACGGTGTGCAGTGTGTATGTGTACATGCGTGCATTGCATTCTACCAACTTTATAAAATCTATCTCAGAGGGACCCTGATAGTGAAATGCGTAATGTTTGCATACGTGTATCTTATTGTATTTGCCCTCTGTAGCGAGAATTACAAGTTCATGTTCGCACGCAGAGCCTATTAGAGAAAACTCTTCAATTCTACAGATCGGATCTGTTCATTTGCGCGTGCGTGCAACAATTTGGCCTCTTTCCCGTGCTCGGTGCCCTTTACCAGTGTCGCGCATAATTTCATTAGAAAACTTCGTTTCGAAATGTGGACTTATTGTTCGTCAGACCTGATTGACGCGCCTGGCCTCTCAGTTTGCACGAAGTGTACGTTAACACTGTCGGGAATAAATTCGAGGACGTAGCAGGGACGGACGGACGGACGGAGGGGCGGAGGGGCGGAACAGGGGGGGGGTCGATTCTCTGCTGTATCTGAATATGTATGCAACCTTAACGGTTTGGAGCGACTATTGAATTTCTATTCGCACATGCAGATGGCTAAATCTGTAGAGTAAACGTTAATTCTTAAACTTAAAGCGTGCATGTGCACACGAATTTCGTCAATTTTTGAGTGGTCATTGTATGTTTCTACTTCAGTGTACGCAGTGGTGTATGTCGTTATTTATTGCATCTGTCAGAGATGATTTGATTTGGCTTGGTTAGGTTTGTTTTGCGGCATATCAACTTCAGTGGGTCATTTAATACCGACTAAGTTTTAAAATAAATTCATTCTTAATGGATACTCAGTCTTTTTTATAAACTCGTGTTTTTCTATTTGATCCATAATTTCACCATTAAATGCAGTTTGACGTCATACCCAGGACACTAAAGGCCCTCAGGCAGCGCCTTCTAGCACCTATATAATAAAAAGGGTTAGGATTTGTCATAAAAGCAATAGGTTCGGCATAATCATATAGGTGCTAGGGCTTGACGGGATTGGAGCGGGTCTCTCTAACCGCCTGTCTAGCCTAAGTAGGGGTAAAAGTGGATTGTTGCAAATCATGGACTCCTTAAACATCCAGGGTCGTCAGGCACGGCCAACAGGTAGCCCCATTGGGTGGTCGTATCCCTGCAGGGGTGCAGTCTGCGTATTCTACAGCCCGAGTCGACTGGGTGGGACTGCAGTCGGAGTCCGTAAATTTTTCTGTCTCCTACTCCATTGAACCATTGAGGACTTATTAATTGCTTCCGACTTCACCCCGACTCCGACTCCAGAGCTCTGGTTACGTCATTACTCTATATCTCTTATTATAATGGGTATTAAGGAGGCACGTGGTCTAATGGTTTGAGTCGTAGGAAATGGACTCGTCAACCCGCGTTCAATTCCTGGATGAAACTGTTGGAATTTCACATGGCGCTAATACCCTTGGGAAAGGTATGAATCCAATTCTCCCTCCAGCTGTGGGTAAATAGCATGGCAGACTGGGCTCTTTAACCATGGCTAGGTAGTCAGTCTAGGAGAAGGAAAACTATGATTTCAAACCTGTTAAACTCCGCTTAACAAATTGGCCCTGTGTCTCATCCTGCTCGTGCGGAGGAGTTGGTAAATATATATAATGGGGATTGGGTGTTTTTCTGTCTGTAACCGAAACTATATTACTACCTAATTCACAATTCCCTTAGTTATTTACGTCAAATTCTCCATGAATTTATTTTTATTCAATCCTCAATTATCAATAATTTTTTTAAATTATTAATACTCTTGACCATATCTCTATATTAATAACATGCAATTGTATTTGTTTATACAACCAAATAGCTGTTAACAGTGCGAACTGGAAAGCTAATTTCCATATTGATATTAAAAATTTGATTTTAATAAATATGTGTTTATTGATTTCTAATGGTTTGGTTTTATCTTAATGAATATGAGCGAAAATCTCGGGGATAAATCTTAAAAGAAATCCATTAACACGAAGAAATAACATTAATTTTATTCTTTATTTCCTCTTTTAACTGAATAGTTAAATTAGGAAAATTTAGCAAAGAAAGACGTGAGTAATGGAAAGGTAAGTTTCAGTTGTTCTATTTTTCAATTATACCCCCCTCTGTTTCAAATCTTTTCATCTGTATTCTTATTTAGTCTCATTAGCCTTTCTAAGTAAAAAGTAAAGTCGACGGGGCGGCCTAAAGTCGGTATCAGCCAGTCAGCGAGGGAGTCTATCCCCTTTTCAATAGCGCTAGACCAAGGAGATTGTTTTAGCATCTGAGGTGGGGCGCCACACCTACCATCAGCTCCTTACTTTACCGCACAGATCCCTGTGCTACTCATAACGCTTGGCGGGACGGTATCGAACTAGAAACCTTGTGGTTTCTAGCCGAACGCTCTACCGACTGAGCTAACCCGGCCCCTTTTACCCGGAGGATGCATATATTTGCTAGTTGCATTAATACAGTGCATTAAAATATACACTGCATCAAATAGATCAACATTCATGCGCGTCTTCCTGGAAGTAGACACTGGAGATTTATAAATTGTTTTAGTTCATAGTTAATTGCTTCAAAATGATGGCGGAAACATAAATGCATTGTTAAAATTTTATTATAAAATTAAGCTGTCTGCTTAGCTAGATATTAAGTTGTATAAAGCGATGTATGGTCTGATCACAAATAAAAAAAGGAATATATGATGGCCAATTGGGGTTTTGGTAGAAGCTTCAAGTAGATGAATATACATGGCGTTGGTTGTAGATTGTTTTTTGAGCAAAAAAAATGTACATGTGTAGGGAATGGAAACTTACAACCGTTGTATAGCCGCTTGACTGTACTTCAATAAAACCACAGACACGTATATATAAAAATAGGACCCGTCTTTATTTTCTTCGGTGTGTGGGTGGTGAGGGGCGACGAGTGTTCACAATGAAAATGCCCGAGCGTTTGGTGAGTACGGCGACGAGTGTTCACAATGGAAATGCCCGAGGTTGACGGGAGACGAAGTTATCTTCTTGGCTGCTGCTGGGGACTGATCTCACTTCATCCGCTAGGCATATATATACAATAAATATGCCTACGCATTTTTATCTTTTGATCTGATAACGGATATATATATTTCTTTATCTTTCTCTCCGCCTCCTCACCGGAAGACTCTGCTTCCATTTTCCTTTTTTCTTTTATCTATTTCTTCATCTTCTCCCTACTTCTTGACCGGAAGACCTCTCTTCCGTTCTCCCTTTCTTTTAATATATATTTTTATCTTTCTCTTTGTCTTTTGACCGGAAGAGGAATATTCTGTTGCAAGCTATGCCACACAACGACTGTTGTATTAGAAAAAATACTATATAGATAAAATGTGACAGACAAACACAGATAGATAGATAGATAGATTGATAGATAGATATCATGATAGGGGTTTAGTGTGGCTACTGATTCCGGAGGAACACGCAACTGCTGGTAATTGTTGGTTTTGTCCGTGCGATGGAAGGAAGTGAAATAACTACATTTAAATCTTATATTCCCACTTTCAATTTTTCTGTGGTTGGTGAATAAAATCATATATACACATATATATATATATATATATATATATATAGATAGATGGATAGATATATAGATAGATAGATGGATAGATAGATACCATTGTAGTTGTCTCCTGTGCCTAATGATTCCGGGGGAGCACGTAACTGCTGGCAATTGTCGTTTTTGTCCGAGTGAAAAACCTATTATTATCTGCGTTATTCGGACTATTGTCCTCATCTTCATTGTTATCTGTACAACGTTTCGGCCGATATGCCCTCTGGCCTTCTTCAGGTATTTATTGTCGGACTCGGGAAACGTTGTACAGTGAGCAATGAAGATGATGACAATAGTCCGAATAACACAGAAAATATTAATCATCAACCCTCATCTCAAACATTCAGAGAAATGAAAAACCTATATTTAAATCACATATTCACAAGTGTTTTTTTTGTTTTGTTTTTTTGGTATTTCTCTTTTTTTTTGGGGGGGGGGCGTCAGCTAATCACTGATTATTGGAGTGTTTCACGGAGGAAAAAAGTTTCTGTTTAGATTGTCATAATTACTCTTAGCCACACCGCCTGAGGCGCCAAATCGCCAAGAATGGTTTTAATTGTTGCTTCCTTGCTTGCTTGGCTGGATTTTACGGCATGTTAATTGATAAACTTACACAATTCCTGGGGGTGTTGTGACGTAAGCAGTGACGTAGTTTCTGTTACAGACAGATAAACAATGAATCTCCATTATTAATAGAAGAAGAAGAAGAAGAAGAAGAAGAAGAAGAAGAAGAAGAAGAAGAAGATATTATATAGAAATCGTTAAAGATAATTTTGAAAAATATTACCTCTTTAGCTTAAAGCTGATCATTTCTGTTATTCCTTTAAAACTTAAGTTATTGTCGTCTTTCCCGGCTCTGTGTGACTCGATATTTCCAAAAGGGAAAGTGTACTTTCTTTTTTTCCTTTCCTGTAGATTGGATAGAGATAGATAGATAGATAGATAGATAGATATCAGTGTTGAATTGACTGCTCTTTTTTTAAGTCACTGCAAGATGTTTATTAAGTTTTATACTGTACATGGTTCATTCTGTGCCGATGCCGTTTTGTTTTATTCATTCTTGATGGGTACTCAATTTTTTTGTAAACTCAATTTTTAAACGCCTTTCTTTTAAACTCATTTTGTTCCATTTAACCCATTGGTAAATTCCCGTTATAATTGCATCGTGCCGAATCGTCCTTCATGGAAATTCCACTTTTTTCCCTACTTTTTTCTTTTTATCATTTGATGCATAAATTCACAAATGTTGTCAATGAAAAAGTATCAATGATTTTATTAATATATATATATATATATATATATATATATATATTATATATATATATATAAGAGCCGATTTAGCTCAGTCGGTAGAGCATCCACCTAAGAATCACAAGGTTTCGAGTTGAATACTGGCCCTCGCCAACTCAGTATATGAGTAGCACAGGGATCTGTAAAACATTTGTTATATGCTCTTGTTGCGGGTATTTAAACAATAGTGTTCTTCGCATGATGAAGAGAGATGGTTTGGTTTGTTTTGTTTTGACGACATATCAATCTCAGTGGGTCATTTAATGCCGATAAAGGGTTGGGGCTTGCCATAAGGGCAATAGGGTTGGAGCAATCATATAGGTGCTAGGGCTTGACATGACCAGCCGATTGATCGGAGGGGGCCTCTCCAACCGTCCGTCTAGCCTAAGTAAGGGTCTAAGGGGAGTGTTGCAGGTCATGGGGGTTAAGACTTCAATTCCTCGAGGTTGATGTGTCGTGTGTTAACGTATTGGTGAATCATCGGTGAATGAACAAGGAGTCAATGGCTCACCAATAGGTTGACACACGACACATCAACCTTGAAGAATTGGGTACTTTAACCCCATTTAACCCATAGATGGAACCTGAACAGGTACTACCAATCCGGGTCAGAGTGGACCTGGGAGTAATAATGATGAAGGCGTACTCCACATTCCACAGAACTTCAGAGTTTAGCGACAATAAGACGCTCAGCCATTGTCTAGTTCCAAATTTGTTACACTGGAAATAGGACTGCATTTGAATAGAATGAGTTTTTAAATGAGTCGATAGTGAAATTCGAAATATCCCATCATATAGGTATAAAATAATCAAGCTAAGTTCCAATTACCGTCGAATTGGTAAGACACGGCAACAAGCAGTCGTAACTTAAACACGAACCTGTATTGCTGCAACCCTACTGCAGAATGACAGGGTATTTATGAAACTCCACAACATCATAGAAACCAAGCGGCCAATCAGAACTCAAGGAATGGAATCACCCAAATACATGAATGGACTATTCTTGATTTCCATAAATACCAATTGTCTTAGACACTGCTTCAGTTGTGCTTAGCCAGTTGCTGTTGTTTAAACCAACAGTAGACTGACTGACTAACTGACTGACCTCAATAATAGGTAAATAATTACCGAGGAAAATCTGTACAGCCGTGGGGTGGAATTTGGTAGGCAAAGAGTTAACAAGTACTACCACTCCGGATCAAAGTGGACCCGGGACAAATGGCCATGATGAGGAACCACACCACAAGAGCCTCATAACTGGAGCCATACCACCACGTGTAATTCAGTACCATTCCAAAGATACAAATATTGTAGAGTAGATAGACAGATAGATAGATATAATAAAATGAAATAGATAGATAGACTGGCAGATAGATAGATAGATGGATGGATCGATAGATAGATAGATAGATTGATAGAAATTATGCAACAAATTCAGAACTGGTGCCTCACCACCACGTCTAGTTTAGTATCATACCAAGGATATAAATTGTAAATATAGAGATAGATATGAAGACAGATAGAATAAAATGAAATAGATAGATTGAAAGACTACGGTAGATATAATAAAATAACATAGATGATGATAGATAGATAGATAGATAGATAGATTGATTGACAAAAATAATACAATCAATTCATAATTGGAACCTTACCACCGCGTGTCGTTTAGTATCATACCCAGGATAAAAATATTGTAAAGTAGATAGATAAATAGATACATAGATAGATATATAGATATATTGATAGATAGATAGATAGATTTAATAAAATGGAATAGATAGATAAATAGATACACTATGATGGATATAACAAAATAAAATAGATAGATAGATTAACAGATATGATACAATCAATTCAGAACTGAAGCGTTACCACTGCATGTCGTTTAATATCATACCAAGGATACAAAGATTGTAAAGTAGATAGATAGATAGATAGATAGATAGATAGATAGGATAAAATAGAATAGAATAGATAGATAGATAGATAGATAGAGAGACTACGTGCATATAACAAAATAACATAGATAAAAAATAGATAGATAGATAAAAATGGAATACATAGATAGATAGATCGATAGACTACGATAGATATAACAAAAACATAGATAGATAGATAGATAGATAGATAGATAGACTACGGTGCATATAACAAAATAACATAGATAAAAAAGATAGATAGATAGATAGATTGATAAAAATGGAATAAATAGATAGATAGATCGATAGATAGACTACGAAGATATAACAAAAAACATAGATAGATAGATAGATAGATAGATAGACTACGGTGCATATAACAAAATAACATAGATAAAAAGATAATCGATAGATAGAAAAAATGGAATGCATAGACAGATAGATCGATAGATGGACTACGATAGATATAACAAAAAACATAGATGGATATATAGATAGATTGATGGATATACAAATAATACAACAAATTCATCATAAAAAATAACCTTGGACAGAAGCTTTATTGGCCAGACAGACAAATGAAACAATTATTAGCACATTATACATCGATCGTCAGACAACTAAGTACATGAGGCACAAAGACGTCTTTGAATTGAAGGCATTCGTAGCAGAAGGAATTAACTCTTGAGTTGATTGTAAAAGTGCACCAGAAAATCGGTTGCGCGATTTGCCAATGATTTTCCAATGTTCTCCTTTCTGCAAGATGTTAACTCAATTGTTCGTTGGTTCCATTGAGTTACTATTGGCATTCTTTTCCGATTACCTATTTCACTGTCTAGCTAAGTGCGGGGGGAGAGAGAGAGAGACTTTTTATCTAACACGACAAAAAAATGAGAGAGAGAGAGAGAGAAGAAGAAGAAGAAGAAGAAGAAGAAGAAGAAGAAGAAGAAGAGAAGAAGAAGAAGAAGAAGAGAGTTTGCGTAATGAAAGAAGATGAAGTTATGATAACTCATAAATAAAAAAGAAGAATGAATGAAAATGAATGTTTGGCTGAATGAAGAAGAAGAAGAGAAGAAGAGAAGAAGAAGAAGAAGAAGAAGAAGAAGAAGAAGAAAGAAGAAGAAGAAGAAGAAGAAGAAGAAGAAGAAGAGAAGAAGAAGAGAAGCGTAATGAAAAAGATGAAGGTTATGATAACTCATAAAATAAAAAAAGAAATGGAATGAATGAAAATGAATGTTTGGCTGAATCAAAGATTGAAAAAAAAGAAAAAAGAAAGAAAGAAGAAGAAGAAGAAGAAGAACAACAACAACAACAACAACAAGGGAACATAAAAAGGAGAATGAATGTACTAAGGAGAAAAAAGAAGCACAAGGAAGCTGTATAGAAGAAGAAGAAGAAGAAGAAGAAGAAGAAGAAGAAGAAGAAGAAGAAGAATGGTAATTCAGCAAAATTTGATTTTTTTTCTTTAAGTTTTTTTTTTGTTTTTTTTTTTGGGGGGGGGGGTTTTTTTGGTTTTTTTTGGTCTCGTTTTTTTTAAGACAACCTCTTGAAAGAAAGTCGCGGACAAACACTAACAAAAGAAATTGAAGAAAATTGTTTCTAATTTGAACTCGCGATTCCGATCACGTGTCTACCAATATCTGATAGCAGTCTGTGTATCTTTGCCAAGGTAAAATGCTCTAAATTCTAATCTTCCGATACTAAATAGTTTGTATTGACATTTATTTTTTGTATTTGTATGTTTGCTATTCGTGAGGGAAGTGTAGCTGTTTCTATTCAGCTAGTTAACTAATTGACTTCTGACTACAATAAATAGTTTGAAACTAAAAATCTATATACACTAGTGCTTTGAATTACGTGTTTAATTCGTACCGCTCCGAACCCAATTTCCTCGTATATCAAATCAATTCCCGCCATTGAAATAAACTGAAATGCCATTAATCCGTTCCAATCCTCGCGAAAACATCCCAATTATTTTTGTTACGCATTTTTGTATGAGAAAAATACGGTTGTATTGTATAATAATAATAAAAGCGGCTACCCAGCGTCGCCTGGGTAGAGTGGTTAGTCTCGCAGATCCTTTTTTACTGAATCGCGAGTTGGACCCTCGCAGGATTTCCCACTAAAATCCCTATGTAAACCTTAACTTAGCCACAAATAATTTATATTGAATACATAAAGGGCAGTTATTATGTATGTATGTATGTATTTCCAGATGAGACTCCAAAAATAAAACAGCTACAAAGTAAATATATATACACATCAAATATCACCGGTTCTTCTGTTTTATGCAAAAATTCTGAAGATTTGATTAATATTCGAAAATATCTCAAAATAAATATACGTAGAAATAGCATTGAAATTCTACTTATAAATGTCCTGCTTTTGTAAATCTCAAAAGTAATCAAATCAGTACACCTGTTTTTGTTTCTTTTTTTTTTTTTTTTTTTTTTTTTTTTTGCTCTCGTCTCTACCCAGGCGAAGCTGGGTAGCCACTCCTAGTATTAAATAAAGCTGATGTAAAGCACCGACCTGTTCGTCTTTTATTACACTTAGTCTTATTAAACATCTGTGAAATGCACTAAAGCGGGTTATTAGTGATGTTACACCAGTATCCTTACAGATTTCGGGTTTTGCAACATCATATCCGTTCTATCGGTAAACCTGACATATTATTAGGCCGCCCTCTTTCCAGATTCGCTCTGTGTATTTTACGAATAGTTCATAAATTCTTATAGATTAACCCAGGGATACGTAACAGCCACACAGAGTTATATAGTATAATATGCAGTATTTAAAAAAATTACTTTCCAGTGAAAGTCCTTGCTTGTGTTTTTACTGATTGTTCAATCAGGGCTTCAAAAATACGTAGTTCGTTAAATGTTTTCTTAAGCCTCACAGTCAGTGTAGAATGTGCTTAGTAAATGATAGTTTCTCGCCTATTGGATTTCCAAGCCAGGTCTTGGTTTAAATATCGCATAGCCGAGCAACTCTCAGTTCCAGGCGCCGTTGACTTTATGTCTTCGCAACCCTAACTTTTATGTACCTACTCTATCAATGACATTCACGTCTCTTAACTTATAATCAAATTTGCATTAGCCATATATATAAGGGTCTATATTATAAAGTGAATTTATTTCTTTATTTTTTATAGCATTAAAAGAAATAGTTGCCCAAGCATAATATAAAGTCAATTAATATATACATGTTCATACACACAATTATAATGAAAAGGAATTATATATTTACTATTCCTGGGAAATTCATCATAAATGGAAATTGGTTGAAAACCAGTACATACCAAATTTCAATCAAATACACACACTATTTTTGACCGAGAGGGGATTTAAAAAATTCCCCTAATGTTCATAAGAAATGGTAAATAGAAATATGATAATGGTAAAAATTATTTTAAATAATATTAAAGCTCAAAAAGTAATAAAAGATAAATAAAAAGCATATGAAACACAAATATCAATTTTTTCCCTCTTTGCAAAAGTATTTGTACACCTTTTTTCTACAAGGATGACTTTGGCCTCAAATAACCCACGGGGATTTGTATGTCATTAAACAAAAAAAATTTCAACTCAGTGACTACATTATGGCAAACAACATTTTTGAATCCCTTAAATCCGAAATTTAACGAAGATAGCTACGAAGTGCTAATTATAATTCGCCCCTCCTTCCAAAATAGAAACACAACATCATCATGGACCGTTGTCATAATGGTAGAACAACAGGTTCAAGGGTCGTCTAAGTATATATATAATGGGTTTCCTTAATACATTCTCTTAGCTGATACGAATTTGCATATATATATATATATATATATATATATATATATATATATATATATATATATATAAGTATAGGTGAATGAGAGAATTAATGTCTGTGTTTAACCCTCGTCTAAAAGGAAGCGATAGTGTTATGCGGACAAATTGTCTATATACACACACAAACATTTATAAAAGCCTACAGAACTCTGTTGGCCGGTGATGGTGGGAGAGCCGGAGTTAATGTAAAGATTTATGAAGTGTATGTCCACCCATTCGGAATCCCATTCGACAGTTTTAGTCCATTATATCGCGTTTCCTCTTTCTTAATTCAATGTCAATTAATGGCTCTTATTTAAGCTGTGCCGTCTCCTCTGTCTGATTCGAAACGAGATTTAGCATTGCAACTTGACTCGACAAATGCGACCCCCCACCCGGGACACGGACTTTAACCTTCAGACTTAAGCTCCTTTTCGTCCATTTGAAATAGTTTTATCTATAACGCCCTTTTTTTGTTTTTGTTTAGTTTCTTGTTTTTTTTGGGCTTTCAGTTTTAGCTTTTATTGACTAAGTTAACTTGTTTGTTTGTGTATTTCTTATTGGTTGTTTTTTTCCTGATTTTCTACAATTTTCTTTCTTATTTGTGGCTTTCTTTTGTCTTTGATTAGTTCCTGTCTAAGAATTATGTCTGTGTTTTTTTTTTATTCAGTCTTTTCCTTCTTCTTTTCCTTCTGTCTTTCTTTATTTCATTCAGTCCTTTCTTTCTTCCTTTCTATCTTTTATTTGGTCATTTCCTTCTTCTTTTCCTTCTGATTGTCATTCAGTCCTTTCTTTCTTTCTTTCTTTCTTTCTTTTTTTCTTTCTTCCTTCATTAATTAATTCATTCAGTCCTTTCTTTATTTCTTCCTGTATTTATTCAGTTATTCCTTTCTTCTTTTCCATCTGACTTTCGTTCAGGACTTTCTTTCTTTCTTTCATTCAGTCCTGTCTTTCTTCCTTTCTATTTTTATTCGGTTATTCTTTTCTTCCTTTCCATTCGATTTTCATTCAGTCCTTTCTTTCTTTCTTTCTTTCTTTCTTTCTATCTTTTATTCGGTCATTTCCTTTCTTTCTTTCTTTCTTTCTGATTGCCATTCAGTCATTTCTTTCTTTCTTTCTTTCTTTCTTTCTTTCTTTCTTTCTTTCACTCTTTTCTTTCTTCCTTTCTATTTTTATTCGGTTATTCTTTTCATCCTGTCCATCCGATTTTCAATCAGTCCTTTCTTTATTTTTTCTTTTATTTAATCCTTTCAGTCCCGTCCTTCTTTCTATCTTTCTTTCTTCCTGTCTTTTATTCAGTCCTTTCTTTGTTCCTTTCTGCACTTCTTTCAATTCTTTCTCACTTTTTTATTTCTTTCTTTTTTTTTCTATTTTCTATTCATTCCTTCGTTCTTCCTTTCTGTCTTTTATTCAATTATTCCTTTCTTTCTGTCGTTTATTGTTTGTTTTGTTTTCTAGTTTTTGTAGTTTATTCGTTTTTTTACGTTTATTTCCGTTTGTGTGTCGTTGTTTTTCATGACTTTGTACGATTTGTTTTTCTTCTTTTTTGCTTTCTTTTGTCTTTCATTAGTTCCTGTCGAAGAATTATTTCTTTGTTTCCTTCTATCATTCATTCGCTTCTTTCTTTCTTCCTTTCTCTATTTTATTACGTTGTTCCTTTCTTCCTTGTGGCTTTCTTTTATCTTTCATTAGTTCCGGTCGAAGCATTATTTCTTTGTTTCTTTCTATTATTCATTCGCTTCTTCTTTCTTCCTTTCTATCTTTTATTACGTTCTTCATTTGTTCCTTTCTGTCTTTAATTTGGTCATTTCATTCTTCTTTTCTTTTCGCCTTTTATTCTCCCCTTCTGTCTTTTATTCAGTCCTTTCATTGCTTCTTTCTATCTTTAATCAGTTATTTCCTTCTTTTATTCTGTCTTTTATTCAATTCTTTCTTGTTTTGTTTTGTTTCGTTTTTTTCTTTCTTTTCTTTTCTTTTTTTTTTTTAGTAACTTTTTTTTATTTCTTATTGTTTTTTTACGTGACTTTTTACGATTTTTCCTTTATTTTCTTATTTCTGGCTTTCTTTTCTCTTTCATTAGTTCCTACTTAAGAATTATTTCTTCTTTTCGTTCTGTCTTTTATTCAGTCTTTTCATTGTTCTTTTCAGTCTTTTATTTAATTCTTTCTTTTTCTTTATGTATTTAATTCGGTCATTTCTTCCATTCTTTCTTTCTTTCTTTCTTTCTTTCTTTCTGTCTGTCTGTCTGTCAGTCTTTTATTCGGTTCTTTCCTTCTTTCTTTTATTCTGTCATTTCGTTCTTCCTCTTTATATTCTATTCAATTCTTTCTTTCTTTCTTTCTGTGTGTAATCAATTTCTTTCTTTATTTCTTTCTTTCCTTTTAATTTGTAATTCATTTTATTCTGTTGATATTCGTTATTTTCGTAGTTCATAATTTCCTTTTTTTTATAGAAGTCCCATCGTTGAAAAATGGATGGAACTATTTTGCAATAGCTCTTAAGTAAACATATCAAACATTGTAATAATTGAATTATCATACTGTGGTATATCCATAGGTCCTGCTAGTATCATGCACTATATTATTAAATCAAAATATATTGAAAGTTAAAACAATATGTAGAGGTAACAAGTCTTTCGCACCACCCTACATAACGACAAGAGAATAGCCCTGTCGGCTGGGGCTTTAGAATACACCGACTGCACCTCTGCAGGGGAATAAGACGTCCCCCAATGGGGCCTTCTGTTGGCCGTTGGTAGCGACCCGTGATGATTAAGGATGGAGCAGGTGGCTGAGCAGTCCATGACATACAACAGTCCATTTTGGTTTTAATTTAGGCTAGACGGGCGGTCAGAGAACCCCTCTGATCAATCGGCTGGTCACGTCAAACCCTAGCACCTAATATTCCCCTTATGGCAACGTCCCAACCCTTTTTATCATATGGGTGCTAGAAGTCTGTGGGTGAGGGTCTTCATATCCTAGGTATGACGTTAAACTCTAACTGATGGTGAGGTTCCTGTTCTAGAGTTCTGGTTAATGTTGAGCGCCCCTTCATCATCATTGCTCCCAGGTCCACTCTTACCCGAAATGGTTGTACATGTTAGGGTCCTATCTATGGGTTAAATAGAAAAGAATGAATTCATTTCAAAACTTAGTCCGCATTAAATGCCCCACTTAGGTTAATATGCCGTAAAACAAACAAATAAACAAATAAAAGTAAAGTAAAGTTGGCGGAGTGGCCTATTGTCGATATCAGCCGGACAGCGATGGAATCTATCCCCTTTTTGCCAGAGCCTGGCCAGAGGGAGTATTTTTGCTGAGGTGGAGCGCCAAACCTACCGTCAGCTCCCCTACTTTACCGCATAAATCAGATTATACATTCTGTGCTACTCATATGCTAAGTTGGTGCGGACCGGTATCGAACTCAGAACCTTGGGATTCCGAGGCGAGTACTCTACCGACTGAGCTAAACCGAACTTATCTTATTATATAAATTCCAATCAATCTGCTGATTAGATTAGCATAGATTTTGTTGAAAAGTTCTGCATTTCCTTGTGTGTCCCAATGAAATGAACCTTGACTCGTCCATCAATCAGTTCAAAGATCTGACCATGACACTAAAACAAATGACTTAATTGAGTCAATCGTTGTTTATTGATGAAGCACATAATCTCCCGTGCCGATTAAAGCGATTAGATATAAAATTTTAAGCAGCCTAGATTCGCTTATCAGAGCCAAACAAAATGCGATGATTAGAAAAGATAATCCGATAACAATGTGAGGCTCACTATAAAGAAATCACTTTTACAGAAAGAAGAGAGGATGAAAAGAGAAGAGATGTTGAACCCTGAGTACTTCACATTTTCTTTCTTTCTTTCTTCATCTCCTTATTTTTTTATATTCCTAATATTTTCAATCAAAATATTTTCAGACTTTATTTTTTTAAATGTGCTTTTTTACTTACAATCACTTTTCCCAGCACCGATTAATAATAATATCAACCTATCTTGAATTGCAGAATCATTTCCTTCAGGTTGTCTCCAGTTAGCACCATTTACAGAAAGCCACCAAGGTGCAGCCATTACCTAACAAAAAGAAAAGAAAAAGAAATCAAACATCTATATATAAAGGGTAGTTTGTATGTATGTATGTCCGGAGGAAACTATGAAAATAAAACAATTAATGACAAAGTAAATATATATAAAATTTCACAATCATCATATTTTGGTTTTTGAGAAAATATAATGAAGATTTGATTTATATTCATGAAGATAATTAAAAACTAAAATTGATATGATAACATAATGGAATTTTTTTTTTTCATTTTAGATTTTAATATTTTTTTATTCTCACGACATATCCTCTCCTGTTCCACATCTCGGGTGCCTTTTCTACACGTTTAAATTAGATAACAAGTTAAGATCAAAGTCACAACAGATGTAATGGTCTGCAAAGAAACCTTACCAAATACAACTACTCAATGAAGTGCACTTTTATTTAACTACATATCATTAAGAATTCATATATATATATATTTGCTTTGAAGGCAATTACAATGCGTATATCAGCGATGTATACTTACGATTTCCTTTCGACAGAAATCGAAACCGGGAACTCAGCACGCAGAATCAGAAACTTACCCCTGGGCCACCAATACGCAGTACACGATACAAGCGAAATTAACTTGTCATGGATCGCTGATGAGACTTAATAAAGTTGAAAAAGATGTACGATGTTCTACGTAGGGCGCGATATTTGCCGAGTTCGCTTGTCATGATTATTTTCAATAATTATTGAATTTTATACGATATACGCATTGTAATTGCCTTCAAAGCAAAAAAAATAATATAGATAATACTATACTTTACTCAACAATGCTTTTAAAGCAAATGATCAAATCTCATATATATATATATATATATATATATATATATATGTGTGTGTGTGTGTGTGTGTGTGTGTGTGTGTGTGTGTGTGCGTTGAAAAGGTAAATGGAAGAAAAATAGAAAATTATGAACATGAATATTCATCGCAAATTTCCCAAAATCCATATATTTACAAAGAAGCATACGTGGACTCCCTAACAATATTATGTATGTCCACCAAACCCAGCGACTAGTGTCCACAGACGACCACTTTCCACCACATATCACCCCAATTCCACTCCATGATCCCACAATCCGCATCACCACCGCAACACCTCATAAAAAATTCCTAGTACTATCTTAAACATTCACAGGAGATCAGCAGCAGCTGATCCCACTTCCCAATCACGACCAAAAGACACTCGTCAGTAAGAGAACCGAATCTTTCAATACAAGAACACAGTCCCTGTCCTGAAGAAGGTCTGATAGACCGAAACGTTATAACTTCAAAATCAGTACTATTAATAAACATCCATACAGTACAGCATCCCTTGTTTATCTAATTTTCGCAATGTATATATATATATATATATATATATATATATATATATATATATATATATACAACAGAGAGAAAGTTATACTTTATAGATTGTTTATTTTGAAAACTATATATATATATATATATATATATATATATATATATATATATATATATATAGTTTTCATAATAAACAATCTGTAATTATTCGTGAAAGTTAAAGACAATATCTAAAAAAAATTAACCAAAATCTAGGCTTCTTTCTTTCTAGAAAAACAAGAAAAAACTTAAGAATGTTTTTGTTTATTTTTAATTTGCATTACATTTCTTGGTATATTATTATATAAACTAGCAAATATATGCCCCCTCCGGGTGCAAGTATATAAGTTTTAATGTAATAAAATATCATATTATATTAGAAAGACTAATGAAACTAAATAAGAATGCAAATAAAAGATATTTGAAACAGAGGGGGGAAATCGAAAAATAGAACAACTGAAACTTACTCTTCCATCACTCTCGTCTTTCATTGTTATTTTT
>CM042148.1:96247193-96254693 GCA_023376005.1 Doryteuthis pealeii | reverse complement strand
GTTACCTTCTTTTTTTCTTTACACTTACATTCAAAACCAATAAACAAACCAATATAAACACAATGCTTCAAGCAAATTACAAAACCCTTATGTCTGTGTGTCTGATCATTTAATATATATATATATATATATATATATATATATATATATATATATATATGATAAAGAACATGACTTACCGGAGAATGAAAATTTATTGCAATATCGAGAGTCAATGCAAATATTAACCATATAAATCAAGATTATCAAGAATAAGAAATATATAGATAACCTACCAGAATTGTATTATTCACTTTCGCAACTATCTTTAATGAATCAATTTCTTGATTAATTCATTACAATTAACTCTGATTGTACTTTTTGGTGAAACTTAAGTAGGTATTATATCTATCTCTCGCTCGCTCTCTCTCTTCTACCTTATATATTATATATATATATATATATATATATATATATATATATATATATATATGTGTGTGTCTGTGTGTGTATATGTGTGTGTGTTGTGTGTGTGTGTGTGTGTGTCTGTGTGTTCGTATATGTGTGTGCGGGTCTAATGCTTAGAGTCGTAGGAAATGGACTAGTCGGCCCGAATTTAAATCTTGACGGATATATTTGCATTTTACATAGCGCTAATACCCTTGGAGAAGGTATGATCCATACATTCTCCTTACAGCTATGGGTCAATAGTAGGGCAGATTGGGCTCTTTAACCTTGGATAGGTGATCAGTCTAGGAGAAGGAAAAATCGGAATTCAAACCTGTTAACCCCGCTTAAGAATGTGACTTTGTGTCACATCCTCCTCGTGCGGAGGGATTGGTTATATATATATATATATATATATATATATATATATATATAGATAGATATATAGATAGATATTGCTGTCATTATTTCCCGACTTTTTCTCCATCGTGTTGTTAAGTTAGTAACGTAAGAATATCACTCTGTGCACCACGTGATGTTCTTTGTTGGAATTATCACAAATAATCTACTGAATAAAAAGTCTAGAAGGCTTCATTGATAAAAGAATTATGTAAATTATTTATTCTTATGGGAACCAATGAATTCAAAAAGACATTTTCTACAGTACGAATAATTCTGCATAATTCGCCAGTCAAATTTGTTGTATTTATACGGTGAACAGGAGGAAGGAACATGCGCTTCAAATCGGTCGGGGCCATATATATATATATATATATATATATATATATATATATATATATATTAATAGAAAAATTGCAGAAACACACACAACCTATCAAATATCTGACATATTCTGCCAAAATAATAATTCAATGCCTGAAGAAGACAACAGATCAGAAACACGTGTCCATATGTAAGATAAAAAGAATTTTAAAAAATAACATAATACATTTTGCGGACCTTCTTTTTTTATAAAATATTGAATTTTCTCCCTTTGGAACCTGAACAACATTTATATATATATATATATATATATATATATAATATATATATATATATATAATAAAGAAGATGTACCGAGTAATAGAATATCGAGTTAATCGCAACATCGACGGTCAATACAGATAATAGGCATTATTCACTTCAGCAATTGTCTTTAATTAATCAATTTCTTGATTAATTCATTACAAGTTATTCTGATGATCCTTTTTGGTGAAACTTAAGTAGGTTATTTATTTATACCTTTCTACTAAATACTGGGTGTCCCCAAAAGATGTATACACACTTTAAATAATTGTAAACCAGCTGTTATTATTATGTGTTTAATTTTCAACATGTAAAAGAATTTACAAACATTATTCTATTGTTTTGTCACTGCCTGTTCTCTAACTGATGTCCGTTCTGGTCCAGACACCGCGTTTACAACGTTTCATGATGCGATGGACAGAGATTTTGAAATTCCGGACCAAATTACCTTTAGGCACCCCTTTTTGATCTCGATTAAGAAAGGACATGTTTTTCATTTACACCGTCAATATCCGGTTGTTTGTTCGGGGTTAGGTTTAGAGGTTATGGTTAGGGGTTAGTTTTATCATTTTTTTTTAAATCTAAAAATCGTTTGTTAAAACAACCGGATATTGACGGTGTAAATAAAAAACATGTCCTTTCTTAATCGAGATCAAAAATGGGTGCCTAAAAGTCATAAGGTCCGGAATTCCTACCTCACGACTCGCTTGCCGCACAGACTTTCTTGGACTTCGCTGAAACGTTTCAAGTACTTTCTCCTTTTGTAGGACTTGTCGATGTACGTGGTCTTTCTGAATTCTTTTTGGAGACGTTCTGAACAGCTCCATCAGCTTTAAACTTATCTCTAATTCGAATGATGGTAACTCGTGTTGGTGGTTCTTTTTTAAACATCCTCCTAAATTGTCTTTGCACTTCAACTGCGTTTTCATGCTTACAGTTGCATTTTAGAATGAATTTTTTATCTTCAAGTTTAGTCTGGCTGACACCATTTGGATCGTTAGGTTTAATCGGCAAAGAAAAAAACAAACATTTCAGTTATCCGATGCTAAAACGTGTATACATCTTTTTGGATCACCCTATATATATGTGTGCGTGTTATGTGTGTGCGTGTTTATGTGTATAAATGTGTGTTTATAAATATGTGTGTGTTAATGTGTATGTATGTGCGTACGTGTGTGCGTCTGTTTCCTATTTTGCATAATTCGCCAGTCAAATTAGTTGTATTTAATGTACTGTTCTGAAAATTGAGCATTATATTTCTTTATTGGTGTTTATGAAGATATGAAAACTGGCAATATGTGCGCATTAGATTGATATTGATAATATACAATGCTATAATTATAAGTATAGTGCTAAATATCGTTGATAGAGCATGTTATCTAAGGGTCGCGTGGACATGAAGTCAAATGCGCTTGGTTACTGACAGTTTCTCGTCTATGCGATTTTCACGCGTTTAGGAGAGGGCTACAGTTCGTCGGCGGTTCTACTCGGGCAGTATGTCTGAGGTACGAATAATTACCGGAGTCCATCCTTCTTCAAGTCCTCACTGGTTTTAATTCAAAGTTTTAATTCAGACTTTTTATATCTTACTGATTTTAATTCAGAGTTTTCCATATCTTAGGTTGTTACGATTTTTGTGGCGATTTTTAGGTTTCAAGTGACAGCACTTTACAATGGAGATCCCTTGTGTTAAGCAGAGGCTGATACTTAGTGATGAATCCTTTGGTTGTTCCTGGTGTCCCTTAGTGTTGGTATGATCCTTTATTTATTCCTCGGTGTTTCTCAGTGTTGGGTAGAATCTTTGATTGAGCAGAGTCATTGGTTGCAGATCTGTTCGTCTGTGTCAAATACGTGCAAATGAACGGCTTTCAAGATCAGCAATTAAATAGTTAACTAACCACGTATTCGAGCTGTTGATTGTCTGGCTTTAATTCACGTACTAACGGAGAGTCTATGTTGGGATTTTTGTGTATATAAGGTGAGTGCTAGATCGTCGCCCATACTTATAGACTATGCGAGATCATATGATCGTTTCCTTTCAAGTGAGACTGATACAATACTTAACCTACCCTACTGGTCATAATTACTGCAAAACGGACATAGGATTAAATCACTGGACCTATACGCAGGATGACTTATACGCTTGATTCCAAAAGCCCTTTTCAACTCAAGGATGTACTTAAAAACTTTACAAACTTCAGCACGCCTTATAACACAAAACAATCCAACATAAACAGGTTACCATGATCACCATTGACTGTATTCTGCCACTGTATTAGTTTTTAACATCTTACAGCAGCATTCAGTGCTTATTAATTTGAAGCCACTCCGTTCTTTTCCTTTGCAATGTTCCTTAGCTCACGTTCTCACTTGCTAGATCTTAGTATTCCGAGTCCTGCATTTTTGAGTTCCTCCCGCAGCTTATTAAGTTAGTTTTTGCAATGGTGGCCCCTTCCTGTCCGGTAGTCGTTTGACTCTATTACTGTAAATTCCAGGAATTTATGTACTTTTCGAGCATCCATAGCACATGACCAAACATAGATCATCATAGTTGCGTCACCTTAGTCCAGTGTGGAATAATTTAAAGCATCTTAAATAGAGTCTTGTTTGATATTAAAGAGCCTAGACTGTCCTGCTATTTACCTGCATATACCTTTAGTTGAGAATTTACCTTATACAAGTTTTTTACGAAACCCTGTGTCTAGTGGCTTCGGCTTCTTGACCGGTAAGGAATATAATGTCAGTGATCCCAGGAGGCATCACCCCGACAACACCTGCTCCATTCGATTTAAAGAGGCAGGCTTGAGCTTATTGCCCAGTACCTGTGGCGTCTCAAAATTGAATACCGTGGATATACACGCAATTTTCATGAGCTTCGGTTTCTGCGTAGTTCCCATTATAATGATCCTTGTGTTCACCTGGCATGTGGGATGCTTTGAATATTTACTTGTATTCATACCTTTCCCATAGGAAATGGGACTACCTCGTTCAGGATTTGAACTAGGGTAGTCGATTTCACTTATTATTTCCTTCTTTCTTTCCTTCATTTTGACGTGCGTCAAAGGTAGTTAAGTAGTTGGGAAACATCCCGTAACAGAGACGCTATTCGTGAAGCATATCTTCGGCACGAATAGAGCGAATCCTTTTCCAAGTCTTTACTGGTTTTAATTCAGACTTTTCCATATCCAAGACAGGTATTTTTCCACCGGACTAGTTTGGAACATCCTACAGCAACATTCAGTTTTCGTTCCCCATAGGAAATGGAGACTGTCGATGTTCAGGATTTGAACTCGAGTAGCCAAGTTCATTAATTATGATGACACCCGTTAGGAACGAGAATCTCTTTTAGGTAGTTACAAAGGCATTAGTATGTGCATTCCTTTCTTTCTGGCTTCAAGGGTATATTCAAAAAATGGCTGAGCGGGAAAACTGCCCACTCAGGAATTGAACTCGGACAGCCAAGTTTACTTATTATGACGATACCCATTAGGCAACTAGAGTTTTTTTTTTTACATAGTTACAAAGGCATTAATATGTACATTCCTTTCTTTCTGTATTCAAGGGTATATTTTTTTTAAATAGCTTGGCGGGAAAACTGCTTCATTCAGGAATTGAACACGGGTTGCCAAGTTCATTTTGCAGATACCCATTTGGCAACGAGAACATCTTTTAGATGGTTCCAAAGTCATTAATATGTAGATTCGCTTCTTTTAGACTTCAAGTGAATCTCAAAAAAAAATGGCTGAACTGGGAAAGGCATCGCCTGTTTTTATTTAAGTGTGGGTTTACAATGTTTTCTTTTTGTTTTACTCACTAATTATCTCTACACCAAACGGTAAGACTTCTTTTTCGTTTTCTTATTTCTCTAAATATTTTACATGATTTACAGCAAGGCTCAATTTTCACACGTGGAAAATTCTCACTAACACTCTTTCTTTATTTGTTTATTTTCAAATGAGATTATTTGCTTTTCTTTCTCGGCTTGTGAATAATTCTTTTTTTTCTTTTCTTTTTTTCCTTTTCTTGTATTTCTTTTTTGTTTTATTTTTTTCGATGCTCTCATCCAATTTAATCTTAACTGTTGAGTGCGTCCACCTCATAAAATAAAATGTGCACCTAAAAGCTTTACCTCACTCGTGATATCAGTAAAGAGTTGCCACGGGTTTTTCGCTGTCAGAGCTTAAGTACAGGAAGGGGTTAAAATTTCTTGAATAAATTTACTAGTAAATTCTAACTTAATACTGCAATAGATCTCACAAAAGAAAACGTTTTTTTTTTTTTTTTTTGTTATCTGATGGCTTGATGAAGTTAGTGATAAAAGCGTAAGTATATATGTTAACTAGCTAAGATACCTGTTTACGTCGGGTAAAAATTCAAGGCTTAAAATTATTTGGAAAATTTACTGGATCTTACAATAGAAAACATTTTTGTCAACTGCTTGCTTGATGAAGTAAATGATTAAAATATAGATATATATGTTAACTAGCTAAAATACCCGTCTACGTCGGGTAAGAATTCAAGGTTTAAAATTCTTTGTATAAATTTACTGGATATTACAAATGTAAAACATTTTTTCAACTGCTGTCTTCATGAAGTAAATGATAAAAACACAAGTTAACTAAAAAACGTAGTTTAGCTAAAATACGCGTCTACGTCGGGTAAAAGTCAACATTTTACATTAAACTTTACTTTTTTTAAATGTCAGTTAACTTTGAACCACGGATCTTTGAGAATCTGTGTTACGCCACAAAGATATGTGTTTCAAAGTTAACTTGAATGAATGTAATAGTTTTTAAATAAAATAACTGGTGCATCATATATTTTATTCATCAATATATTAACAATGAAAATTTCATTAAATTCGGTTAATTCCCTGATTTTGGGATTTTTTTCTTTCGGCTGGGTGAGATACGATGGTGGAGACCGTTAAGTTCGATTTAACCCTCATTTCCTATCCAGCTTTTGTATTCTTATCTACCACTTTACTCGGGTATATATAATCGGTGGAGAGTTCATCTCGGCTGTAAAATAGAGAGAGAGAGAGAGAGAGAGAAAGGAGAGAGAGAGGGAGAGAGGGGAGGGAGAGAGAGAGAAAAGAGAGAGAGATTAGAGATGATTAAAGAGTTGACTGTTCTTACTTGCTTGATTAATCTGCTTGTTGACTCTATCTCGGTCGCCATGTTCTTTGGGCTGACTTCTATCTGCTGTTAAGGGTTGATTTTCTCCCTTGTTAATTCTTCTTGCTGGGCTGGGCTTATTGTCTTTAGTGTTTAATGAATACAACAACAAGACTTGGTTATACTTGATCAAGTTTTATTTATTAGCCCATATTGATTCCGCCGCGGGGAGAGATGGATCCCGGGAGAGCCGACAATCGCGCTCTCTACTCTGAAAGCTGAGTCGCATCTGCTTAACTAAACTATCTCAACGCGTCTAATCGCGCGCATTCGAAGGGATCGAAATTTATTAACCGTCAACTGCCGGGTGATTTTTCATAAACTATCTGATTTTAAATTAACGGCCCGATTCAAATTTCAAACTACTGGTACGTTCACAATTTATGATTGCCCATAAATTGTAACAGCATTTCTGTTCGGGTATTGTCACCGAAAAAATCCAACCAACCAAACAAAACCAACTCTCTTCTCTTGAGAAAATATTAATTCTTTGCAATGAACTTGGCTCCACTTTACAAGAATGGAGAAAAAGCAGACGATAACATTGTATTGCGTTCTTTCTCTGCTTTTTTTTTTAAAGATTTCTTTTAAGCACCCAGCGATAAGCGCATGCGCGAATTAAGATATGTTTGACGGTTATATTTACGAATAAAAATGGCGTTTTGTATCTTTACAGACGTGGATATTCCCGAGTGCGTTTCACATTATACATTAACCAAAATCGATTGGGGGGGGGGAGGAAGACTCCGTTTAAATGCGTTTCATTTTTTTAAAGAGAATAATTCCAGTTATGTATTCATGAAATCATTTATACGTAAACATTGATTCGTGAATTTATGCAATTAGTTATATTTGTAAAAAAAGACAATGA
>CM042148.1:96237193-96244693 GCA_023376005.1 Doryteuthis pealeii | reverse complement strand
GTTCGGCTAGAAACCACAAGGTTCCTAGTTCGATACCGGCCCTCGCCAACTCAGCGTATGAGTAGCACAGGGATCTGTGCGGTAAAGTAAGGAGCTGATGGTATGTGTGGCGCTCCACCTCAGAAGCAAAAACAATATCCTTGGTCTAGCCCTAGCGAAAAGGGGATAGACTCCCTTGCTGATTTTAGGCCACCGACCACTTTACTTTTACTTATCATGGATATAAGATTTTCGCAAAATTTGCACTCATATTTGTGGATTTTCCCAACATCAGCAGCATGTATTTCCGGTCAAATGGGCCAATAAAAACGAACCAAAAAAGGTATTTGCGATCTTTTGCAACTGTCTTCGAAACAGTTCTGATTGAAGGAACCCTACTACTGGATTCTCTGCTACAAGGATCTACACTCTTGTTCTACCCAGGATTTCAAGGAATACAAGAGACTCTCTACCACTAAGACCATTCTTTTCTACCATTGGATTTATCAATAGGAGAACTAAACGCATTAAATGGCAACCTGTATCGTAACACATGTGTAGATTAAAATCCTTAATATTTTTCATTTTAATTGGTTTGATAATGGTGAGGCGATTTTTCAGGATGATATGCATCTCGTTACAGAGCAAACGGTTGGTTGGATTTTATGGCAAGTCAACTCTTGTTGGCTTATTTTATGCTAAAGATGTTTTATTTAAAACATACCCCAGCTATGGTTAGCGGAATGAGAACAGAATACCCCCGTGGACTAAATAAAAGGTTAAGTTCGAAGTTCCGTGATGACTCCCGATTACGACAAGAAAGTTCCCGAGTTTCGAAAAGAATGTTCCCGAGTCCGAGTTGGTTCCCGATTCCCACAAGAAATACCTAAAGAAGGCCGGAGGACATATCGGCCGAAACGTTGTACAAATAACAATGAAGATGGGGACAATATTCCGAATAATGCAGATAATACTAATCATCAAGCCTCATCTCAAACATTCAGAGAAATGTTTTATTTATTCATTTTAGATATGCATTCAATCATTTTTTAAACTCAATTTCTTTTTAAACACATTTTTCTATTTAGCCCATAGATAGGACCCTAACAGATCATACTACTCCGGGTCAGAGTGGACCTGGGAGTAATGGCAATGAAGAGGTATTCCACACTCCCAAGAGCTCCAAAATTCGAATTTCACCATTAGATGCAGTTTAACGACATACCCAGAACTTCCTCAAGGAGGCCATCTAAAATAAAAGACATGGTCAGTGGACAGTCCAGATCTAAATCCAACTGAAAATATCAACTGTTTTTTTTTTAATGGTCGATGAGAATGTTCCATCCAATAAATATCTATTAACTGTCATTTCAAAAACGTAGAAACACTTTGATAAAGAATATTGTTTTAGATTAGTGAAATCCATGTCTGAAACAATTAAGGATTTCTTAAAATACGAGGAGGGACTGGAATTAATTTTAATTTTGTGTCAATGAATTCCATAATTGTTTTGTCAACATTATGTCATTCCATGATATTCTCCTCTCCACATAGTTTATAAAAAAATTATACCATTAATTTAAATAATCTAATTTAGTTGGTTTAAGATATACATGGTGTCTATAAAGTCCTGCAACAGATTTAAAACTTAACAAAGATAGTAGTCTTGTTGAAATGCAATAGTCAAAATGTATCTAAAATATTTCAGCTTTCATATGTTTTTTTAAATTAAATTAAGTTGGGCTTTCATATGTTTTTAATTAAATGATTCTATAATTTGTTCAACATGAGTTATTAAGTTTTTAATTTTAAAACTGCTGCAAAACTTTATAGCCAGCCTGTATTTTATGAAGTCTGAATGTTTAGTAATTAAATGAAAGTTGTTTTTTTTGTGGAGTTACTGTTATTGGTCTATTTACTGCTAAATAAAAAACCCGATGTTGAATATCCTGTAAATGCGTTTATTCAATAATTTCTCCCAGTATATCAACTTGATTTCTTTATAATCAGTTTTTACCAATATGCATTGATCGCTACAACGAATTCAGGTCACTAATGGTTATTACCCTTGAATGGAGGTCTCCCGGTTCCTCAGTGCATATTTTAACGGTCATTGAACGACGAAACTAAGACCAACATCTCTTCGACAAGCAGCTGAAAGCTGGGAACCGTTCGAGCAGAATACAATTCATGCCGGTAGTTTTCAGACACATCGATTTGCGTATAATGGGAATTTCATGTCAATTTGCATAAATATTTTTATTATCAATAAATATTGTCATATCTACGTGACTACGTAAAAAGGTTACATCTTTTGGAATTATTTACGCAGACCCTGCACAACATACATGCTGCGACACAAGGTCAATTTTTAGAGAAGTACAGCTGGTTTGAATTCAGAGTTTTCATTCTTCTAAAGTGGTTGCCTAACCAGTCCGCACTACTATTTACTCATAGATGAGAGAGAAGTGTTGGATTCATACCTTTCCCAAGGGTATTAGCACTATGTAAAATAAATTCGTCTACAACGGTTACCATTACACCATGCACCATCACATTGCTGGGCCTTTCGAATACATTAGCTGCACCTTTGCAAAAGGGTTAGACCCCCCGCAATAGGGCCTCTTGTTGACCGCAGGTGTCGAGCCGTGATACTTAAGGACATAATCCTGGTGGTTGGTCACGTCAAGCCCTAGCAACAACACGAGTCTCCGAACCTATTGTCCTTATGGCAGACGCCCCAATCCTTTTTATGCTACATGTACTAGATGACAGTGGATGGGGGTATTAATGTCCTGGGTATAACGTTAAACTCTATCTGATGGTAAATTTTCAATTCTTGGCTCTGGGGAATACGGCTTCACCACCATTAGTCACATGTTTACTCTAATACGGGGTGGTAGTACCTGTTAGGGTCCCATCAGGGGTTAAATAGAAAAACTGTGTTAAAATGTGTTTTAACAATCTGAGTTTAAAAACTGAGTTTAAAAAATGAACACCAATCAAGAATAAATAAATCAAACCATCCACAGCATAAAATAACCCAACAAGATGTTAGATGCCCATTTACCCTGGGTATACTTACAGAAAGCATTTGTTCTATTCTTCTTATGGGGGCATCCGTGATTATACCCTCATATTTAATCTTTACTTACTTTTGGTAAAGCTGGCAGTTATTTCTTAATCTCTTCGGTTTCTTGTATTATGTACACATATTCATGGCTTCTTCTAACTGTCTTTTGTTGACGTCTAGTTATGCTATGTCTGGTTCTTTAACATGCTGGTCTATTGTTGATTAGTCTGATAATTCCAAGGCTGTCAGTAGCTATCATAGAGACACTGCAATGCATCTACTTTTGTGATCCTATTTTTATTAATTTCAGAAACAGAACTCTCTAGCTAGGATTCTCAACCGCACGCAGGGAGTGAGCAGACCCGTGCTTACAGTACGACATCTCACGGCTTAACTGACTCTAAGCTAACTGAACCTTCCGTTCCCAGCGTTTTCGTAACCGGATAGAGCCGGATCAGATCGAGGTTACGAAACATCAAGCACCCAACAGCTCAGATCCTGAATTTAACAACCCGGAATTCAAAATATGTAGCTACACTAACCGTCTAAAAATTACAGTCCTAATCAATATACAACAATGGGTTGACATGCCGTAAAATGCAACCAACCAGCCATCGATTTTCAAAATGTCAAAATAGAATCAGAACACCAAAATGCATTGACCTTAAATGGATACTTCACGGTTATTCACGGTTCCCTTGTTCAGATGTAAGCAGTGGATATGTTAATGGTCGTCAAATGGTCAGACCGAGACAAACATTCCTTCGACAAGCAGCTAAATGGTAACAATCGTTCAAGCAGAATATAATTCATTGAGGTTGCTTTTAGACACATCGATCTATATATAATGGGAATGTCATGTCAATTCCTATGCATATTGTCATTATCTATAAGTAGTTTAAATTCATGTTGTTACATCATGTGGAAGTGAAGAAATAGAAAAGTTTTTATAAATGCAAACAAGTAAATTCGCCCCCTATGAATTTCTATGATTTTCTTCCTCCAGCCAAAATGCTATTAACTTCCAGGGGTCTATGTCGACCACTTTCAGAAGGTCTGTGCTAGGTGTACGATACTTGAGTTTACTATAAAAATGCATGAGAATTCATTTTACTATGTAAATGCATTAGAAATTAATTTTACTATGAAAATGTATTAGAAATGATTTTTAGCACAATTAGATGTTCACTTAGGTTTTTGTTACTTTTACCACAAAAAAGCATTGGAAATGAATTTTACTATAAAAATGCATTGGAAATCATTTTTACTATAAGAATGCATTAGAAATTTGGAAAATGAATTTTACTATAAAATGCATTGGAATCATTTTTTACTATAAAATGAATTAGAAATGAATTTTAGAATGAAAATGCATCAGGAATCATTTTTACAGCCAAAATGCTATTAACTTCCAGGGGTCTTCTTTAAGAAGATCTGTGCTAGGTTGACGATATTTTTCTAAGAAAATAATCGAATTCGAAATAAAAAAAAACATATTTAAGAACTACATTCAAACTATTTCTTTGAATTTTTTAGATGAGGCTTGAAAATTTGTATTATTAGGATTATTCGGACTATTGGCCGCATCTTTATTGTTAACTACATAACGTTTCCCAGTTGGACACATGGCGCAACGGATATAGGTGTTGTCAATACAGTTCCCACTGACAATACAGCTTAACACTTATACCCCGTCGCATTTAACGACATGAGAACAGTCTACCCCAGTGGATTGAATAAATGGGGCAGTTGAAAGTTCCATGAAGGTTCCCGATTACGACATGAAGGCTCCTGAGTTCGAAAGAGAAGGTTTCCGAGCTCGAGTCAGGTTCCTGAGTCCGAGAAAAAATACCTGAAGAAGGCCGGAGGGCACATTGGCTAAATTGTTGTGTAGATAACAATAAAGAAGAGGACAATAGTCCGAATAATCAAAATAATTAAGACTGTTTTCATTTTAACGTTCGATTGCAATGTTGATTATTGTTTGAAAGTTTTTTCCATTAATATATTTTAATTATTTGAACTTATACCGATATGTATTGTCAAAATAATGGACGAGGCTGTTTGCATTTCAAATAGCGCTAATGCCCTTGGGAAAGGTAGAAATTCAAATACCCACTGTCCAGCTATAGGTAAATAGTAGGGTAATTAGGCTCTTTAGCCTTAGCTAGGTAATCAGTCTAGAGAAGAAAACTCTGAATTGAAACCTGTTAAACTCCGCTTAATAAATTGACCTTGTGTCACATCCTGCTCGTGTGGAGGGATTCTAAATATGTATATATCACCATGTATTCATGTATTCAATGACGATCTACTTTGAAATTATTGAAGCTTAATTTTCAGGGACCCTAATCCCGATGGGGACACTAATCCCGGGGGTCCATGAAGTAACTAGGCTTACTGAGGTAGTATTCATTATACACTACGAGCAGGATGCGACACAAGGTCAAATTTTAGAGAAGACTGCTGAACAAACACTATTTGTTACGGATCTATTATTGGTGTAAATAGATCTTTGCTAACTAAAAATAGTCAGTCTTATTGGCCTACCTTCGTCGATTTAATGGCCAATTAAAATAGATATGTTTAAAAATTATTGATATTGAGTACAAACAAATTATTTTTAATAATAGGGTCAGTTAACTGAAACCGTAGAATTGTATAAAGATTTATTATTTTTATTCTAGCTATAGTTTTGTATATTGTATTAAAATTAATTTATAGATGGACTCAATAAAAGTATAACTATTTATTTGACGTTCGTTTGGATGAAAGCACAAATATGTTTTACGTACAATAATAAATTACTATTTTTTATCTAATAAAATAAAACACTTGTAATTGCAGAGAAGATAAAGGGTCCTGTTTTCCATTGTTTTTTTTAAACTTCATCAGTAAAAACAATTTTTAAAAAAGAACAATTGCGCACTGGGGACTTTTTGCTTCACTGTCAGTTTAAATTCATTCTCTCCTTTTTCAGTGTTCTCTTTTCCAGCATAGTCTCTTTTCAATTTCTTTTCATCCTTTCTTTCTTCCTTCCTTTCTTCCTTCATTCATTTATTTCTTCCTTACTTACTTTCTTTCTTCTCTTTTTCTTTCATTCTTTCTCTCTTTCTTTTTTTCTTTTAATTTCTTTCTTTTCTTTTCCCCTTTCTTTCTTTCTTTCTTTCTTTCTTTTTTCGTCTTTTCTTTTTTCTTTTTATTCTTTCTTTCTTTCTTTCTTTTTTCTTTTTTTCTTTTCTTTCTTTTTTCCCTTTATTTCCTTCTTTCGTCTACTACCATTCTTTTTTCTTTTCTTTCATGCTTTCATTCTTTCTCCCTTCTTTTTAATTTCTTTTCTTTTTTCCCTTTCTTTCTTTCTTTTTTCGTTCTTTCGTCTTTTCTTTCTACTCTTTCTTTTTTCTTTCTTTTTCTCTTCGTTTTTCTTCTTTTCTTTTCTTTTCTTTTCTTTTCTTTTTCCCTTTCTTTCCTTCTTTCTGTCTTGCTATCATTCTTTTTTCTTTTCTTTCATGCTTTCATTCTTCCTCCCTTCTTTTTTTTCTTTTTAATTTCTTTCTTTTCTTTTCTCCCTTTCTTTCTTTCTTTTTTCGTTCTTTCTTCTTTTCTTTTCTTTTTAATCTTTCTTTCTTTCTTTTTGTCTTTCTGTCTTCCTTTTTTTCTTTTTCTTTTCTTTTCTTTTTCACTTTCTTTCTATCTTTCTATCTTTCTATCATTCTTTTTCCTTTCTTTTCTTTTTATCTATTTGGTTTATTCATATAAAGTCTCTTGTTACCATGACAATGTTATTTATCATTGCCTGTAGTAATACTTCCTTGTGTGAGCGATGCACACACACAAACATATACACACACACATAAACACATACAAGATCTGTCAAAAAAGTATTGATATTTTTTTAACTTTTTGACACACCTTGTATTCTGAAACAAAATGTTCCATTCATTATTTTTTTCAGAATAAAAGGTGTGTCAAAAAGTTTGAAGCTGTATTTACTTAGATAGAAATGAATGATAAATGGAACGTTATTTTCTTTCAGAATACAAGGTGTGGCAAAAAGTACCAAGTTTGAAGCTGTATTTACTAAGATAGAAATGAATTATGAACGGAACGTTATTTTTTTTTCAGAATACAAGGTGTGACAAAAAGTACCAAGTTTGAAGCTGTATTTACTAAGATAGAAATGAATTATGAATGGAACGTTATTTCATTCAGAATACAAGGTGAGTCAAAAAGTAGAAAACTCTTGATACCTTTTTGGCACACCTTGTATTCCGAAAGAAAATAACGTTCAATTTATTCTTCATTTCTATCTTGTTAAATAGAACTTGTATATATATATATATATATATATATATATATATATATATATATATATATATATATATATATATATATTGTGTGTGTGTGTCTGTGTATGCAAAAAGTCACTCTATATTTTATATTCTATT
>CM042148.1:96227193-96232193 GCA_023376005.1 Doryteuthis pealeii | reverse complement strand
TGACCGGACTAAAAAAGAGATTAGGAACACCAGAGAGTGAGTGAGAGGAAAACGGGAGTAAGAGAGAAAATAAGAGGAAAATTATTTATCAAATTAAAAAAAAATCGCCGAGAATTTGTATAGTAGAAGGTTTGTTTATTTTAGGAATTTAAAAAAATTATATACCTTAATCAGTAAAAATCAATAACCAAATTTGGTGTGTTTCTTAGTTATAAGGTTGTCAAGGTGTATGCCAGATTTTGAATCTGAATAACATCTCATTTCTGAGTTATAAGTCGACTCGTACATACCAAACTTTCTTTTATATATATAGATAGATATGTATACAATAATTAAAGGAAAAATCTTTAAATTTGCTTCGTTGCAATAATTTATTTCAACTGGATTACCGCAGCATCTGAAATGAATTATTGCAAATTTAAAGGGTTTTTTTTTTACTTCATTTATTGAATATATTGCTCTGTTCATCCACTCACTGGCACTAGACACATTTATTTAAGTCAAGTAGAAGATTCAATAAATATGTTTTCACACTCATTCTTAATAGCTTCTCACAATGTATCTACATTAGAAAACATTTTACGAGACAATTTTCGTTTTATTATACTCAATCCTTGAGCTCTACATTGGATTCGTCGCCATTTTAAATAGTCGCAAATATTTTTGCGAGATTAAAATATCTTTAGCTATTTTTCCAAAAAATATATAGTTCCCTGTATGCAAAACATTGTTTTTTAAAGTGCGTTTTTAAGTTTGGTTCGGTTTATTTTTTTTAACGACATATCAACCTTCATGGGTTATTTATTACCAAGCCCATATTTTTAGAATTTCTTTTTCGGCATACATGTCCAGTACCTAAACTTTGACCCCCACCTTTGGTTACATAAACAAAAATATTCCAAACAAACAGAAGGTCTAATTAATCTAAGTTTCTGAAATTCAATTGATAGTAAACTTTGTTAATAATAACTTTCATCTGGACGCGAAAATCTATCAATATGTCTATTTATGCTAATTATATATATATATATATATATATATATATATATATATATATATTGAGGAAAATGAATAAAGAAAAGAAAGTACAGAATGGATAATAAAAGATGAATTTAATCAATATCACTTACACATGTGTTTCGGTCAGTTCATCTTTGTGTACACGATTCAAACTATTATTATGATAAAATAAAAAAACGAAATGAAATAATAATAATAGAAAAATGTGAAAATATTCCGTACACAAGTGATATTGATTAAATTCATCTATAATTATCCATTCTGTACTTTCTTTTCTTTATTCATTCTTCCTCATATCGTCGGATTCAATTCCAATTCCATTTTTACACACACATATATATATATATATATATATATATATATATATGTGTGTGTGTGTGTGTGTGTGTGTGTGTGTAAGAGTTTTTATAATTTGCTTGAGGCATTGTGTTATATTAGTTTGGTGGTTGGTTTGAAGGCTATCACAATGCAAGTGTAAAGAAAAATGAGGTAACTATGATGTTATGTGTTTACCTTTCATTTATTTTTGATATTTCGAGATAAAGTTCTCTTCGTCAGAATATTTCTGAAGGTCCGGAGCTGTAAACTTGCTGCTAGGTTCTGTCCATTCCATTGTATGACTGTCATTCTTGACATTCTCTGCATGCGTGTATGTGTAAGTCTGGATGTGTGTGTTTGTGTGTGTCTGTACAACAATGTCTTAATATCATTCCAGGTTCGGCATATATATATATATATATATATATAGTCTGGAAACCATCTTGGGATGCTTGAAGACATCTTGCCTTGTGCCATTTAGAGTTTTTTGTAATAACACAAGGCCATTTCTTTTTTGTCATGAGATTTTTTTCCCCAGTGTCACTACTGCCGAGAGCAAGAGACCATGTCTTACTCTCTCAGATCATTGTATAAGACTCACTGTACAATATCACCTTTCACTTCTCCTCTCTCCCACTCGCAACGTCTCTTGGATCGTCCAATAGAAACAATGCCATGTGCCCTTATGAGGATTCATCCTTAAGCTTTTCTATTCTAATCTAAGCGTAATTCTTATTTTCATTCTAAAACTTACCCGTGCTAATTTACACGTCACAATTACACTCTTGGCTCTCCCCTTCTATGTTGTAACAGTGCTAGTATATATTACTCCTTGCATCGGATCAAGTCTTTAATAGGCACCAAAATCATCAACTTAATGAAAGGGTTACAGTGCTAGTGTATATTACTCCCTTGCCTCGGATCAAGTCTTTAATAGGCACCCAAAATCATCAACTTAATGAAAAGGTTACAGTGCTAGTGTATATTACTCCCTTGCCTCGGATCAAGTCTTTAATAGGCACCCCAAATCATGAACTTAATGAAAGGTTTACAGTGCTAGTGTATATTACTCCCTTGCCTCGGATCAAGTCTTTAATAGGCACCCCAAATCATCAACTTAATGAAAGGTTTACAGTGCTAGTGTATATTACTCCCCTGCCTCGGATCAAGTCTTTAATAGGCACCCAAAATCATCAACTTAATGAAAGGTTTACAGTGCTAGTGTATATTACTCCCTTGCCTCGGACCTAGTCTTTAATAGGCACCCAAAATCATCAACTTAATGAAAGGTTTACAGTGCTAGTGTATATTACTCCCTTGCCTCGGATCAAGTCTTTAATAGGCACTCCAAATCATCAACTTAATGAAAGGTTTATATTTTAACTCGTCACCAGTAACTTCCGCTTCCAATTTTTTTGTAAACAAACTAACTAACGATTTTAATTAGAAGTTAGGATAAATTAAATAGTTCGTGTTATTATTAACAGGCAAAATACACATTTTCATATAAAAGTAGTTTTGGGTGCAAATGCAGAATAGCGAGCAAGAGACAATATCATTAGAATCGCATTTTATGTATGAATTGAATTAGATTACAGAAAACGGTGACGAGTTAAAATATGAACCTTTCAATAACTTGATGATTTGGGGTGCCTATTGGAGACAAGGGGCCAGTTTAGCTCAGTCGGTAGAGTCACCGGCTAGAAACCACAAGGTTCCTATTTCGATATCGGCCCCGCCAACTCAGCGTATGAGTAGCACAGGAATCTGTTCGGTAAAGTGAGGAGCTGATGGTAGGTGTGGCGCTCCACCTCAGATGCTAAAATAATCTCCTTAGTCTAACGCTAGTGAAAAGGGGATAGACTCCCTCGCTGATTGGCTGATACCGACTTTAGCCGACTTTACTTTACTAACTTATTGGAGACAAGGGGCCGGTTTAGCTCAGTCGGTAGAGTCACCGGCTAGAAACCACAAGGTTCCTATTTCGATATCGGCCCTCGCCAACTCAGCGTATGAGTAGCACAGGAATCTGTGCGGTAAAGTGAGGAGCTGATGGTAGGTGTGGTGCTCAGATGCTAAAATAATCTCCTTGGTCTAGCGCTGATACCGACATTAGGCCGCTCCGACGACTATTGGAGATTTAACCCATTGCCTCTAGACATAAAATAATCCCAGATAGTTTGATTAGCCGTTAAGATTCATCGGCCAACCAACCAATAATCTTTCTTTTGTACTTATTCCAGTGTTTCTCGCTGCTGCTGCTGCTGCTGCTTACATCTTTTGGTACACATAAAAAGAATATATAAAAGCGGCAAGTGTTTTTACTTTCATAACTCTCTCAATTTCAAAAGCCGTTTACATTATAATAGAAAATATACTTTTGTCGGAAATAATAAATAATGCAAAACACAAATTTTGGCAGCAACTAAACTTAGAAACAATACGAAGCTGAATGGCACAAAAACAAAAACGCGCTATTAAATGATGAATAAATTCGCTATCTATGCATAATGAATAATGTGACTCGAAGTGAGAAGACAAAACGGATGCGGACAATGGATAAACGTGATGAGGTGTGAAAGGCACAGAACATTATCAAAGGACAACTGACTGGCTACAGGAAGTGTCGAGAGAGAGCGAGAGAGAGAGGGGGGCAGGAAGTATTATAGAAGATAAAGATATAAGATATCAGAGAAAGTAAAACAAACAGAATAAGAGACGAATACAGCCATTGAATGAACCACTTTTAAAAGCAAAAAGTGTGGGGTAACGTTCCAAGACGCGTTTTCAATAATAAGTCAAGTGGGATACAGTGCAAAAGAAAGATACTATTCGGGTACGCTATCTCATTAGTATCATAGTAAAAAGTAAAGTATACGGGGTGGCCTAAAGTTGGTATCAGCCAGACAGCAAGGGGGTCTATTATCTTTTCACTAGCGCTAGACCAAGGAGGTTATTTTAGCGACTGAGGTGGAGCACCACGCATAACATCAGCTCCTCACTTTACCGCATAGATCCCTGTGCTACTCATATGCTGAGTTGGCGAGAGAATGTATCGAACCAGAACCTTGTGATTCCTAGCCGAACGCTCTACCGACTGAGCTAAGCCAGCCCTTATTAGTATCATTAACACAACAATAAACATTCGAATACAATGATACAGGAGTTCCCAACCTTAATCTATTCCCGCACCCTTAAAAAAAGTTTTGCTCAGACCTCACACCCCTAAAATTTATACCTTTGTTCAAAGAAGAAGAAGAAGAAGAAGAAGAAGAAGAAGAAGAAGACAATGGTTTATTTTCGCACATTACAAAATATAAACAATTAGAAGTGGCTACCCGGCGTCGCCTAGGAAGAGTGGGGATTTTTTAAGTGGTGTGCAATAATATGAATCTATTTTCGAGGTGTATGATGAAATTTGGCCTGGAAAAACATTGTGTCATTCTTAATTGCATCAGGTATTTATCATGCCGAGACAGTATTGCCTCGATTGTAGATTAGTTTTGTTTAAATTAATTTGCACAAGAGTATATATATATATATATATATATATATATATATATATATAAGAGGTGTCCCAAAAAGTGGCAATTTTAAAGCTGTATTTACCAAGATAGACAGGAAGAATGAATGAAACGTTTTTGTTTTTTCATAAGACAAGG
>CM042148.1:96147193-96222193 GCA_023376005.1 Doryteuthis pealeii | reverse complement strand
TGTGAAAATATCAGCGGTAATATACAACAAATATATATATATATATATACATATATATATATATATATATATATATATATATATATATATATTATATATATATATATATATATATATAATTTTGTTGTATATTACCGCTGATATTTTCCCAGATGGGGTATTGTCAATAATACATACATACAAATATATATATATATATATATATATATATAATATATATATATATATATATATATATATTTGTGTGTGTGTGCGTGTGTGTGTGTGTGTGTGTTTTGTTGAATTCGACGGACAATTCTTGTCTGACGAGTTACTTTTCTATCCTTTCTAATTATCTGGCTATCTTTTCATATCACGGTGGAATTGGTGTATGAATCCACCAAAGGTTTTCACACGAGTACTTTCTGCACTACTTAGTGCCATCATCAGGTGTGAACTGGTGAGATTTTTCCATCGTTTCTTTTGGAACACACAGTAGCAGTAGGAATAAGTAGGAGGAGGGGCTAAAAATATATATATCACGGTGTCTGTGGATAACTTATTATTATATGCTACCAAACTCGGTAGAGCTTTTAGAGGTGACTTTCACTGTCAGAATATATAAAGCAATGATGGTCTGTAAACAGACTGGATCTCTCTGGTGATCGTAAAATATATAAACAAATGTATGTATTTAATAGTTTAAACACCACTCCGTTACGGCAGTGGCCGAGAGGTTAAGAAGTCGGTCAGACAAAAAGTCAGTTTCGATCCTAGCCAAAGGTAGTTGTTGTGTCTAGCCATACTGAAGAGGCCTGAAACGCCGAAACACGGTGTCTGTGGATGACTTATTATCTATTACATATATATATTACATACATATATATACATATATATATATATATATATATATACATTAGAGCAGTCTTCCTGTCTATAACTCTGCTGATGAGGCATAATAGGCCGAAATGTACATACAGAGATTGATTTTTTTTCTCGATTTGCTTAGCCTTACATTTGAACAGATATGCCTGCCTAATTCATTAGTTATCAACTAATTAATTTTCAAAATTAGGTATGACTTCAATTAAGCACATATTCTCCCAAAAATTGTCGGCTAAGGCCATATCAAAACTCATTATTTGTTTACTTTCATATATACATATATATATATATGTGTGTGTGTGTGTGTGTGTGTTTGTTTGTGTGTGCGTGTGTGTCTCTGTGTGTGTCTCTGTGTGTATGTTTGTAAAAGATTTGAGAACCCAGAATAGAAATATCAATGTTTCTTCAACAATTTGAGGGATCATGATTATTCACACCTCCCTTTATCATTAGATTGTGAATCGTCTTGATCCGAGTTCCAATCGTTGTTAACATAAGCGTATCTGAAGATCGCTGATACCTCCATATTTTAGCTCTCAATCCAAAGCAAAACATCGACCGAATAACTCGGAAAACTCGTAAAGTCGGAGCACTCGTAATTCAAAGTACCACTGCATATCAATTCTTTTTAAAGTCGCTCCAGACAAACCGGAAATGCTATCAATATTTCTTGTTCAGTCTGGAATCGATGTTTATCTTTGGGCAACGGAAATGACGTCGTGACACGAAATTCAATTCTCAATGATAAATGTAATTTTTTTCTTCTTTCATGTTCTCTATTCAACCGGATGCCTTTTAAATATCCAACTGAGTTAATGTTTGGCGCATGATGATACATTCAACTTATACAAACCAGGTTCACATACATATGCAGATGGGGAAGGTGTGCTCATGGCGTAGAATTTATTATCGAAGAAAATGGACTTGGCGACCAGAGTTCAAATCCTGAACAGACGCAGTTTGCTTTTCCCATTACGCTAATATCCAACTATTCTCCCTCCAGTAAAGTGTAAATAGTAACACATTCTGCTTGGGACGGATGGGTTGGGTAAATACAAATACATATCGTTAAGATTCTTTGTATGGCTGAACTTGCACAAAGGTGTCAAAATTAGGGTGACTCAGAAAAAACAGAACCCAAATTATCTATTTATTTTCGAATTAAACTAACCTTAAACCCCAACCCCAATCCTAACCCTAACCCCTAAGCCTAAGTTTAACCTCTAACCCTAACCCTAAATCCCCTAGTTAAAATTAACAGTTTTATTACAAAATTTGTGGGTTCTGTTTTTTCGGGGTCACCGGTATACAGGGTAACCCAGAAAAAAACAGAACCCAAACCATTTATTCATTTTCCCATTAAACTAACCCTAAACCCCAACCCTAACCCTAAACCCTAACCCTAGACCCCATAGTTAAAATTAACAGTTTTATTACAACATTTGTGGGTTCTGTTTTTTCTGGGTCACCTTAATTTTGACACCTTTGTGCAAGTTCAGCCCGTTGTATTGATACCAATTCCATCCAATTATCCTGGGCAACACAATTTTTGTTGAGTTGGAAATGACACTTGTTTTTGACTATTTTTTATTCTTCTGAACCTAAAAATGACCCCAGTTTTCCTATATCACATCAACTTTTTGAGCTACAGGATATCCTCGATTTTTATCAAAATCCATAAGAACAAATTTGTATTTATATAAGTAATGGTTTAAGAAATTACATAAAATGGAAAATAATTAAACGTTGTGCAAGTGGTACAGCCATACATTAGCTCTTACACAGCTTCATCGGGGGAGGATTCTCGATTTTATATTAATTAAAAGTATACATATTTTCAAATTTATATATAAATAAAAATACATATATCCATATATAAATATATATATATATATATATGAATATAGATATATATTTAAAAAAGATTTTTGAGATGAAACAAAGAAATCACAGTGCTCAACCACAAATTTGTAGGAGCTTTATTTATTTATTTGTTGATTTTTTTAAATATAATTTTTTTCCATAGGCAACTACCCAGATTTCAGGCTATTTTGTCATCATCAGGTTGATAATAATAATAATAATAATAATAATAATAATAATAATAATAATAATAATAATAATAATAATATATGTATGTATGTATGTATGCATGTAATCACATTTATGTCAACAGCTGGTCACGTCAAGCCTTAGCACCTATATAATTGCCCCAACCCGATTGCCCTTATGGCAATCCTCAAACGTTTTTATCATATGGGTGCAAGAAGGAGGTAGCTGAGGGTCATTTTGTCCTGGGAATGACGTTAAAATCTATCTGATAGTGAGGTTCCAGATATAGAGGTCTGGAGAATGTGGAGCACCCTTTAATCACCATTGCTCCACTCTGACCCGGAGTGGTAGTACCTGTTAGAGTCCTATCAATGGGTTCAATAGAAAAATGTGTTTATAGAAAAATTGAGTATCCATTAAGAATGAATTTATTTCAAAACTTTATCGGCATTAAATGACTCATTGAGGTTGATATGCCGTAAAACAAACCAAACCAAATCATATACATGTCCCCCCCCCCTATAATTACCGGAAAATCATAACCGAAACACACACACATGTTGCTCAAAGAAATAATCAAATAAAACTCCAAATTCCTGAAGTATTATACATTAAGCAAAATAAACCTACTTTTGTTGGCGTTTTTAATATATAAGGCGTGTGGTAAATGGTCACTTCTACTTATAGACTCGCCGATAACCATGTGACCAACCTATTGACCAACCACTGGCAGTATTCTGCTGCTGATATTATTATTTATACTGGCTGTTTTGGTCATACCTACTCATAGCTACTTGAACCTTCGTGGACGACGGAACATAGGATTGTATCACTAGACCTTTTGACACTACGTAGGATTACATAACCCAGGACTTATTTACTTACCAAAGGATTCTATAGTTCAGGACTTACTTACTTTAAGTCCTTTTCAACTGGCCAACGATGGCGGTCAGAAACTGAACAACTTTGAATAAGATTAATTTTTAATATAGCAGTCACATCTAAAATGTTTATAACACTTTCCCGCCAATTCTCCTCCTCCCAATCTCCACACCCTTTCATATAATTTCTGTGAGTTCTCTCTCCCACTTTTTGCTACTATTACTTGATCGTTTAATAACATTCCGTGTTATTATATTATATATTATATATATATATATATATATATATATATATATATATATGAGAAGTAAACAAACAGACGATGTGTTTTTGATATGGCTTTTTTAGCCGACAATTTTTTGGGAGAATATGTGCTTAATTGAAGTCGTACCTAATTTTTGAAAATTAATTAATTAATAATTAGCGAATTAGGCAGGAATACCTATTCAAATGTAAGGCTAAACAAATCGAGAAAAATCGATCTCTGTATGTACATTACAGCCTATCAGGCCTCATCAGCAAATATATATATATATATATATATATATATATATTTCACATAGCGCTAATACCCTTGGGAAAGGTATGAATCCATATATTCTCCCTCCAGCTATGGGTTAAATAGTAGGGCAGACTGGGCCCTTCAGCCCTAGGTAGGTAACCAGTCTAGGAGAGGGATAACTATAAAATTCCTGAGGTCGATCGTTGATTGGGTTTGTGGCAACCCTTGATGAACCAATTCTTTCCTATCGACTGTGCCAAAAAGTGTGGATGGTCCAACACAAGCCTTCACCACTATAAACAAATCACTGTGTGGGTGTTCATTGTATGTATGAACCCTCATGTGTCGAAAATCGACGAGAGAGTCCATAATATATATATATATATATATATATATATATATATATATATATGTTAGAAAGGAAAAACTCAACACCGTAATTCCATAATAAACTATTTACCCTGGATTAATCTTATTTATTGATATAATATATATATATATATATATATATATATATATATATATAAAGTTGTAGAAAAATCTCCTCTACCATGGTTTAGGTGTTCAATGTACACCTTCCTCAGGAGAACTAAAGAAATTTACGTAGCTAATAGTATATATACTCGCCTGGTTTAAGATTATTTTTATCTATGTCTCCTAAAAATAAACTTTTGTCTCTAAAACTAAAGCTTTTTCCTTTGAAATTAATAATTAGTTTACCATATGTTCACCAGGAAAAGTAATTTGTGATTCTATCAATTCGCGCGTGCCAACACTATCCTCTTTTTTTTATTATTCATTTTATTTACATCTTACACACAC
This sequence comes from Doryteuthis pealeii, assembly GCA_023376005.1. Classification (NCBI taxonomy): domain Eukaryota; kingdom Metazoa; phylum Mollusca; class Cephalopoda; order Myopsida; family Loliginidae; genus Doryteuthis; species Doryteuthis pealeii. The sequence goes on along the minus strand of CM042148.1, from coordinate 96,217,071 downwards.
ACACACACACCACACACACACACACACACAACACACCATATATATTATATAATATATATATAATATATAATATATATAAGGTGAGAAGTAGGGATGTGATTCACTGAGGACCAGCTTCATTTCAATTTCGCCAAATCCGTTCACTTCATTGAATTAATTTTTTTTCTCTCATATACAACATTGCATTTTTTTTCTCCAGACAGTCTGACATACCTTGAGAAAGGGTGAATGTTCACCCGAAATATCTGAATAGATTAAACCAGGAACAGAGCAACGGTTGAATATATAAAAATTCTGATTTTTGTTCTGTTTTTCTTGTTTTTGTTCTTATTTCCAATGCTTTAAAAAGATCAAACAAACAACGTTCACAAGGACATAACACATGATTATATATACTAGCAAATATATGCACCCTCCGGGTGCAAGTATTTAAATTTTAATGTAATAAAATATTGTATTAAATTAGAAAGGCTAATGAAACTAAATAAGAATACAGATAAAAAGATTTGAAAATGAGTAAGTATAATAAAAGATTTGAAACAGAGGGAGTATAATAAAAAATGGAACAACTGAAACTTACTCTTCCATCACTCTCGTCTTTCATTGTTATTTTTTCTAATTTAAGTATTTAGTTAAAAGAGGAAGTAAGAATAAACTTAGTTATTTTTTCTTGTTAATGGATTTCATTTAAGATTCATTTAAGAGATTTTTGCTTATATTCATTAAAATAAAACCAAACAGTTAGAAATCAATAATACTAAGTACATATTTATTAAATTCGATTTTTTAATACTAATATGCAAATTAGCCTTCCCGTTCACACTGTAAAGCGCTATTTTGTTGTATATATAAATATAATTGCATGTTGTCAGTATGTAGACATAGTTAACAGTATTAATAATGTAAGACAATTTTATTAATAATTGAGGTTTAGATAAAAATAAAATCATGGAGAATATGATGTCAATAACTAAGAGAATTGTGACTTGAGTAGGAATATAGTTTCGGTTACAGACAGATAAGCACACAATCTCCATTATAATAAGATATATATATATATATATATATACCGTTCCCGTAATTAAATAAATAAAAGCAAAAACTTTTATTTGATTTGATTTCTCATTGAACTATATATATAATATATATATATATATATATATAGGATGTTCATAAAGTTTTGCAGCAGTTTTAACATTGAATACTTAAGAGCTCACGTTGAACAAATCATTTCGTATAAACCATATGAATGTTCAACTATTGTAGTTTTATTTGTATATACATTTTCAGTATTGCATTTCAACAAGACTGACATCTTTGTTGTTACATTTTAAATCGTTTGCAGGACTTTATGGACAACATATATTCTGTGTGTAAGACACTTACACACACACTTACATACACACAAGCACACACATAAACAAGCACCCCCCACACACACACACAGAATTTGGAAGACATGAGACAGAACAAATGAACAGACACTAGCAACAATTTCAGTTCTAGTAATCTTCTGTAGATGGGATTTTTTATCCTGAAATATCAAGAATTGAGAATAAATCACGGGTTAACAAACAACAGTTAACTTCTTTTTCTTTACACTTGCATTGTGATAGCCTTCAAAACCAACCGACAAACCAATATAAACACAATACTTCAAGCATAATATATATATATATATATATATATATATATATATATATATATATATATATATATATATATATATATATATATATATATATATCTCCTGTTTAACAATTTTATTAACGATCTTTTCAAGCTTTCTGGCCAACTTTTTCCCATTTGGATGAATCCATAGATTAGTCCACTATGACACTATGTGCCTTTTGTTTAATTCTACATGTATAAATGAAAGAATGTTGACCAAATATATATATATATATATATATATATATATATATATATTCATTCAAATATTATCATCAAAAATGTAATCACCTTTTTTTTAAACCAAGCCCTGGTGATATTTAATGTATATATATATATATATATATATATATATATATATATATATATATATATTTACTTTGTCGTTAATTGTTTTATTTTCGAAGTTTCCTCCGGACATACAGATTCACACAACAGCCCTTTATATATGTATAGATTTCTGTGACCAAAACAAATTTTAAAAAACCCGGGTCAGTATTTATTTACTGACATCTCACCATGTCAGTTGAACACAACGATCGATTAACGTGGGGAGCCACGAACAAACCGAAGATCATGAGTGGCCATTGCTAACATTTCCGTGTATCCCTTCGACATTCCTCTTTTGAGACACCTCAGTCACTGGGCAATAAACTCAGGCCTGCCCCTTTTAGACAAGGGGGCAGATGTTGCCTGGGGAGATGGACTCCCTGGATTCACACAAGTATTATATATCTTACCAGTTCAATGGCTGAAGCCACTGGACATAGGACCCGAAGGAGGGTAAGTAAATATTTACTGGTATCCCACCATGCTAGTCGATGCGTGGTCGGAAAGAGCTTGTTAATTCCTAGCACCTATATGATTGTCCCAACCTTATCGCTCTTATGGCAACTCCCAACCCTTTTCATCATATATTTGCTAAAAGGCTGTGGCTGAAGGAGGGTTTTATTGTCCTGGGCATGTCGTTAAACTGTATATGATGGTAAAGTTCCCGTTCTGGAGCTCTGGGGAATGCGGAGTTCATTTTTTACTTTAAATAACCCATAAAGAGTTTATATGCCGTTTGTCGGAGTTATTTGTAATATAAGCTGTGCTGAGGCCCACCGCTTAAACTTATAGACTGTGTGAGCGTTTGGATTAAAGCCAGCCAATCAACAGCTGCAATATCTGGTTAGTTAACTATTTAGTCACCAACCTTGAAAGCCGTTCATTTGCATGTATTTGACATAGACGAACGGACCTGCAACCAAGGACTCTGCTCAACCAAAGGATTCAACCCAACACTAAAGGACACCAAGGAACAACCAAAGGATTTTACCAAACAAGGATTATTCACTACAGAACAGCCTCTGCTTAACATAAGTAAAGTGCTCTCACTTGAAGCCTAAAAATGGCTACAAAAATTCTATACACCGTTAAACAAATAAACAAAACCAAAATAAACCAAACCGGAGACCAGTCCCAAATAAAGTATTTCCGTTTTCTCCTAATTGGTAACTTACCGTCATTTTGAAACCCAGTACCTTCATACCCTTTCACATACTTAATTGTAAATTTTACATTATACTATTTTACATAATTACTCTAAATACCAACACTTGTGAGTCAGCCTATTTTATCTGAGTTGAACAACATCAACTAACGATGTCTTTTCATAGATAAAAGTTCAGTCAAATATCTAAGTGATTTCAAGGAAAATACCGCTTTTTCTTTTAATGCAATTTTATTTTGCTATCGTCTTCTTTTTGATTCATTAAAACACAATTTTCAGATCAATTTAAACTTTTTAAAAGGATTGTCTATTAAGGATTTTATTTCTCTTTTATTCTATTTTATTTATTTATTTTCGTATTTGATTAGAATTTAAGTGGCGTATGACAACTTGTCGACGGATTTTCAGTTTCTTTCTTTCGTTTCAATTCAATGTCACCACCGCCACCGGCGCCATTGCTGCTCCTGCTGCTTTTTCGGCACATGCGCAGATGCGTCGAATGTGTCGGTGATTGACAACCGAAGTCGTAGTCCGTTCTGACAAGCATTTTCTTAGTCTTTCTGCCACCCATTTAACTTCAGTTTATTGCGGGTTTTTTTTTTTTGTCTTTCTTTCTTCATCTCTCCACCCACCCTCATTTATTTAATTCCTCACGGGTTCAGTGCTATCTCTATTCGTGTTGACACGACGTGGCTCCCGCGAGTCTCATTAAACGTTATCTCGTTCGCTGTACATCACCGTATACATTACGGATGTTGTTAAAGCAATGTATTCAAGAAAACAATTCATACAATGCAGAAATAAAAGCTAGAAAGTGATGAAGACAATCAGCAAAGAGAACAAAAAAAGAAGCTGTAAACAGCTTGAGAGTTTTTAAATATTATAATGACACTGATAAGCGTGTCAAACTAGCGCTTTGCCTTTTGACAGAGGTACCCATTTACAACTGATGCTAAAAGGGTTCCAGCCCAGATAAAATCCAAGATTTCAAACGCTGATTTTCTAGGTAGGTAGTGTTGCATACTGGCATCAAATTCTACATCTTATATAGCAGCTTCTTCTGGAGGAAGCGCGTAGTGTAATGGTTAAGGTCATGGGAAATGGACTCGTCGCCCAGAGTTCAAATCCTGGATGTGGTAATTGCATTTCACTTATCGCTAAAGGTATGAATCCTACTCTCCCTCCAGCTATGGGTAAATAGTAGGGCAGACTGGGCTCTTTAACCTTGGTTAGGCAACCAGTCTAGGAGAAGGGAAACTCTGAATTCAAACCTGTTAAACTCCGCTTAAGAAATTGACCTTGTGTCACATCCTGCTCGTGCGGAGGGTTGGTAAAATATATATATAGCGGCTTCTTTACCGGCACTAAATATGTATAGGTTATATACTGGCATCAAATTCACGGCCCTGCTTCGTGTATCTGCATACGTAGCGGGTATCGTCACTAACCCTAGACGATATATGTAGTGATCGCTTAATGAAATCCCAACACATGCTGTATAGTAGGGGTTTTGACTTTATTTCTCTCATCGGCTGTACGTGGTGGGCGGCAGGCATTGTCAATGACTTGACCGAGGGTTGACGATGAGTACTACTACTGTTGGGATGGTCTGGCCATGTTGAGGTAAAGGGGTGAACGAACCTGTCGACGGTCGCTCCTTGTGCTCTGTTCGCTGTCTCCTGTCTGACTGTCTAACTGACCTGAAGACTCGAACCTCTGGCTTTTTGTATTGACGACACGCCTACGCATCTTTATCTTTTGATCTGATAACGGACCTTTGTTATATATTTCTTTATCCTCTCCCTGCTTCCTTGACCGGAAACCCTCACTTCCGTTTTTTAACTTCTTTTCGCTTTTACCGGGAAAAATATCCTTTGTCATTTTTTTCGTCTTTTCTTTGTTTAATTTAACCAGAAGTGAGGAGCTGATGGTCGGTGTGGCGCTCCACCTCAGACGACACAACAATTTCCTTGGTCTAGCGTTAGGGAAAAGGGGATAGACTCCCTCGCTGTTTGGCTGATACCGACTTTAAGCCACCCCGACGACTTTACTTATTATCAATATCTACATTTTATTTATCAACATTTTTTAGATATGTAGAAAGAAAGAAAGAAACAAAGAAAGATAGATAGACAGATATGAACAGATTGAAATAGACATATAGATATTTTGGTTCTGTGCATGCTGATGTGTCAAAATAGGACAAGCAATAGGTGGCAAGAATGATAGCCATGCATTTTAGGCTCAGTCATATATATATATATATATATATATATATATATATATATATATATGTGTGTGTGTGTGTGTGTGTGTGTGTGTGTGTGTGTGTGTGGAGAAAATGTAGAACAAACACGGAATGTTATAATGGATGGAAATCTATTAGCCGATGTTCGAACATCTCGGTTTACAAAGGAAACCTTCTTCAGGACAATGAAATTATTTAAGAAGAAAAAAGGATTTATGCGGATCAAAGATGATGGTTGTTTTGAATGCATTGAGTTTTGAAAATGTGTTGAAGAAGGTTCGTTACCGTTTGTTGATTGGCGTTCATGCTGCATGCGAAAGCGAAAATCAATGTGATAGGAACACGTGAAGTCGAAAAGCCAAAACGTGACTGGTCCACATCTTACTCCCATAGATAGATAGACATATAGACATGCACAAACCGAGATAGATAGATAGATAGATAGATAGAATGAATGAATGAAAGAAAGGAACATATTTAGATTGATAGACAAACAGAAAGAGTCAGATAAATAGATTAATAGATAGATAAAGACATATATATATATATACGGTGTCTGTAGATGAGCATATATATATATATATATATATATATATATATATATATATATATATATATATACGGTATCTGTAGATGAGCATATATATATATATATATAGTCATCCACAGACACCGTTCTGTTTTTAACTTCTATCAGGAATATCTAAGCAGTGCGATTTCTCATTCCTCCGCTCTCCCAAGGCAGCCGGAAGTAGAAAGGAATCCATCCCTAACATCGATATTGAGAGATATCGACTTCCGCCGTGCGCACAACTTTCGATAAAGATCTTGTTGGCTCGCGGGCAAAAAGCTGCGATGACAGATGCTCAGTGAGCTGAAACTAGCGATAGGGAAAGACACAGTCATTAGCATATTTCTAAATTCTTGCCGCGGGTTGAGGATTGCCAAACAAAACCCAGGTGTCCGCTCACGAGTGTAAATAAATACGATACGGACGTTATGGAAGGGGTTTATGGCAAAGACAGGGGCCCTTGAGTCGGAGGAGATTGGAAAAGACGAGCAGAGAGAGAGTCAAACAAGAGATCGTTCGTTATGATATGAAGGGCTGATAAGACCGACTGCAAATGTACGCTGTTAAATGCATAGGCGAGCATTTACAGAATTTGGCAGAGGGCGAAAGTTGGGACGGGTGGGGGGGAGGTGCGGGTTGATAGTTGAGAAGTTTGAATTTTCATTGCAAATATCTTGTCACTCTAAGTTTACAAAAAGTACAAACAAAAAACAAAAAAGAAAATTTAAAGATTAACCCCGCTAAAATACAGATTCCCTAAGAAAATAAATGAATAATTCACTAACAATATATATATATATATATATATATATATATATATATATATATATATATATATATATATATATATATATATACTCCTCCCTTCTTACAACTTTTGCCACCCTCCCACAAAAAATAACTACAGCATCGCTCACTCTAACCACTACCATTCCTACAATCTCCCACTACCACTACAATCCCACTTCTAATTCCTTGCTACTACTTGTTCTCGTTAAAAACGAGAACGAAACCATACCATCGTTTCCTACCTGATGATGGCAAACTGTATTGCCGAAAGCGCTCGTTTTGAAACCTTTGGTGGACTGTTACACCAGATACACCCCGACACTAAAAAGCTGGTCCGAAAATTAGAAAGGATCAACCAAAAACTTGTCCGACAGGAAGTCCGTACAGTTCAACAAAACTTGTATAAAAGAAAAAAGCTGCCAATATATATATATATATATATATATATATATATATATATATATATATATATAAGGTGTGTCAAACAAGTATTAAGATATTTTTTACATATTGACACACTTTGTATTGTGAAAAAAATTAACGTTCCATCCATTATTCATTTCTATCTTGGTAAATTAGGCTTCAATCTCGATACTTTTATGTCACACCTTATATATATATATATATATATATATATATATATATATATATATATATATATATGAAATTTAACATTTTGAAAAAACAAATGATGTTATGTAATTGCTGACAGAAATCTGTTTCGACCAAATCGATAAACTGGTCTTAGCGTTCGTTTTGTAAACAGTCTTTTAACGGATATCTTCTTTTCCCGTCTATGTTGCTTGTTATGAAGACCAGTTTATTGATTTGGTCGAAACAGATTTCTGTCAGCAATTACATAACATCATTTGTTTTTTTTTTTCAAAATGTTAAATTTCATACTGTCGGATTAATTTCCATCTATTTTTCATATATATATATATATATATATATATATATATATATATATATATATTAGTTATAGTAGTAAGGGAAAAGAGTTAAGAGTGCGCCAGGGTTTCAATCTAAATGATTACCCTAAGCTTAACTAATTAATTAATTACATAGACTCAGTTAAGCGTTGGGTAGGGTCCTGATGAAAACATGATAGATTGAAACCACGATAGATACTTACCTTTTTGCTCTAACACTATAACTATCCTTACTGCTACTACTATTACTACTACTACTAATATTAATACTTCTCTATGTTTTTAATATATTGAGCACTTTTCGATGATTTATTTATGTCACTGCGACAGAAAGGTTAAAGCGGCAATTGGATACTTTATATATATATATATATATATATATATATATATATATATATATATATACATCCAATGATCAAGTGAAGAAATCTTCCTTACGACATAGTAATTTTTCAAATGTCGTAATTTGTAGAGCTCAATGTGTGCTCTTATTGTCACAGAGAATATTTAGACTTTTAACATTATAGATTATGTCAGGGAACCTATAGGAATTATTTAGTAATTTCCATTCTGAGATGCAAAATGAGGATTTCTTTTATTATTCTTAAGCCAGTTGAAAACTAGATTTTTTTTATTGTCCTGTGTTACTCTATGTAACCACAGTTAAATATCCTTCAGGAGTGGTCACACAGAGTGCAAGTATTTAAGTTTTAATATAATTAAATATTATTTTGAATTAGAAAGGCTAATGAAACTAAATAATAATGCAGATAAAATGATTTGAAACAGAGAGGGTATTATACAAAAATAGAACAACTAATATTTACTCTTCCATCACTTCCGTCATTCATTGCTAAATTTTCCTAATTTAACTATTTAAATGAAATAAGAAGTAAAGAATAAAATTAGTTATTTTTCTTGTTAATGGATTTTTTAAAAAGATTTATCCCCGGAATTTTTGCTCATATTCATTAAGATAAAATCAAACAATTAGAAATCAATAATACTAAGCTCACATTTATTAAAATCAAATTTTTAATATCAATATGCAAATTAGCCTTCCCGTTCACACTGTAAACCGCTATTTTGTTGTATATATAAATGCAATTGCATGCCATTATTCTGTAGATATGGTCAACTGTATTAATAATGTAAAACAATTTTATTAATAATTAAGGTTTAAATAAAAATAACCAACTTTAAATAAAACTAAAATCATGGAGAATATTATGTAAATAACTAAGAGAATTATGATTTGAATAGTAATATAGTTTCGGTTACAAACAGAAAATACACTATCTCTATTATAATAAGATATCAACTTTCGTGGGTTATTTAATGCCAAGCCATCCTTGCAGAAGAACAGTAGTGATGCTATTTAACTCATAACTGGAGGGGGTGAGGATGTTCATACTTTTGCCAAGGTTATTCGTCCGAAAGTGAACATCAAACACGACTAGATTGAGTTCTAAGAAAATAAATACCAATCAAGAGTGGCTTCGGCATAAAATAACCCAACAAGGGTGAGCATGTCGTAAAATCCAACCAACCAACTGATACTGATAATTTTCAAACTGATCTATTTAAACCCATAGATGAGACCCTAACATGTACTACCTCTCCAGGTCAGAGTGAATATGTGAGTAAATGGTAAAGAGGAAGAATTGGAGCCTCAACCCAGGATGCAGTTTAATATCATACTCTGGATAAACGTCGACCAGAGTTCAAATCATGGATGAGGCCGTTTGCATTTCTCATAGTGCTAATACCTTTGGAAAAGGTATGCATCCAATTAACACCCTCCAGCTATGAGTAAATAGCAGGATAGACTGGGCTCTTTAACTTTGGTCACTCAACTGGCCGAGAAGGAAATTGAAGAATGAACTCAAACCTGTTAAACACCACTTTAAGAATTGACCTTGCGTCACATCCTGCTCGTGCAGAGGGGTTGGGCAAATGTGTACTCAAGACAAACGTAGCATTTGGCCGTGGTTGTTACATGTTTCTCATCATTATTAGAAGTTGGGGTTCGATCCCAGATGACCATTATTATTAGAACTAGTAAGAATATGCACACTCCGGGCGTAAATATTTAAGTTTTTATGTAATAAAATATATTAAAGACAAACGAAATTAAATAAGAACACATAAAAAATATTACACTTATTCTAATTATATCTTAATTGGCTTCTATATAAAATCATTCATAGGTTTGATTTTAATACGTTGAGAATAAAACAATAACATTAGGTCATTAACACCAATTAATCATTTATTAAACCCGGTTTTGTTAAAACCAGTATGCAAATTAATCACACCATATATTATGAAAATCTTTATTGCTTAATGATATATAAGACACATTGAAGGATTTTAAATGCACAATTAACAAGGGCTGTTTTGAGGCAAATCTAACCTACATTTTAATAAAGACATCGTTAATAAATAAGGTTTATTCTATATTTTAATGATTTTGATTAAATTATAATTTAATATTAATTAGATACTCATTGATAAACCTACGCACATCCCAAGGGTATTGTGACATAAGCAGTGATTTTATTCTGGTTACAGACAGACCCCGAATCTCTATTATAATAAGATACTGATTTTTAGGTAGGTAAGCCCTACCCACTTAGATTATGGTCGTGGTAGAATATTTACAAGGATGTTTTATACTATGTAACCGTGTACAGAGGTAAGCTAAGTAAATACAAAAAGAAAAAAAAATTCCACGTCTCAAGTTTCTTCGCTAAAATTTCTTGTTAAAGCATTTTTATCAAATTATCAAATTTGAAAAAAAAATAATGCATTATCTAAAAATCAGAGACTAGCTGAAAAGTTTTTGACAATTATGAAAAGTCTCATATTTCCACAGTCAAATCCACTTTTACTTGAAATATATATATATATATATATATATATATATATATATATATATATATATATATATATATAAAGAATTTTTTTTGTGATGAAACAAAGAAAATACAGTGCTCAATCACAAATTGTGAGAGCTAATATTTATTTAATTTGTTGAGTTTTTAAAAATAAATGCTTATTATAGACAGCTACCCAGGTTGTCTTGCTAGGTCGCAATCATCAGACTGTCAAATTAGATCCCATGGTGTTTATTTGAAGATCTTTTTTTAATGTCTGATGATTGCGACCTAGCAAGACAACCTGGGTAGCTGTCTATAATAAGCATTTATTTTTAAAAACTCAACAAATTATATATATAGATATAGATATATAGATCGCGACTTGCCTTTCAAAAATAAAACACTGATCAAATACAGTTACATAACTAAAAAGATTTTCATCTCCTGTCACATATAAAAACATCCATCATTTTCTTCACCCCAAGAGACATCCTGATGAAGGTTCAATGTAACCGAAATGTTTTAAACATCGATTATTAAATTCATCCCATTTTCGGAACACTTGTTTTTTCAAATTTTCTTTATATATATTTATATATATATATATTAATAAGTCATCCACGTGTTTCGGCGTTTCACGCCTCTTCAGTGTGGCTAGACACAATTATCTTTGGTTAGGGTCGAACTCAGACTGACCGTATGGTAGCTCGATATCTAATCCCCTCGTCCACTGACAGTTGTAGCGGGGACTGGTGTCTTTTTAAACTATTAAGTACATAGGTTTGTTTCTGTATTTTACGGTCACTGAGAGATCAAATTTCCGGGGAAACGATCATTGCTTATATGCTTAGTAGTGATAGTTAATTTAAATTACCAATTAGAGAGCTCAATAATAAATTTATGAGAGCATATATTAATAAGTCATCCACAAACACGTGTTTCGGCGTTTCACACCTCTTTAGTGTGGCTAGACACAACTATCTTTGGCTAGGGTCGATCTCAGACTGACCGTATGGCAGCCCAATATCTTATCCCCTCGTTCACTGACAGTTGTAGCGGGGTCTGGTATTTTTAAACTATTAGAACATTACTGTATTATATATATATATATATATATATATATAATATATATATATATATATATAATATATATATATATAATACAGTAATGTTCTTAATAGTTAAAAGAAAGGATTCGGATTCATATATATATATATTCGGATTCATATATATATATATATATATATATATATATATATATATATATATATATATAATACAGTAAGCCTAATGAGTTAGATATCAACCTACGTTTCTCCAAACGGATCATCATGATAATTCTGACCATTTTAGTATACTTAACTTAAGCAACTCTTACAGATTTACAAACTAATTAAAAGAGAAAAAGTGAAATAAGAATAATTCCCAAATCAGACAAGTATATATAAAATGTAGCTAACTATATTTTTTAGTTCCCCTGTGGAAGGTGTACCTTGATCACCAAAACCGTGGTAGAGAGAATAACTTTTTCTTCAAATATATATATATATATCAATGTGTATGGTTGGCACTATTACACTTGAAGAGGCAGTAGGGAGCCAACGAACAGTATTATTAACAGAGTGCTCAATATCTGTGATAGAGTGTTAATAAATGAGTAATTAATAAATATACATTTTAGTATATTTCACTTTATATGGAAACAAGTCTGCTACCATTGGTTTCATGCGTTTTCAAAAAATGTTCGCTTCCCGACGATTAAACAATTAAGCTTGTATAGCATGAAACCAATGGTAGCAGACTTGTTTCCATACAAATAAATATATAATAATATATATATATATACTAATATATATATACTAAATATATATACTAATATATATGTATTGCATTTCACAGCGCTAATACCCTTGGGAAAGGTATGAATCCTACTCTCCCTCCAGCTTAAGAAATTGACCTTGTGTCGCATCCTGCTCGTGTGGAGAGGTTGGTATATATATATATATATATATATATATATATATATATATATATATATATTCTTTGTTGGAGTACCAAGTTTCTTAATACAAGGTGATTCTAGGCTGGTCCTATTCTCTAACAGTAGTTAGTTGAAGAGTTTAGGTTCCGTATGAGAGCTCAATGTTTAATTATTATAATACAGAGCAAATTTATTTGTGAATAAAAAGGCCTTAAATAGATACCTATCTAAATAAAATGTAAACGTGGTCTGACGAAGCTCTGTGTGCCCCAGATACCCACGAATGGAAATGGTCCATAATCACGATACCCATGGTATTTAAGGCCTTTTTATTCACATATATATATATATATATATATATATATATATATATATATATATATATATATATATATATACAACTTGGTAACTGAATCTTTAGCAATATTTGGCATAGCGAGAAATTACTTAAGCTATCGTCTATGTTAATCAATGTTACCGATCTGGCACGAGAGATTAAATTCTAGAGCTCTCAGCTGTCCGCCTTGCGGTCTAATCAGCAAAGCCGAATGTCGATCTCTAGCGGTAACTTTAGACTGAAGCCATTGTCGCCTCCAACGTCATTCTCCTCTGAGGGCAGGGGCTGATCGGGCATCCGTGAAGGCAAAGCCGAGTGACCAAGCGTGAGAACAAGCAGACTGGAAACTTATCGTGGCCCCCGGGGTCAACGGGTTTTCACGGCCAACACTGAGAATGAATCGATCTTGAGCCAGGAAAAGGGTACCGGCCGTCACTGACACCTATCTCTCTATGACACGAAGTTTAATTAATATGCCGATCCACAAACACAAAAGCACGCACGCGCACGCGTGTACACGCACACGCACACACACATACAGATATACATTCAGATACATCCTTTTCATATGAGTGTCTATGTAACTAAATTCCTATTCCTATATATAGTTGGAGATTATGTGTCAGTCTGTTTATAACCGAAACTACGTCACCTGCACGCACACACATACAGATACATATTCAGATACAACATTTCGATATTAATGTGTATATAACTGAATTCATATTCCTATATATAGTTGTAAGGAGGGAAAAACCACCTGAATGAACACACATATCACACATTATAATGGAGATTATGTGTCTGTAACCGAAACTACGTCACCTCCACACAGGCGCGCGTAAAGATACATATTCAGATACAATCTTTCGATCTAAGTGTGTATGTGACTGAATTCATATTCCTATATATAGTTGTAAAGAAGGAAAAACCACCTGAATGAACACACATATCATACATCATATTTTAATTGAGATTATGTGTCTGTCTCTCTGTAACCGAAATTACGTCACCTCTTCGCACTCACATAGAGATACATATTCAGATACAACCTTTCGACATAAGTGTGTATGTAACTGAATTCATATTCCTATGTAGCAATATGACCCTTGTGAACTAGAACTGCTAATGGAAGGAAGAGGAACAAATAACAAAGGCTTAAAAAATAGTGATGACCCAAAAGAGGAGAGCGATGGTTTTGACCGTAGTGTGACCCCGAACGAAGAATTGAGTGGCAAGCGGAAGTCGGGTGTTGACCGGAAGTCACGTGGTGACGTGGGGGAAGGAAAAAAGGCTTCAGCCTCTTTTTGCCGGCGTCCGTCGTGGGGGACAGACCTCATTAGAGCCCAGTAATCTAGTAGTGCTCTCTCTCTCTCGTTCTCTCTGCCTCCCTTCCTCCCTGGTAGAAGCCACTAGACGAGCACGTTAATAAAGGCTGGGAGTTGTGACGACATGTTTCTCGTGTTATGATTTTTTATCGGAGTTTTAGTACCGTGAGTATTACAACGTAACATATATCGTTCTGGTGCCGTGACCAGGATATCGCTGAAACGGGGCTGCCCAGTAGCTAAGCTCCATGAGACTGCTAAGATAAACGAAATTTCCAGGGTTGACAGGACGACATACCGACTTAAGGATGAAGAGCTAGATAAAGTCGAGGTACCTTCAGAATTTAGAGAGAAAGTAATGACATTGCTAAGGAAAAACATGGATTTATTCACTAGTGAAGATAAAGATTTAGGGAGAACCGACACGGTGAAAATGAAAATTGACACCGGGGAGCATAAACCCATAAAGAAACAGCCCTATCGCACTCCTCTTCGACAGAGAAAGTTAGTAGACAAAGCTATCAATGAAATGCTCGAAGCCGGGATTGTAGAACGCTCCAGAAGTCCATGGGGATCCCCGATAGTTTTGGTTGAGAAGAGAGACGGCAGTAAGCGATTCTGCGTGGATTTCAGAGCCCTGAACAAAATTACAAAAAATAACGCCACCCGCTCCCAGTCATCGATGATATCCTGGCAAGCCTGGGGACAGCAAATATTTTTTCTAAGCTGGACTTGAAATCTGGTTATTGGCAGGTAGAGCTGCACGAAGAGGATAAGGAAAAGACAGCATTTACGTGTCACCGAGGACTCTTTCAATTCAATGTTATGCCCTTTCGGGCTTGCTAATGCACCCGGGATATTCCAGGAATTAATGTCAGTAGTTTTTAGAAGGACAAGAAGAGTACGCGCTAGCATATTTAGACGACATCCTGATATTTTCTGACACTGTGGAGAACCACGTGAGGCATATACAAGAAGTTCTGGGGAGCCTGAGGAGACACAAATTGAAATTAAAACCTGCTAAATGCGAGTTTTTTAAAAAAGAGACCCAATATTTGGGATTCAGGTTTAGTAGTAAGGGAATTCAGCCGGGATTATGACAAAGTGAAGGCAATTCAGGCAGTGACTAACCCCAGTACCGTAAGGGAAGTGAGGGGGTTCATCGGGATGTGTTCGTATTATAGAAGATTTATCCCGGACTTCTCCAGTATAGCGGAACCACTAATTAATCTGACGAGGAAGTATGCCCGTTTCCAGTGGGATGATACATGCCAGATAGCGTTTGACCGCCTAAAAAATATGCTTTCCGATATGGTTATCTTGGCATACCCAGACACCAATAAGGATTACAGATTTATACACGGATGCATCTAACTTTTGCCATAGGCGCTTGCCTAACACAGCGTGTCTATGATGACTCAGAGGATAAGGGAATAGAGAAGCCTATATATTTCCTGTCGCATAAGTTGGTGATACTCAAACAAGGTGGTCACAATAGAGAAGGAGGCATACGCCATACACTATTCGTTACAAAAGCTTCACCACTACTTACATAGCGCCACGTTCACGATATACACAGACCACAAACCACTTCAGTATTTACTGAACTCACCCATGCAGAATAGGAAAATACAGTCATGGGCTTTGAGTATAGCAGGGTACAACTGTAAGATCGAATATCTGCAAGGCAAGAGCAACGTGTGCGCGGACCTGCTATCTCGTTCCAAGGGCGCCCAAAAAGAAAGGTCTGAAAGGACGGTGGAGGTCGATGATAGAGCCTATGAAGTTAGTGCTATTAACTCCCAACCACTTTAATCGCGAGACTTTGCATCATACAAAAGGGAGACCACTCAACCTACAGAATTTGAAAGACCAATACTACCTGATGTCGATATAATTAGAGAACAGGATGCGGATAAAGATTTTTGGAACTCAAGAATAGAATTAAGAAGGCAAAGCCACGAAACTGGAACAGAAGAAGTACCTAATAATGGACGATGTGGTAATACTATTTGTCTCAGCCAGACGACGAGCCAGTGGTGAGATTATACATCCCGTCACACCTAAGAACACGGGTGCTCATACAGTACCATGATGATAACGGCCATGTGGGCGCCGAAAAGACCTTTCAGGCAGTAAAACAGAAATACTTTTGGCCATGTCTCTTTAGAGAAATCGTCGAGCATGTGAATAGGTGCGTCCCATGCCAAACAAGAAATTTTAAGCACCTTCCGACCACGTATTCAGGAATCAGATATGCCCCCGTTCCCTTTCGCAAAGATTGCAGTGGATATTTGCGGACCGTACCCCAAAACACTGTCAGGAAATCAATACATCGTGTCATTCATAGATATTTACAGTGGATGGCCGAGTGTTTTCCGGTCCCAAATAAGAAGGCAGAAACCGTCTGTCACTTACTAATAGAAGAGATATTCCCCAGATTTGGCGCCCCGCTCCAGTTAGTGTCTGATAACGGAACAGAGAATGTAAATAGAATGATGAAAAAAACCCTAGAGGAGCTCAATGTACATCATGTGACCACTTCTTTCTACATCCCCAGAGCAATGGTAAGGTGGAAAGACTTCATAGAACTATGAACGACATTTTGGCCAAGAAAATAGGGGATAACGAGCGTTCTTGGGATCTGTACATCAATCAGATGCTTGCAGCCTGCGATTCAACGTGAGTGAGTCTACGAAATTCTCCCCGTTTTATCTGGTTTATGGTAGAGATGTCATCCTCCCACTTGATAATATATTGAGGCCTCGTCAGTTGTACTATGGAGACGAGCATCATGAAATAGCCCTCAAAGAACAGCACCGTGCTTTACATTAGTAAGGAATAACCTGAAGAAGGCAAAGCAACGTCAAGCCGATAGACTGCATAGCAAAACTAAGGACGTAAATTTTGAGGTGGGAGATCTTGTCTATTACAGGAATCACCATAGACGTGGCAAATTGGACAAAAGGTGGCAGCCTAACTACATAGTGATAGAAAAAACTGGCTCCGTTTCATATCGAATAAAAAACCAACTGACAAGCACGGTAGTAAAAGCACATGCAGAGCATCTACGTGCCGCAAACGTTGATAGATGGGATATACCTGATGTTGGGCGGCCAGTACGGAAAGCCACACTGGCTGCACCTGTCGATTCTGATTCTTCGGAGCATAGCTCGGACAGTGAAGAGAATAATTACTTGAATTTTAAGAGCCGACGTCAGAGGGAAAACTCCTTGGACGAAAGTGATATTCCAATCATGGAACGGCAAATGGCTTTCGAGAACAATTCCAACATATAGCGATGGGGATGAGGAAAATATGGATTACACGGAATAGGAGATGGAATAATGACGAAAAAAAAAAAAAAAGAAAAAAAAAAAAGATAAATAAATGAAAAACTGAAAAGGATTAAAATGAATAGATACAAAAAGAGAAGGAATAATAGAGAAAAGAATTATTGACCAGCTGAAGAAGGCGACGATAACGCCGTTGCTTGAAAAAAAAGCTATAAATCAGTATAGGTCTGCAATTGATAAGAATGAAAAATAAATGAGTAATTTTTAAAAAAAAATTCAAATTGGAGAGAGTATTTCCAAAAGAAAA
Source organism: Doryteuthis pealeii (assembly GCA_023376005.1). Classification (NCBI taxonomy): domain Eukaryota; kingdom Metazoa; phylum Mollusca; class Cephalopoda; order Myopsida; family Loliginidae; genus Doryteuthis; species Doryteuthis pealeii. The sequence continues at coordinate 96,199,234 of CM042148.1, read as the reverse complement.
AAAAAGAAAGAAAGAAAAAATGAACAAATAAGTAGGTAAGGTCAGAGCACAATTGTGGAACAAGGAGGAGAATATCACCTGCTTTAATGATTTTGTAAATGTTCTTTTTACTTTATATATGTATGTGTTTTTTGTATTATTGTAAAATTGAATGCTCGTGTGGCTCTATCGGAGAGAGGAAGGTATATATCGGATAGAAGGGAAAAAAAAATCTAATGAATAATTACGCATATTCTTGAAAAAAAAAAAGAGATACTTTTGAAAATTTTTACGGGTAAAAATTTTAGAATGATGGTAAGGGAGGAATTGTAGCAATATGACCCTTGTGAACTAGAACTGCTAATGGAAGGAAGAGGAACAAATAACAAAGGCTTAAAAAATAGTGATGACCCAAAAGAGGAGAGCGATGGTTTTGACCGTAGTGTGACCCCGAACGAAGAATTGAGTGGCAAGCGGAAGTCGGGTGTTGACCGGAAGTCACGTGGTGACGTGGGGGAAGGAAAAAAGGCTTCAGCCTCTTTTTGCCGGCGTCCGTCGTGGGGGACAGACCTCATTAGAGCCCAGTAATCTAGTAGTGCTCTCTCTCTCTCGTTCTCTCTGCCTCCCTTCCTCCCTGGTAGAAGCCACTAGACGAGCACGTTAATAAAGGCTGGGAGTTGTGACGACATGTTTCTCGTGTTATGATTTTTTATCGGAGTTTTAGTACCGTGAGTATTACAACGTAACACCTATATATAGTTCTAAAGATGGAAAAACCACCTGAATGAACACACATATCATACATCATATTTTAATTGAAATTATGTGTCTGTCTGTTTTTAACCGAAACTACGTCACCTCCTTGCACACACATACAGATACATCTTCAGATACAACATTTCGATATTAATGTGTATATAACTGAATTCATATTCCTATATATAGTTGTAAGAAGGGAAAAACCACCTGAATGAACACACATATCACACATTATAATGGAGATTATGTGTCTGTAACCGAAACTACGTCACCTCCACACAGGCGCGCGTAAAGATACATATTCAGATACAATCTTTCGATCTAAGTGTGTATGTGACTGAATTCATATTCCTATATATAGTTCTAAGAAGGAAAAAAGACCTGTATGAAAACATGCATCACTTATCATATTATAATAGAGATTATGTGTCTGTCTCTCTGTAACCGAAACTACGTCACCTCCTTGCACACACATACAGATACATCTTCAGATACAACCTTTCGATTTAAATGTGTAATGTAACTTAATTCATATTCCTATATATAGTTGTAAAGAAGGAAAAAAACACCTGAATGAACACATGTATCACACATATCTATTAATAATGGAGATTCGCTTCCGGTTTTTGTCTGTAAGAAAATTACGTCACTGCTTACGTCACATTACCCAAAATCGTCATAACATAGAATAAATACACTCAAAATTTGAACATGTAGCATTAGACCGTCCTCATTGTTTTTCAAAACAAGTTTTAATAAATACATGACTGGTATTATATATCTATATATAGTTTGTTTTATTTTAATACATATTTAACGTTTACATTTCAAATGTTTTATTTTTTAATACTTTAATGAATTTGATGATTTTACTTATTTAGGGTACAAACTCGCTGACATTGAATTTTTTACTCCCACCCCTCAGGCAATATGTTTCAAAAATCTATTTTACATCGCCCGGCGGGGGGGGTATATTTTGTACTAGTTATTATAATGGAGATTATGTGTCTCTGTAACCAAAACTACGTCACCTCCACCGTCACAATCCCCTTAGATATTTATGTTTTATTCTTAATGGTTATTGAATAATTATTATTTAATCTTAATTAGCATATTATTTATTAACAATATCTTTATTAAGGTCTTGCTAATGTTGACCTGCCTCAAAATACCCCATATTATTAATATGTTTAAAACCCTGCAATATGTGTTGTATATCATTAAGAAATTAAAGTTTACATAGTATATAGTGTGAATAATTTGCATATTGGTTTTAACAAAAAGGTATTTAATAAATAATTACGGTTAAATCGAACTTAAAGGACCTAAATTCCACCATCGTATGTCATTCCGCCGAAAGAAAAAAATTACCAAAAATCAGGGAATTAACCGAATTTAATGAAATTTTCAGTGTTGATATATTAATGAATAAAAGATATAATGAACCAGTTATTTCATTTAAAAAACTTTTACATTTTTAAGGTCTGTTAACTTTGAAGCACGTATCTTTGAGAATCTGTGTTACACCTTCATCTATGCGAAAGTTGTGTGTTAGTGTCCACGTTTTCGCGAAATTTGGCCCCTTGAAAACGAGGAGTTTCAGTGCATTTTATTAGACGATATCTCTTACTATTTCCTCAAACATGGGTTCAAGTAAAAGATCTAATTTTTGGTATCATTATTCAGTATACTAACACACAACTTTCGCATACATGGACAATTTGATATTTTTAAAAAGTGAAAAATCGACCTACCCTAGTGTCCATTTCCAACGATAACCATTACACGAAGAGCGTATAATGCTGTACACAGCTTACAAATTACCTTGTGTCACATCCTGTTTGTGGCGGTGGAGTTGGGGGGGGGGTAAATACACTAGGAATTCAACAAAGAGACAAGTTGTTTCTAATTGCTTGCTTTTCGGGAGTTAAAAGCCGGAACATTTTTGCAACAAGCACATTTTATTGCAATCACCGTAACAGGGAATACATTTAATTGTTTTGTGGTTGTCAATGCTAAATTACCGAGGAAAATCTATTTTTTTATCGAATTAAATTGCTGGATAGAATAAAACGTTCTTTCTATTTGGTTAAAATCAATTAACGAGATTGAAAGAGCAAACTCCTATTGCTGTTTTTGACAGAGTGGGCAAAACTAGTAATTTAAATTGGATTGTCACTGCTCAAAATCCTCTATGTACCATGTGATATTTGGTAATAAGAGATAAAATCAGCATCATCGGCATGAGCATCATGAATGTATACTGATAGCACGGATGCTCATGGCTCTCTCACTCGTTACCTAACTGTCTATATATATATATATATATATATTATAATATATTAATGATTTGAAGGCAATTACAATGCGTATAAAAAATAAAAACAAAAAGGTGTTATTTTTGTCTTATCGATTTCAAAGTAGAAACTTCATCTTCAGAGGTGTATATCAGAAATGTACGTGCTTAAGTTGTTTTCTTGTGTGGTTAAAAAAATTCTTATTTTTTCCTCCTCCTCCTCCTCCTCCTTCTCCTCCTCCTCCTCTTTTTCCCCCTCTTCTCCCTCCTTCTCCTCCTTTCCTTCTTCTTTATGTTATGAATGAAATGGGCGAATAACTGTAATTTCTTTTTTTTTAATGTCTGTTGAAATTACTCAACATACATTTTTATACGCATTGTAATTGCCTTCAAATCATTAATATATTATAACATACTTAACAATGCTTCAAGCAAAATACCAATTACTTTTATATATATAATATATATATATATATATATATATTATATATATATATTGTGAATGTATACTGATAGCATGGATGCTCATGGCTCTCTCACTCGTTACCTATCTCTCTCTCTCTCTCTCTATATATATATATATATATATATATATATATATATATATATATTAAATCAACCGTTTATCGCAAAAAACACACACACACGTGTAATTGACTGCCATTAATCAATATCTTGATTAATCCAGTAGATTTAACCCTGAAGATCCTTATGGTGAAACTCGTGTACATTAATACCGTGGAACTTTATGTTAATATATATAATATATATTTATAGTTATGTGTATACTAGCAAAGGTACCTGATCCTTAATATATATATATATTTATTTATTTATTCATTTATGTGCATACTAGCAAAGTTACCTGGTCCATGACCGGACTAATTTTTTAGGAACACCAGTGAGAAAGGGAGAAAACTGGAGCAAGAGAGAATAAGAGGGAAAAAAATTTGTTTAAATCGCCGAGAATTCGTATATTACAATGTTTGTTTTTTTAGGAAATGCTTTTTTGGTTTACATTTAAAATACTATTTTTAAAAATGTAATCCGAAACTTGTTTTAAAATAAACTTATTTGAGAGACGAACACAGGAGAGAGAGAGAGAGAGAGAGAGAGAGAGAGAGAGAGAGAGAGAGAGAGACGAACAGAGTAGCTAGCCTGTTGAGTTAAAGTGAAATGTATTAGTCTAATTTCTTTCATTTTTACCCAATTTTTCCATATGTACCGTTGTGGTATATTTTCACGGTACCAAAATGATATAAGTAACGTTGTCCTTTTTTTTCGAGCGCTACTACGATAACGGTAAGGTGGCGGCGGCGTATATATTATATAGCGGGTCTCGTCCACGTGCCTCCAAATTCACAGTGCTAAAATGGTGTTGATAGAAATTACAACACGAGAAATATGTAGTCACAACTGCTCCTTTATTATCGTGCTCGTCGAGTGGGCTCATACCAGAGAGGAGGAAAGGCAGAGAGAAAGAGAGAGAGAAACTGTTAAACTACTGTGACCCCATGCTAGGGTCCAGAGACCCGTCCGTTCCCCTACGCGTCCGAAAGCAAAAAAAGAGGCCGATAGCTTCCTTTGTTGTTCCACGTCACCACGTGACTTCCGGTCAACACCCGACTTCCGCTTGCGGTCAGCACCTGACTTCCGCTTGCCACTCAATTCTCAGTTCGGGGTCACGCTACGGTCAAATCATCGTTCATCCTGTTTTGGCTTATCACTATTTTTTAAAACCTTTATCATCTCTTATTTATTTATTTTTTCCTCCCCCTTACATTAGTAGTCCTTGCTCACAAAAGTCAGGATAATGTACCCATCTTGCAACACTTATTATGAAGAGTTCTAGGAATTTGGAGGATTTTTGTTTAATTATTTAATTATATCACTTAATTAATAAAAATCAAAAAACAAATTTCTGTGTTTCTTAGTTAGAAACACATTAATTTGTCTGCAAGATTTCAAATCAGAATGACAACTCTTTTCAGAGTTATAATTCGACACGTACATACCAGAAACATTCTTGTATATATATAGAGAGAGATTATACCTTCTTTGTGTAACCTGTACATGAATCTGTCAACTCGGGAATACGGCATTACCAGTTGAGCCGTCTCACTGACCTTAACCTTTAACTCTTTTTATCTCCGCTGTTGCCGAACTAATTCTGCACTGAATGCCCCTGCAATTTCTTGTGTATTCTTTTTTGCTTCTTCCTCTTTAAAGTTCAAAGGTCATACGTTTCTTCGGTGTCCTGAAGGCAGGTTGGGGGGAGGGCGTTGACGAATTGTTGGGATGCGGTTCACCTACTTTCATCTCGCTTTTCATTGGTCGCTGTCGGTTCGCATTCGCGACGATTCGTCTCAGCTGTTTCAACTCGTCACATCTGATATGCAACTTTTTTTCTCCATCACTTCCGAAATTCCGTGCAACGAACGACGCTTTCTTCCAATCAGATTTTCGTATTATATTTGAATAGTTTTCTCTTTTTTATTGTCAAACATGTAATTTATTTAAATATGATATAATTTTTTCGTCCCAAACAAACAGTGCGTAAAAGTCATTTACCTTAAGAAAACTTATCTTGAGAAGGAAAACTTTATTAACGTTAAGATTTCCGGTCTACGGGAGGTCGTAAGTGTTAATTTAATAACCCAGATTGATAAACAAGAAACTACCAAAAATCAGAGAATTATTCGATTCTAATCAAATTTTCAGTCATTTACCTTAAGAAACCTTATCTTGAGAAGTTGATATGCCGTAAAACAAAACAATACCGAGGTTGATATGCCGTAAAACAACACAATACCGAGGTTGATATGTCGTAAAACAACACAATACTGAGGTTGATATGCCGTAAAACAAAACAATACCGAGGTTGATATGCCGTAAAACAAAACAATGCCGAGGTTGATATGCTGTAAAACAAAACAATACTGAGGTTGATATGCCGTAAAATAAAACAATGCCGAGGTTGATATACCGTAAAACAAAACAATACCGAGGTTGATATACCGTAAAACAATACCGAGGTTGATATGCCGTAAAACAAAACAATACCGATGATGTGCCGTAAAATAAAACAATACCGAGGTTGATGTGCGTAAACAAAACAATACTGAGGTTGATATGCCGTAAAAGAAAACAATACTGAGGTTGTTATGCCGTAAAACAAAACAATACCGAGGTTGATATGCCGTAAAACAAAACAATACCGAGGTTGATATGCCGTAAAACAAAACAACCAACAAAAATCTTATTTTTCATGTTGATTAGTCTATTTAATTAAGTTGTTTATTTATCTATCACTTTTTTAAAAATATATTTTTATTTGTTTACTTTCCTTTACAGCCTGGTACTCTTCGGCTTTGGTTTGGCAACCAATCTAGGAGAAGGAAAACTCTGAACCCAAACCTGTTAAACTCCGCTTAAAAATTAAGTTTGTGTCACATCCTGCCTGTGTTGAGTGGTTAGTAAATATACACTATGATATCAGCACGTTAGCCATTACGTCACAGGAATTCTCCTTTCCTTAATAAGTTTAAATATTGGTATTAACGCAAGAGATGATATCATTAGATTACGTTTTAAAACATTACATTTCACAGAAATACCCAAAACAATTAAAACGCTAGAATTAGAGTTAGGGTAAGGCTTAGTGTTAGGGTTAGTGTTACGTAATCTAATGCTATTTATCAGGGCCCGTTTAGCTCAGTAGGTAGAACGTCGGACTAGGAACCACAAGGTTCCGGGTTCTATACCGACGCTCGCCAACTCAGCGTATGAGTAAACACAGGGATATGTGCTGTAACGTGAGGAGTTGATGAAAGGTGTGACGCTCCATCTCAGACGTCAAAAACAATCTCCTTTGTCTATCTGTAGTGAAAAGGGGATAGGCTTCCTTGCTGTCTGGCTGATGCCAACTCCAGGCCATCCCGTAGACGTTTTTTTTAAACATTTCACGGAAATACCCGAAACCTTTAAGACGCTCGGATTAGAGTTAGGGTAATGCATAGTGTTAGGGTTAGGGTTAGGGTTAGGGCTAGGATTAGGCTACTTTGGGATTTTACGTAATCTAATGCTATTTATACGTAAAATGTGATTCTAATGATATTATCTCTTGCGCGCTATTCTGCATTAGTAACTAAATCTTCATTTTCAATAGTTTTTAATCACACCGCGTATTTCATGCTTACCTTCTTGCATGTAACTTCCAGGCAAATTTGTACGTGATGATAACATCATCTACTTAGCGCAAGCGGTTGTCAGGAATTCGATAACGTATTTAGAATCATTAATAACCTTGCTAATTGTTAGACTCCGGTAAAAGACGTCATAATGATGGCGACATAGATGGCAAAGGGAGCTAACTCAAAATTGCATTATGTCTCGCTAATTATAGTGACTCTCAGAGATTAACTTCTCGACGACAACTGCACAAGCGACACTGTGTCGTCATCGAAAAGTGAAACGAACGTCTTGCACATACTCAGTCTATGCTGAAACGGCTCATTAAGCTCAATCACTGATTGAATTCAATTATTTTTCATCACGGGCGTCAGGCTATTTTGTTGTCTAGTTGATTAGAATGGCGTCGGGGGGATTGAAAATGGAGCTGTGAAGATGACGGTGATGTATACGTTTTCGTGTCGACTTCTTTCATATGGAAGATCATAAGAGCTAAAATTGGTTAAAGTCAAGTCGCACACGCATTCATATTTGCTGTTGATTACCAACAAGAATGGCGGTGCGGGTATTGAAAATGGAGCTGTGAAGATGACGGTGATGTATACGTTTTCGTGTCGACTTCTTTCATATGGAAGATCATAAGAGCTAAAATTGGTTAAAGTCAAGTCGCACACGCATTCATATTTGCTGTTGATTACCAACAAGAATGGCGGTGCGGGTATTGAGAATGGAGCTGTGAAGATGACGGTGATGTATACGTTTTCGTGTCGACTTCTTTCATATGGAAGATCATAAGAGCTAAAATTGGTTAAAGTCAAGTCGCACACGCATTCATATTTGCTGTTGATTACCAACAAGAATGGCGGTGCGGGTATTGAGAATGGAGCTGTGAAGATGACGGTGATGTATACGTTTTCGTGGTGACTTCTTTCATATGGAAGGTCATAAGAGCTAAAATTGGTTAAAGTCAAGTCGCACACGCATTCATATTTGCTGTTGATTACCAACAAGAATGGCGGCGCGGGTATTGAGAAGGGAGCTGTGAAGATGACGGTGATGTATACGTTTTCGTGGTGACTTCTTTCATATGGAAGATCATAAGAGCTAAAATTGGTTAAAGTCAAGTCGCACACGCATTCATATTTGCTGTTGATTACCAACAAGAATGGCGGCGCGGGTATTGAGAAGGGAGCTGTGAAGATGACGGTGATGTATACGTTTTCGTGTTGACTTCTTTCATATGGAAGATCATAAGAGCTAAAATTGGTTAAAGTCAAGTCGCACACGCATTCATATTTGCTGTTGATTACCAACAAGAATGGCGGCGCGGGTATTGAGAATGGAGCTGTGAAGATGACGGTGATGTATACGTTTTCGTGTTGACTTCTTTCATATGGAAGATCATAAGAGCTAAAATTGGTTAAAGTCAAGTCGCACACGCATTCATATTTGCTGTTGATTACCAACAAGAATGGCGGCGCGGGTATTGAGAATGGAGCTGTGAAGATGACGGTGATGTATACGTTTTCGTGGTGACTTCTTTCATATGGAAGATCATAAGAGCTAAAATTGGTTAAAGTCAAGTCGCACACGCATTCATATTTGCTGTTGATTACCAACAAGAATGGCGGTGCGGGTATTGAGAATGGAGCTGTGAAGATGACGGTGATGTATACGTTTTCGTGTTGACTTCTTTCATATGGAAGATCATAAGAGCTAAAATTGGTTAAAGTCAAGTCGCACACGCATTCATATTTGCTGTTGATTACCAACAAGAATGGCGGCGCGGGTATTGAGAAGGGAGCTGTGAAGATGACGGTGATGTATACGTTTTCGTGGTGACTTCTTTCATATGGAAGATCATAAGAGCTAAATTGGTTAAAGTCAAGTCGCACACGCATTCATATTTGCTGTTGATTACCAACAAGAATGGCGGCGCGGGTATTGAGAAAGGAGCTGTGAAGATGACGGTGATGTATACGTGTTCGTGGTGACTTCTTTCATATGGAAGATCATAAGAGCTAAAATTGGTTAAAATCTCACACGCATTCATATTTGCTGTTGATTACCAATAAGTAGTTGATTAGAATGGTGGCGGGGGTATTTAGAATAGAGCTGTGAAGATGACGGTGATGTATACGTCTTCGTGTTGAATTTATTCATATGGAAGGTCATAAGAGCCAAAATTGGCGCAAATGCATTCATATTTGCTGTTGATTACCAATAAATAGTTCATTAGAATGCCATCGGAGCTATTGAGAATGGAGCCGTGAAGTTGACGGTTATATATGCGTTTTCGTGTTGACTTCTTTCATATGGAAGGTCATAAGAGCTAAAAATTGGTTAAAGTCAAGGCGCGCATGCATTCATATTTGCTGTTGATTCCCAATAAGTAGTTGATTAGAATGGCGGCGGCTGGTATTTAGAATGGAGCCGTAAAGACGACGATGATGTATATGTTTTCGTGTTGACTTCTTTCATATGGAAGGACATAAGAGCTAAAATTAGCGCAAATGCATTCATATTTGCTGTTGATTACAAATAAGTGGATGCTCTTGCATGTTTGCATGTGTGGGCGTATTAATAAAATAGACAGCAAGGGGTGGACTCGTTATCGACAGTTTGCGAAACAAGTGCACTGATTAAGTTTTCGCGACATGTGCTCTGCATGCGTGAATATTGCTCTGTTAGATTAAGAGACTTGTGTTAAAGTTATATTAACTTAATTATGGCTTAAATTTATCTTCTTCTTCTTCAATACAATTCATTTGGAAGCTGCACACCTCCAGAGACGTTGTTGTAGTTGACAGAGACAGAAGTTTTCAATTGTATATATACACAGGGATGCGTTTAACCTAAGAAGGAGTTTGTCACATCCTGCTTGTGTTGAGGGGTTAGGTAAAGAAATATTTGTTGGGCACAGGGAAAAGTTTTAACCTCAATAAATTCTGTCCCGTGTGATAGAATATGGGATTTTCCTAAATTTACTTTCTAAATTAGTGAAATAGATCACTAATAAGGACTGAGCCTGTTCTAGTAGTGATCACTCCAATCGGAGTTTAACAGGGTTGAATTCAGAGTCTCCTAGACTGGTTGCTTAACCAAGATTAATGAGCGCAGTCTGTCCTGCTATTTACCCATTGCTGCAGGGCGAGTAGTTGGATTCATACTTTTCCCAAGGGTATTAGCGCTATGTAAACTGTAGCTTCGTTCAGGATTTGAACTTGAGTAGACGAGTCCATTTTCAACGATTCTAACCATTTGACCACGCGCCTCCAACCTGGTAGCAGGTCTTTAACAATATCAGCATGAAGCCGTTTTGCTGCAAGACATAACTAATCGCACTGGAGTTAAATCTTTAAATTTTTAAAAAAACTAATACAAAAGTTATTTGCTTTACTAAAACAAATATTCAAATTCAGTAAACCTTTAAAACCATGACACTTTTTTTCACAGCCTGTAAGACATAATAACAGATAACAATATTTCATAGAATATGTACTGGATCTTCTTGTTTGATCTTCTTCTGTGCCTTGCTCCATTGTTTACTTCTTAGCAACGAACACAATACTTTCTTTTTACTGAAGAGCTCTTTATTATTTAAGATCCAGATCAATCAAACGCGTGGAGATTTTTGATTGCCATTGCCATTCGTCCTATTCAGCGCCCAGCTTTACTAAACTAACCTTTTCACATTCGCGCGGGCGAATCGGAGCAGGAGTCACACACACACACACACACACACATATACATAAATATATAGGGAAGCTAGAAAGTTCAGATAGATGATTAGACATAGAGGTAAATCCGTTGTGGACCCTCTGGTGGATAGTTAATCCAATTCTGGACTTGCAGATGCAGTCACACACATTGCAAGGGAAATTCCCGTCTGTATTTTGTGGTTCATGAATATGAAGACGTCACCGTTCTGCAGCCCTGGTAATTATGATATTGAGCCACTCAGCTCCTGTGCGGCACGCGTCTCGCCAGCGCTGTCTGTTGGCCAGTTCTTCGAGGCTTGAAGTTGTGATGATATATATATATATATATATATATATATATATATATATCCGTTAATTGCATAGCCCTTTTATAACTTAAGGTCTTAACTGGTTCTAATGGTCGTCTTTTTCTATTCCGCAGACTGGCCATTTTCTTTTGGGTTGATCTCTGTGGTCTCTTTCTTTGGTTGATTCGGATTTCTTTTGTTCTTGGCTCCGGTTGTGGATTTAATTTCATTGTTTTTAATGAACTCAACACTTTATTTTTTCTTAGACGTCTTTATTAATTCTGCGGTGAGAAAATGGCTTACTTGGCGACAGAAGACCATTCCGTCTGCTCCCATCGACGACCTGCCAAAATCTACTCTCTATAAGTTCCCTTCACACGGTCTGCCTTTAGTCAATGAGAAATCACTAAGGCTGTAAAAGGTGAACTGCTGTCAATTATTCTATAACGGTTATTCTATGATTTAATGTTTACTTTCCATTTACGAATACCGTTATTTAAATTTAACTACACTAAGGGGCCGGGTTAGCTCAGTCGGTAGAGCGTTCGGCTAGAAACCACAAGGTTCTTGGTTCGATACCGGCCCTCGCCAACTCAGCGTATGAGTAGCACAGGGATCTGTGTGGTAAAGTAAGAAGCTGATGGTAGGTGTGGCACACCACCTCAGACGCAAAAAACAATCTCCTTGGTCTAGCGCAAGTGAAAAGGGGATAGACTCCCTCGCTGAATGGCTGATACCGACTTTAGGCCGACCCGACGACTTTACTTTACTTACTTTTAGACTACAGTACATAATTCGTAGGAAACCCACGAATTACGTAACAACACTTGGAGAGTATCATGCAAGTTCGACATTTTACAGATCAAAATAGCTCATCAGTTTTGTTTGCTTTTGTTTGTTTGTTTTGGGGTTTTTTGTTGTTTTTTTTTAGAAAATTTGCAGAAATTTATCAGAAATATGAAAAGATATGATTGGTACAATTTCATTTCTATTTTGGGAATTTATTTTTCATAGCAATGATAACTGTTGGTGTTAATTCATAATTGAGGAGAAACATTATAAAATAGACGCTGTTTAGAAAAAAGTGAATTAGAAGTTATTTTTTATAGTAGTGTATTAATCTGTGTGCGTCTGCGACTTACGTCATGTCAAATTACACCCACGTGGACGCCTTCTTCAACTGGTTATAAAGATAAATAATTGCATGCCTAAAGATATGAATGTTCGAAATCATAGAAAAAAAAGGTGTTTGTGTGGGTGGGTGTTAGTGAGTTCATTATTTCTCAATATTTTCTTTTTAAACACCCACATCCAGACCCACACACAAATATGCAGATTAAAGTAGTAGATGGAGGGACTATTGTCGGACAGCGGGGAGTCTATCCCATTGTCGTAAGGGATTTTTTTGCGTCTGTGAGGGAGCGCCATGGAGTCTGAACGCCTACTTGGGGCTGAGGTCATCTTGCCTTGTGTCATTAGGAGTTTTTAGTAATAACACAAGGCCGCTTTTTTTTCACCCATGAGTATTTTATTTCCCCCAGATTACAACTGCCGAGAGAGAGAATTTTCATGTCTTCAGCCGTTTGCACTGGACGCGCAAATGGTACGAGGTGAAGGGGAGAAAGGAGTAGTGAGAGGTCAGAGTGTATATTGAGTCTGGGAGAAAGCGTGAACGGCTGAAGACATGAAAATTCTAACTCTCGGCAGTTGTAATCTTGGGAAAATAAAAAAAATAAAAATGTGGATTAGAACGGAAAAGTTTAAGTGATGATTTAGCATGGTTTGATTGGACATCAAACCATGCTAAATCATCGCTTAAACTTTTCCGTTCTAATGCACATATCAGGCTACCCTCACGGCTCCATTACGTAACATTCTTCCCATCCAAATCGTTCCAATACGTAACACATATTTTATCACGGCCATGCTCGAAGAAGCGCCTTCAGAAGAATCCCTGGAATTTGCTGTAACAGGATCAAACAACTACAGGGCATGCTGGGACGACGAAGCCCTAACTTGTATAGCAAGTTGTAGGCGGACCTTCAAAATAGAGGAATGGGAGGTCCAACATATAACAAGTGATTTAGGGGGCTAAGGACCATCGCAAAGGAAGGGACGGAGTGACTTCAAATGAGGGGGAAGTGAATGTTGCTGCAAGATGTTCCAAACTACTACAGTAACAGAAAATACAGTAAATCCTCCTCCTCCTCCTCATCATCATCATCATCATCATCATTAGCCCGAAGTGGAAGGTAAGCAGCCTCGTCGTAAACTTGAAGTCGTTCGCAGATTCTATTTTCTACGATCATCATCATCATCATCATCATCATCATCATCATTGTCAAGATTTGTGTAAACTGATCAGTATTCAAATGTTGCAAGTTGGATCAGCTTCTGATATTTGTATCCATAGATATACAGAAGGGCTTGTACATATGAGTATAAAAAATGACCAAATAGGAAAATAGTTCTTTTGGTAGATAGAATGACCAGCAAAAACCTCCATCAATCAGCTCTGTGTAGATTCTGGATGTTGCATTGAGGACCTCTCATGGGTAATGACCAATAGACATTGTCGAGATTTGTGTAACCTGATCTTTATTCAACTGTTGTAATTTGGATCAGCTTCTGAGAATCCAGACTTGGTTAGTGGTTTAAATAGCAGGTTGGGCTATTTTACTTTGTGGAATGGGCAAGTCTATTTCCAGCATTTTGATTGGCTGGTGGTTTTAGTGTGCATATTTATATCCATATATACTGAACACATGACCATTGTGTATTCAGTTACTTTCTGTCTTTTTTGTCTGGTGACTAGACGCTAGTCACAGCCTTTCTGTGAAGGTGAGTACGACGTTCATTTTGGCAATGAAAGACGGGAGTGATGGAAGAGTAAGTTTCAGTTTTTCTATTTTTCCATTATACCCCCGTCTGTTTCAAATCTTCTTATCTGCATTCTTATTTAGTTTCATAAGCTTTCTAGTTTAATACTATATTTTATTACATTAAAACTTAAATACTTGCACCCAGCGGACGGTGCATATATTTGCTAGTTTTATATAACGTTTCCTCGTTTGAATGCTACTTTATTTATTATATTTTTTTAATAATTATGGCGTCAAATATCTGTTGTGTATTTGTTGATTTATGTTGTATAGTATATTTGTGTTGTCAAAAAGTATTTGTGTAACGTTGGTAGGAAATAACATCATCTTTTATGTTATGTTGATTAATTTTATCTCTGATATTTTTGTGCATCAAAAAACAATAAGATCGAAATTTACCCTTGATAATAAGCAGCGATGACAGAAATCGCTCTGGGAGAAAATTTGGAAGACTTTTTTACAAGATTGAATCTATGATAGGTAGTCTCGTGCGAAAACAAGAAAATGCCAATAAAACATTAGAAAGAAATTTGTATGTTTTCTTTTTTAAGAAAAGGTGTGCGCCTTCCCACCTCCCATACAAAAAGATGGCTTATATATATTTACAAAACCCGCCCACACGAGCAGAATTTGTCACAAGGTCAATTTATTAAGCGGAGTCTTATACTACTCAGCCGGACAGTTCTTCTCCTCCTCCTTTTCTCCTCCTCCTCCTCCTCCTCCTTCTTCTTCTTCTTCTTCTTCTTATTATTATTATTATTATTATTATTATTATTATTATTTACTCCTTTTGAGTTTTCACATCAGTGTTAGCTGATGTTCTTACACTGGAGTCTGAGCGACAGCAAGTCTCCTCAGGTCTCCAGGATTCTTCTGAGTATTCTGGCAGATTGCAGCAGTGCAGTGTTCTGGATGGTATCAATTCTTCCTCTGATTTCCAGACTTTCCAAACCCTTTTCCAATCCTTTTGGGACTGTTCCAATATTATTATTATTATTATTATTATTATTATTATTATTATGTTTTTACCACCTGCCGTAGCCAGGGGTTCTCTGGAAGCTGAGTGACAGCAAGTCTCCTCGAGTCTCCAGGACTCTTCTGAGTATTCTAAACGATATTAATAGTGCTATAGTTTGGATGGTCTCGATTCTTCATCGCTTTCTTTCATTTCGCTGGTCGGCCGGGACGGCAAAGTCCACGAGATGGCAGGTTCTCTTCATCTTTCAATAAATACTAGGTCTTGTATCCTGGTCGGGAATAGCTGATCCATCTGTACCTCAAAATCCCAGAGAATTTATTTGTCTCATTCTCCAGAACAGGTTCTGGCTTATATATATACCATTTAGTTGTATGGTGAAAATTACATTTCTTGGATCATCTTTCCCACCGAGATCTGCCTAGTTTTGTCCTCTCTTTGTGCTAGTTTGCTGCATCCGTTTATAATACTACTAGAAGTGGCTACCCGGCATCGCCTGGGTAGAGGGATTTTTAAGTAAGTCCCGCAGATCCATTATTACTGAATCGGGAGTTGAATCCTTGTGGGATGCCCCATTTAAATCCTTATGTAAAAAAATAGACCTTGCATTGATCCAACTACTCTGAAAAGAAATGCTAATGTCTACTATCTAAAATATTAAATGAAAAAAAACTCCATGCTGTTATCATTTAAATTTTATTCTCTATTATTGTTGCTCTAAAACCAAGCCCTGGTGATATTTAATGTGTATATATATTTACTTTGTCGTTAATTGCTTTATTTTCGAAGTTTCCTCCGGACATACATATACACACAACTGCCCTTTATATATGTATAGATTAACCGTTTCATCTCTGTCTCCACACATTCTGCTTTAGATATTCTGTTGTGTCTTATGTATTTTTGCCTTTATATAGTTTGTTCTGATGTCATTGTCTTGTGTTGTGATTATAAGAGATTCAGTTTCTATCTTGGGGTTTCGTCTTCTAAGCCATGTCCACGTCTTCTGATGTGATATCTCTTCAGTTTGCGGCTAGAAGTACCCATGTAGTTGTTTTCCTTCCCATTTCTGTTTTTTAGTTTCTGATAAATGCTTGTCAATATGTTGCAATTGCTTTTCCTGGCTACTGCAATTAGTCTTTCCTTACTTTTATTAATGTATTCAGCAAGATTGTCGTATCTGTACTATCTTCAATGTTGGTGAAACCTCTTCCCCCTTATTATTATTATTATTATTATTATTATTATTATTATTATTATCTTCTATAATCTATGATGGCCTTTCACTGGAGTATGAGTGACAACAAGTCTCATCAGATCTCCAGGACTCTCCTAAGTATTCTAGATTATATTATTATCATGAGGTTTTCTCACTGGAGGCTGAGTGACCGCAAGTCTCCTCAGGTCTTCCGAACTCTTCTGAGTATTCAAGCCGACCCCAACAGTGCCGTCGTTTGGATGGTCTCGATTCTTCCTGATTTCCAATTCACCCAAATTCTTTTCCAGACCTTTGAGGACCGTTCTAAGGACACTAATTACAATTGGTACGACCTTCACCTTCATGTTCCACAGTTTCCTCAGTTCGATGGCAAGGTCTCAGTATTTGTCTATCTTTTCGCTTTCTCTCAATTTCACTCGGTGGACGGGCGAGACGGCTAAATTCACGAGATGACAGGTTCTCTTCTTGTCGATTAATACTAGGCCCGGTCTCCTGGCCGGGATAAGGTGATCCGTCTGTATCTCAAAGTTCCACAGAATTTCATGCATATCGTTCTTCATGACAGGTTCAGATTTGTGCATATACCATTTGGCTGTATGGTGAAAATTGAATTTCTTGCACAATTCCCAGTGGATTACCTTTCCCACCCAGTCGTATCTAGTCTTGCACTCTCTTTGTTTTAGTTTGCTGCATTCGATTATTATATGATTGACCGTTTCGTCTCTGTCTCCACACATTCTGCACTGTGTCCTATCTATTTTTGTCTTTATATAGTTTGTTCTAATAGTATTGCGCTGCGGTTATAAGCGATTCGGTTTTTCTCTTCAGGTTTCCTTTTCGTTGCCATGTCTATCTGATATCCCTTGAGTTTGTCACTTAAAGTACCCATGTGGTTTTTTCCCCATACTATTATTATTATTTGAAGTATCGTAGTTAGCAGCATGCATTTTTTGTCGTGGGTGTGAATTTATCACCTGTGCACTCAGTATGAATGGGCTTAAGAAAATCATTTTCACGAACCTTCATCTGTCGATAGGCAAAACAGCACGCACTACCATTGACCTATACAAGCAAGTGCATAATTTAACTATATATATTTTTTTACTTCTCTCTGTTTTGGGAGGCACAAAAGCCACAGAAGGTTCCATTTTGATCTGCATAATATTTTAAAATATTTTCGTTTTTTGCGGGTTTTTTTTTTCTATTCTTTTTTTTTTTTTAATTTATTTCCGAATTTGAAACTGTGATGAATGGCGTCTCTATTGAACAGTGAACACAAAAAATCGATCGTTTTCTATTTTAAGAGGGCATTAATAATCCGACTCTGGTTAAATTATCATCCTCCTTTTCAATCCGCTGGTTCCATTAAGCGAAACTGCGGCTCCGAACATGGTTACTTATTTTTAGGACCTATCCGCAGGTCTGTGACGTCGAAGAAACAAGTTTGAGTGAAATGTTTCAGAACCCCGCTCCCCATCATGTCTAATATTCCGGATATCTCACAGAGATCCAGGCTTTGTAACAAAACCCAGTTAGACATTTGCTCCAGAGAAGAAGACGTTATTAAAAATCGAAGAGCATAATATGCTTCCGCTAAAGATATATACACTTTAGTTACCTCATATGTTATCTGAAAATAAACTATTTACATTATTAAAATGTTCAATACATATATTATTATTATTATTAGTATTATTATTATTTATTATTAGTATTATTATTTACACCTTTTGAGTTTTCACATCAGTGTTAGCTGATGGTCTTTCACTGGAGTCTGAGTGACAGCAAGTCTCCTCAGGTCTCCAGGACTCTTCTGAGTATTCTGGCAGATTGCAGCAGTGCAGTGTTCTGAATGGTTTCAACCCTTCCTCTGATTTCCAAACTTTCCAAACCTTTTTCTAATCCTTTTGGGACCGTTCCAAGTGCACCAACCACAATTGGTATCACTTTCACTTTCATATTCCATAACTTTTTCAGTTCTCTGGCAAGGTCCAGATATTTGTCCATTTTTTCATTTTCCTTCAGCTTCACCCTGTGATCTGCTGACACTGCAAAATCCACCAGTTGACAAGTTCTTTCTTTTTTGTTTATCAACACTAGGTCTGGTCTTCTTGCTGGGATAAGGTGATCCGTTTTTATTTCAAAGTCCCAGATAATTTTATGCGTTTTGTTCTCAAGAATAGATTCTGGTTTATGCATATACCATTTTGTTGTATGGTCAAAATTTAATTTTTTGCATAATTCCAGTGGATCACCCTCCCAACCCAGTCGTGTCTAGTTTTGTATTCTCGTTGTGCTATTATTATTATTATTATTATTATTATTATTATTATTATTATTATTATTATTATTATTATACTAAAGCTGAGCAAATAAATGATTGTTTGCAAAAGGATCTTTTCCTATTTAGTTTACAAAATACATCCCAAAATATTCCTTATTTTTAGATTAAGTTATGTTTGAAAAAAATTCCATTTTATTTGGTTCTGATTAGTCGGAGTTTGCAAAAAACCTGTCCGTCTCTTAAGCCTGTCACTTTCCTTCTCTCTCTTTATAACTTGAATAACTACTACTTATATATGTTAGTTTTCTCTGTGAGTATAAAGAGAGGCATTGGAGAACATATATATTAGATAGGTCAGTTTTTGACTTAGCAAAATGGTTCTAATGTTTTTATTTCTTTTTTATTCTCCGGTTGTATTTCTTTTTTTTAAAATCTAATCCGTTTTATAAAGTAACTATCTTCCCAATCACAATCATCTACCCAGAGCTCAATAGCGACCCAATGGGTCACGTTTTTCTAGTATATATATATATATATATATATATATATATATATATATATATATATATATGAGAAGTAGATACACAAGCGATGTATTTATGATATGGCTTTTTTTAGCCGACAATTTTTGGGAGAATATGTGCTTAATTGAAGTCGTACCTAATTGTGATAATTAATTAATTAATAATTAATTAATCAATTAGGCGGGCATACCTATTAAATGTAAGGTTAAACAAATCGAGAAAAATCAATCTCTGTATGTACATTTCGGCGGTCTTTCTATCTATAGCTCTGCTGATGAGGCCTAATAGGCTGAAATGTACATACAGAGATTGATTTTTCTCGATTTGTTTAGCCTTACATTTAATAGGTATGCCCACCTAATTATTAATTAATTAATTATCAAAATTAGGTACGACTTCAATTAAGTACATATTCTCCCAAAAATATATATATATATGTGTGTGTGTGTGTGTGTGTGTGTGTGTGTTAATTGATTAATATTGATAATATAGTGTGTTATAGTTATAAGTAAATTGAGTTCAATATTATAGATAGAGCATTTATATCTTAGTTAGGGTAGTGTAGAAATGTTTCTCGCTTATGTGATTATTAAACCAATCACTTGCTTGAAAACCGTATGGGCAAGAAAATGTATATAACATGGCACCGTTGAGTAAAAGGTACTCAATATCATTGATAGAATATTTAATTTAGGGTAGTGAAGACATAAAGTTAACGGTACTTAGGAACAGTCAGTTTTTCACCTATGAATTATATATATATATATATATATATATATATATATATATATATATTTATCAATGATCATTTCTCCGGAAATTTGATCTCTCAGTGACTGAAAGATACATACATTCCTATGTACTTAATAGTTTAAAAACACCAATTCCCGCATCAGCTGTCAGTGGGAGAGGGGATAAGATATCGGACTACCAAGCGGTCAGTGGGTTCGACCCCACCCAAGGATAGTTGTGTCTAGCCACACTGAAGAGGCATGATATGCCGAAACACGTGTCTGTGGATGACTTATTATATATATATATTCGGTGTCTATGTATAACCGAAACTACATCACAGCTTACGACACAATACTCTTTGGAGTTGCGTAAGTTTATCAATTGGTATTTTATACTCAAAATCATTATTAAGTAGAATAAATCTTATCTATTAAAGATGCCTTTATGAAAATCTCAGTTAGATTTGCCTCAAAACATCCCATGTTATTAGTGTGTTTAAAATCCTGTAATATGTTGCATATATTACTAAGAAATTAAGGTTTACATTACGTTCGCCTGGATGGTGCATATTCTTACTAGTAATGTTAATTGTAGAAGCTGTTAAAAACATCTTACACTGTTGAAATTGGAGGATACAAAAAATTGAATATTTTGCGATATTTCGAAGATCCTATCTTCTTCATCTGGCGACAAAAATTAAACGGTTGTGTTGTCTTCAACAGGAAGTGAATCTTGGTCTAGTTATCTGGCTGGTTGCTGAGAATATATCTGTTTTTGTGTGTTCATTAGTCGACAATTACATTTATATAAGAAGCATACGATATATATATATATATAATATATATATATATATATATATATATATATATATGTGTGTGTGTGTGTGTGTGTGTGTGTGTGTGTGTGTGTGTGTGTGTGTGCTGGTGATCCACCTCAGATACAGATCCTTGGTCTAGCGCTAGGTAAAAGGGGATAGATTCTCTCGCTGTCTGACTGATACCGACATTAGGTCACCCGGATTATTTACATACTTTTTCTTAATTTTTTATTTCCTTGATTGTTGCTTTCCTTCTATTTCCCAATTTTTTTGGCATTTTCTTTCTTTCTTTTTTTTTTTTTTCTTTATTTTTATCTCCTCTCTTCATTCCTCCTTCTCTCTCTCTCTCTCTCTCTCTCTCTCTCTCTCTCTCTCCTCTCTCTCTCTTTCTTTCTTTCTTTCTTTCTCTACATTCTCTCATTTTCTTTCTCTTTTTCTTCACCTTTCTTTCTATCTTTCTTTCTTTCTTTCTCCTACTTCCCCTCATTCTCTGTCTCTTCATATTTCTTTCTCCTACTTTTCATTCTCTTTTTCTTCTTTTTCTCTTTCTTTCTTTCTTTCTTTCATTTTCCTACTTCCCACATTCTCTATCTCTTTGTCTTTCTTTCTCGCTTTCTCTCTTTCTTTTACCTACTTCTCCTCATTCTCTTTCTCTTTCTGCTTCTTTCTTCCTTTCTCCGCCTTTCAATCATTCTCTTTCTCTTTCTTTCTTTTTCTTTCTTTCTTTCTTTATTTCCTTCTTTCTTTCTTTCTTTCTTTCTTCTTTCTTTCTACAACTTCTACCATTCTCATTCTCTTCGTCTTCCTTCCTTATTTACTTTCTCTCTTCTTTCTTTCTTTCTTTCTCCCCAACCCCTTCTCCATCACCCCCTTTACCCCCCCTCTTCCGTTCACGCATCCTCACCTCCATCATCCCATCTATTTTTCTTTTTTCCGTCTCTTTTCTTCTCCTCAGTTACAGATTTCGTTGACGGCTCGGAAGGAGGCTACAAGGTGGAAGGTCATTATTTTTGCATTCAGGCCGACATAATTTTTCTGCATCAACTGACGTGACTTCGCCGTGAAGGTTAGCGGGGAAGATTCATCATCACCACGACGAATATAGATTGGGCCGCCAAAATTGAATGGCAAAATGAATGAGAAAAGAAAAAGAAAGAAAGATGTAGCAAGACAACCATTCAACTAATGGTTCTGAAGAGGTAGTACCGTGGCAAGGAAACTCATCAGGTCGACAGTTCACTGTGTGATAAAAGAAAGAATTTACCGATAACAGACCACAAAAATAAATAGATAAATAAATAAATAATAATAATAATAATAATAATAATAATAATAGTGGACTTTGCGGTAATAGAGATGAGACTGTTAACCATATACTCTGCGAATGTAGCAAACTGGCACAACGAGAATACAAAACTAGACATGACTGGGTTGGGAAGGTGATCCACTGGGAATTATGCAAGAAATTAAATTTTGACCACACAACAAAATGGTATATGCATAAACCAGAATCTGTTCTTGAGAACAAAACGCACAAAATTCTCTGGGACTTTGAAATTAAAACGGATCACCTTATCCCAGCAAGAAGACCAGACCTAGTGTTGATTAACAAAAAAGAAAGAACTTGTCAACTGGTGGATTTTGCAGTGCCAGCGGATCACAGGGTGAAATTAAAGGAAAATGAAAAAATGGACAAATATCTGGACCTTGCCAGAGAACTGAAAAAGTTATGGAATATGAAAGTGAAAGTTATACCAATTGTAGTTGGTGCACTTGGAACAGTCCCAAAAGGATTAGAAAAGGGTTTGGAAAGTTTGGATATCAGAGGAAGGATTGAAACCATTCAGAACACTGCACTGCTGCAATCTGCCAGAATACTCAGAAGAGTCCTGGAGACCTGAGGAGACTTGCTGTCACTCAGACTCCAGTGAAAGACCATCAGTTAACACTGATGTGAAAACTCAAAAGGAATAATAATAATAAAGAAACAATATTACTGTCTCTCATTTCCGTCGTAGGTTTTGCTATAAAAACCTATATAGTAATACCTGTGTTCTAACCTGACCAGAATAGTGAAGGTAACAGAATAACACTGATGTAAGAAGTTAAAAAGAATCTACGAGGGTGTCAAAAAGTAATGCCATTTTGTTTAGGACAGGTATAATTAACACAGGAATATGTATCATACATCAAAATGAAGCTGGTCCTCTGTGGATCACATCCCTACTTCTCCACTTAGGTGTATCAAAAAGTAATGCCATTTTGTTTAGGACAGGTATAATTACCAACACAGGAACATGTGTCATACACTAAAGCTGGTCCTCTGTGGATCACATCCCTACTTCTCCACTAAGGTGTGTCAAAATGTAATCCCATTTTGTTTAGGACAGGTATAATTACCAACACAGGAACATGTGTCATACACTAAAGCTGGTCCTCTTTGGATCACATCCCTACTTCTCCACTTAGGTGTGTCAAGAAGTAATGCCATTTTGTTTAGGACAGGTATAATTACCAACACAGGAACATGTGTCATACACTAAAGCTGGTCCTCTGTGGATCACATCCCTACTCCTCCACATAGTCACCGTTTCTCTCAATAGCAACGTTCCACCTTTGAATGAGAGCATGTATCCCTGTCATGTAAAATTCTTTTGACTGTTCTTTGAACAACTTCTTCACTACAGATTTTACTTCCTCGTCACTGGAATAATGTTTGCCTCTCAAAACGTCTGTCATGGGTCCGAAGAGAGACAAACATTATTCTAGTGACGAGCAAGTGAAATAAGTAGTGAAGAAGTGGCTTAAAGAACAGTCAACAGTATTTTATGGGATATATGCTCTCATTCGAAAGTGGAACATTTTTAATGAGAGAAAAGTGGAGAAGTAGGGATGTGATCCACAGAGAACTAGCTTCATTTTGATGCTTGATACATGTTCCTGTATTGGTAACTATACCTATCTGAAACAAAATGGCATTACTTTTTGACTATCCCTGGTGTATATTAATTCTTGTGTTCCTAAATTGTACGTATGTTATCATCTTGCAACACCCTCTGGTTAAAAATGAGACCGTCCAAAATTAAATGCAAAAATGTAAATGCTGATTACCTGGTGTTGCTTATCCGCTGAATTCTTATTTCTTTTGAGTGTAGTCACCTCAGCTAAATAATGAACCATTACGTTTTTAATATAAAGAAAGAAAGGGAAGAAAAAGGACAAGCTATATAGAAAATATAACAAGGAAGAAAGAAAGAAAGAAAGAAAGACAGAAAGTGTAGGGGAAAGATAGAAAAAGGTGGTGAGAGCTCGGAAGCGATAACTCTAATGTGTTTCGACTAACATTATGAAAAGATAAAAAGAAGGAAACAAAGAAAAAAAGAATGAGAGAGAGGGCGGGGGTATTAGACACATTGCAAGATTTGAAACTCATTAATAACATGAACTGTTCTGAGGTTAATCTAACTCTAATAAATAAGATTTATTCTATGTATAAATGATTTTGATTATGAATTGATAAACTTACGAAATTCCCGAGAGTATTGTGACATAAGCAGTCGCGTAGTTTCGGTTACAGACACGAAATCTCTACTATAATAAGATGTGAAAGATTGGTACATATATAGATGAAGAGAGACATATGGAACAGTAAATATATATACAATAAGATAGAAATAAATTCAAATAAGAAAGTAGATATATAGATTGATATTAACAGAATGAGATATATAGAAATGAATAAATAAATAAAGATAGATAGATAGATGAGATATATATATAGGAATGATTTGGATAGATTGACAGAAACAGTTTGGAGGAGATTGATAAATATTAACATACTAAAGTATATATATATATATATATATATGTGTGTGTGTGTGTGTGTGTGTGTGTGTGTGTGTAAAGAAGGAGAGAGAGATGAACACACTAAGGTAGATAGATAGATATTGACACACCAACGTAGATATATATATATATTAACAGATTAAAGTAGATAGATAGATAGATAGATAGATAGATAGATATTAAAAGACTAAAGTAGATAGATAGATATTAATAGACTAAGGTTGATAGATAGATAGATAGATAGATAGATATGCGAGTACTAAAGTAGATATATAGATAGATAGAAAGATAGATGGATAGATGGATAAATATTAACAGACTTAAGTAGATAGAGAGAGAGAGAGATTAGATGTCCAAAGTAGATAGATAGATAGATAGATAGATATTAACAGACTAAAGTAGATAGATAGATGGATAGATATTAACAGGCGATAGATAGATAGATAGATAGATAGATAGACAGATAAATAATAACAGACTAAATTAGATAGAGAGATAGATATTAGAAGTCTAAAGTAGATAGATAGATATTAACAGACTACAGTAGATAGATAGATAGATAGATAGATAGATAGAAAGAAAGAAAGAAAGATAGATGGATAGATGGATAAATATTAACAGACTAAAGTAGATAGAGAGATAGATATTAGAAATCTAAAGTAGATAGATAGATAGATAGTAACAAACAGGTACATATAAAATAATAGTTATTTTTCTGTTCTCTTTTAATATAAAATATCATTGGTTCTTCACTCGACGAGTGTTCTTGTATTTTTGCACTCCTTCACTTCATTCAATGGATACATCATCTCAGTTACACGTTTAACGTTTGCTTCACGTTGCAATAACATTTTATAATTCACCCTGAGGGATGCTTTTATCTGAGCTATCTTTATGGGAAACAGTAACAATCATTTCATAACGGCGATCCAACAAATACGTATGCCCTCAAAGTATTTCTCATATCGAGTAAAAAAATAACTATATAGAAGAATCAAGCAGCCCGTCACAAAATCCCCATTCATATATATATATATATATATATATATGAGAATGAAAACTGAATTCAAACCTGTTAAACTCCCCTATATATATATATATATATATATATATATATATATATATATATATATATATATATATAATATCTTATTATAATGGAGATTGTGTGTTTTTCTGTCTGTAACCGAAACTATATTACTATTCAAGTGACAATTCCCTCAGTTATTTACGTCACATTCTACAGGATTTTATTTTTATTTAAACCTCAATTATTAATAAAATTGTTTTACATTATTAATACTGTTGACAATATCTACATAAGAATAACATGCAATTGTATTTATATACACAACAAAATAGCGGTTTACAGTGTGAATGGGAAGGCTAATTTGCATATTGATATAAAAAAATCTGATTTTAATAAATATATGCTTCGTATTACTGATTTCTAATTGTTTGATTTTATCTTAATGAATATTAACAAAAATCTCGTGGATAAATCTTAAAAGAAAACCGTTAACAAGAAGAAATAACTGTAATTTTATTCTTTACTTTCTATTTTAACTAAATAGTTAAATTATGAAAATTAACTAATGAAAGAAGGGGGTAATGGAAAATGATAGAAGAGTTAGTTTCAAAGTTGTTCTATTTTTCAATCATACCCCCTCTGTTACTAATGTTTTTATCTGCATTCTTATTCAGTTTCATTTGCCTTTCTAATTTAATATGATATATTATCATATTAAAACTTAAATACTTGCACCCGGAGGGTGCATATATTTGCTAGTAATATTAATAGAGGAAAAGTTTAAGGGTATAACATGGTTTCAATCCAAATGATTTCATCAGGACACTGCCCTACGCTTAACTAAGCCGATGTAGTTTAACTAAGGAATCACATCGTCTTAGTTCAGTGTAGGGTAGGGTCGAGATGAAGTCATTTGGATTGAAACCATGGTAGACCCTTAACGTTTTCATCTACTAATATTATTGTTGTGAGGGTTTAAGGGGTGAAATAAGAACAAACGACGGGTAACAAATGTAGAAAAATGTATTAACCGAAAGTAGACAAATACAATAGAGAGATGTGGAAATTACGTCCGACGAACAGAGTTATTGGCATACTCACATTGGCTTACTGCTAAGCCACAATTATCCCTGTTATTTATAGTAACCTGTCGGCGCATTCCATTAGTCTTATAGGGTGTATTACCTATAACAATTATATATATATATATATATATATATATATATATATATATTAAGCGAAGTTTAACAGGTTTGAATTCAGTTTTCATTTTCAATATATAATATATATATATATAAATGGGAATTTTGTTACGGGCTGGTTGATTCTTCTCTATATATATATATATATTTTTTTTTTACTCGATATGAGAAATACTTTGAAGGCATACGTATTTGTTAGATCGCCGTTATGAAATGATTGTTACTGTTTCTGCTCTATGTTTTCAATATAGATTCATGCCTTTACATAAAGAAACCATTCTTTTTACAAGATTTAGTTTTTAATACACGTCTATAGAGTGACAATTTTAAGGTTCATGCCTTTAAAGCCATTCTTCTTACAAGATTTCATTTTTAATACACGTCTATAGAGTGACAATTTAAGGTTCATGCCTTTACAGAAAGTGCGAAGTCATTCTTCTTACAAGATTTAGTTTTTAATACACGTCTATAGAGTGACAATTTAAGGTTCATGCCTTTACAGAAAGTGCGAAACAATTCTTCTTACGAGATTTAATTTTTAATACACGTCTATAGAGCGACAATTTAAGGTTCATGCCTTTACAGAAAGTGCGAATCTATACTTCTTACAAGATTTAGTTTTTAATACACGTCTATAGAGCGACAATTTAAGGTTCATGCCTTTACAGAACGTGCGAATCTATACTTCTTACAAGATTTAGTTTTTAATACACGTCTGTAGAGTGACAATTTAAGGTTCATGCCTTTACAGAAAGTGCGAATCCAATTTCTTTACAAGATTTGATTTTTAATACACGTCTATAGAGTGACAATTTAAGGTTCATGCCTTTAAAGCCATTCTTCTTACAAGATTTAATTCTTAATACACGTCTATAGAGTGACAATTTAAGTTTCATGCCTTTACAGAAAGTGCGAAGTCATTCTTCTTACGAGATTTAGTTTTTAATACATGTCTATAAAGTGACAATTTAAGGTTCATGCCTTTACAGAAAGTGCGAAACCATTCTTCTTACAAGATTTCATTTTTAATACACGTCTATAGAGTGACAATTTAAGGTTCATGCCTTTAAAGCAATTCTTCTTACAAGATTTCATTTTTAATACACGTCTATAGAGTGACAATTTAAGGTTCATGCCTTTACAGAAAGCGTGAAGTCATTCTTCTTACAAGATTTAGTTTTTAATACACGTCTATAGAGTGACAATTTAAGGTTCATGCCTTTAAAGCAATTCTTCTTACAAGATTTCATTTTTAATACACGTCTATAGAGTGACAATTTAAGGTTCATGCCTTTAAAGCAATTCTTCTTACAAGATTTCATTTTTAATACACGTCTATAGAGTGACAATTTAAGGTTCATGCCTTTACAGAAAGCGTGAAGTCATTCTTCTTACAAGATTTAGTTTTTAATACACGTCTATAGAGTGACAATTTAAGGTTCATGCCTTTAAAGCAATTCTTCTTACAAGATTTCATTTTTAATACACGTCTATAGAGTGACAATTTAAGGTTCATGCCTTTAAAGCAATTCTTCTTACAAGATTTCATTTTTAATACACGTCTATAGAGTGACAATTTAAGGTTCATGCCTTTATAGAAAGAGCGAAGTCATTCTTCTTACAAGATTTCATTTTTAATACACGTCTATAGAGTGACAATTTAAGGTTCATGCCTTTATAGAAAGTGCGAAGTCATTCTTCTTACAAGATTTCATTTTTAATACACGTCTATAGAGTGACAATTTAAGGTTCATGCCTTTATAGAAAGTGCGAAGTCATTCTTCTTACAAGATTTCATTTTTAATACACGTCTATAGAGTGACAATTTAAGGTTCATGCCTTTATAGAAAGTGCGAAGTCATTCTTCTTACAAGATTTCATTTTTAATACACGTCTATAGAGTGACAATTTAAGGTTCATGCCTTTATAGAAAGTGCGAAGTCATTCTTCTTACAAGATTTCATTTTTAATACACGTCTATAGAGTGACAATTTAAGGTTCATGCCTTTATAGAAAGAGCGAAGTCATTCTTCTTACAAGATTTCATTTTTAATACACGTCTATAGAGTGACAATTTAAGGTTCATGCCTTTATAGAAAGTGCGAAGTCATTCTTCTTACAAGATTTCATTTTTAATACACGTCTATAGAGTGACAATTTAAGGTTCATGCCTTTATAGAAAGAGCGAAGTCATTCTTCTTACAAGATTTCATTTTTAATACACGTCTATAGAGTGACAATTTAAGGTTCATGCCTTTATAGAAAGTGCGAAGTCATTCTTCTTACAAGATTTCATTTTTAATACACGTCTATAGAGTGACAATTTAAGGTTCATGCCTTTATAGAAAGAGCGAAGTCATTCTTCTTACAAGATTTTTAATACACGTCTATAGAGTGACAATTTAAGGTTCATGCCTTTATAGAAAGAGCGAAGTCATTCTTCTTACAAGATTTCATTTTTAATACACGTCTATAGAGTGACAATTTAAGGTTCATGCCTTTTATAGAAAGTGCGAAGTCATTCTTCTTACAAGATTCATTTTTTAATACACGTCTATAGAGTGACAATTTAAGGTTCATGCCTTTATAGAAAGAGCGAAGTCATTCTTCTTACAAGATTTCATTTTTAATACACGTCTATAGAGTGACAATTTAAGGTTCATGCCTTTATAGAAGTGCGAAGTCATTCTTCTTACAAGATTTCATTTTTAATACACGTCTATAGAGTGACAATTTAAGGTTCATGCCTTTACAGAAATTACGAAGCCATTCTTCTTACAAGATTTGATTTTTAATACACGTCTATAGAGTGACAATTTAAGGTTCATGCCTTTACAGAAATTACGAAGCCATTCTTCTTACAAGATTTGATTTTTAATACACGTCTATAGAGTGGCAATTTAAGGTTCATGCCTTTACAGAAAGTGCGAAGTCATTCTTCTTACGAGATTTAGTTTTTAATACATGTCTATAAAGTGACAATTTAAGGTTCATGCCTTTACAGAAAGTGCGAATCCAATCTTCTTACAAGATTTGATTTTTAATACACGTCTATAGAGTGACAATTTAAGGTTCATGCCTTTAAGCAATTCTTCTTACAAGATTTCATTTTTAATACACGTCTATAGAGTGACAATTTAAGGTTCATGCTTTACAGAAATTACGAAGCCATTCTTCTTACAAGATTTGATTTTTAATACACGTCTATAGAGTGACAATTTAAGGTTCATGCCTTTAAAGCAATTCTTCTTACAAGATTTCATTTTTAATACACGTCTATAGAGTGACAATTTAAGGTTCATGCCTTTACAGAAATTACGAAGCCATTCTTCTTACAAGATTTGATTTTTAATACACGTATAAGAGTGGCAATTTAAGGTTCATGCCTTTACAGAAAGTGTCATTCTTCTTACGAGATTTTATTTTTAATACGTCGACAATTTAAGGTTCATGCCTTTACAGAAAGTGCGAATCTTCTTACAAGATTTCATTTTTTAATACACGTCTATAGAGTGACAATTTAAGGTTCATGCCTTTATGCGAAGTCATTCTTCTTTACAAGATTTCATTTTTAATACACGTCTATAGAGTGACAATTTAAGGTTCATGCCTTTACCGAAAGTGCGAAGTCATTCTTCTTACAAGATTTAGTTTTTAATACACGAAGTTCAGGTTCATGCCTTCACAGAAAGAAACCTTTCTTTTTACGTCTATAAACCCAGCCCAACATGATAGGATCAAATTACCGCATGTCAGAATCAGAACTGCCGTATATTTTATTGAAACTTGTACGCTGTCAAAACCTGGTTATTTCGTTTTATGGTTCCAATCCTGCCAAGATAACAATATTCGGTGATTTTATTTCTGTCCGTATAACCTTTTCGACATTCCATCCAAAATGACCATAGGATATAGCTCGTTAGACGACCCTATCTGTATTATTATCCATTCTTTATCGGAACCCCTCACCCTCAATGGATTTTATTTATTTCAGTCCTTACTATACCCTGCGAAAGTGCAGGATTATAACCTTCTAATGTTCACCCGCGGAGAGAGTAATGGAATCTTTGGCGGGGAAATACCTTTTCCGAAAATACAAATACTAACAGTATTTTCCTTTTACTGTAGAGTTAATACGAAAGGGATATTGTAATTGGATCTTAGTCTCAAGGCAAGCGTACCTACGAGCTTAACGTTGGCACAATTGTTGGGTATCGACACCACACTCTAATCAGAAGGTTCAGTAAAAGTGCACTGTTCCATATCGCGATACATTGTATGTATCTATGAATTGATGTGGATAACGTAACGGTTATTGTGTTAGGGAATGGGCACAGTGTCTCGGGTTCAAATTCTGCAAGAATATGTTTGGTTTGGTTTGTTTTACGACATATCAACTTCAGTGGGTCATTTAATACCTGCAAAATTTGGAAATAAATTAATTCTTAATGGATACTAATTTTTCATAAACATATTTTTCTATTTAACCCGTATATATGACCCTAACAGGTACTACCACTCCGGGTCAGGGTGAACGTGGGAGCAATGGTGATGAAGGGATACTCCACGTTCCCCAAACCTCCAGACCTGGAGCCTCACCATCAGTTAGAGTTTAACGTCATGCCCATGACACATGTGAAGACCTCAGCCATCAACTTCTAGCCCCCATAGGATAAAAAGGGTTGGGGCTTGCCATAAGGGCAATAGTGTTGGGACAATCATATAGGTGCTAGGGCTTTATATGGCCAGCCGATTGATCGAAGAGTGTCTCTCCGACCGTCTGTCTAGCCTAAGGACCAAAGTGGAGTGTTGTATGTCATAGACTTCTCAGCCACCAAGATTCCAACCTTAAGCATCATGGATCGCCACCTACGGCCAACAGGTGACCCCATCGGAGGAGTCTTATCCCTCTGCCGAGATGCAGTCGGTGTATTCTAATGCCCCATCCAAAGGGCGGGGAAGAATATTTGCGCTATTTCTCTTGAGAAAGGCATAAATCCATCTGTTCTCTTCACAGTTATTGGGAAATAATACGATAGACAGGGTTCTCTGACACTTATGTAACCTATCTAGGAGAAGGAATACCCTGAATTCAATAGTGAGTTAAACCGAAGTGTCGTTAAACCGGAGATATGGACACGCGGAGTGTGTTTCGTGTGAAGCGAGCCTCCGGGTCGACTTTGAGTATGCATCCAAATATTCTCCCTCCAGGTATGGGTAAGCAGTAGGATAGGCAGGATTCTTTAATGCAAACAGCCTCGTTCAGTATTTCGGTTCCAGTCACCGTCCATTTCCTACAACGATAACCCTTATATAACATGCCTGCACAATAAATGCACATAGACATATAAAAATAGGATCATTATAATATATATATTTACCAACCCCTCCACACGAGCAGGATGCGACACAAGGTCAATTTCTTAAGCGGAGTTCAACAGGTTTGAATTCAGAGTTTTCCTTCTCTTAGACCGGTTGCCTAACCAAGGTTAAAGAGCCCAGTCTGCCCTACTATTTATCCATAGCTGGAGGGAGAGTAGGATTCATACGTTTCCCAAGGGTATTAGCGCTAAGTGAAATACAATTACCACATCCAGGAATTGAACTCGGGGTGACGAGTCCATTTCCCATGACTTTGACCATTACACCACGCGCTTCATTATAATATACGATGATTCTAGTTTAGGTTGGACGATTTGCGGCTACGAATCCGAAATGTAAACTGCATCTAATTGTGGAGTTCCAATTTAGCTCTGGGGAGTGTGGAGTACCCCTTCAACATTATTACTCCCAGGTCCACCTTGATTTAGAGTAGTAGTACCTGTTAGGGCTCCATCTATGGGTCATTTAAACCTTTATCTACCAGAGTGTCCCAAACATTCCGACGATCAAAATTCCGGACCCCCGAAATCGCCCGAGATCGTCAGCTCTTAGAAAATAATTTAAAGTTAAAAAAAAGAGAAATGAATTTATAATAAGTAATTAAGAGCTACCTCCCCGATTTATCATTACCTCCCCTTTGGAGAACTCTCTAATGAATAGTGAATAAACTCTCAATAAGAATACCAATTATGCTCAGTAGAATAAAGCTTGGACTCAAATTGACTCATCGGCCCGAGTTCAAATCCTCGACAAGGCTGTTTGCATTTCACATAGCGCTAATACCCTTGCGACAGGTATGAATCCATATATTTAAATTTAGGGCCTGGTTAGCTCGCGTTCGGCTAGAAACCACATGGTTCCTTGTTCGATTCCGGTCCCCGCAACTCAGCGTATGAGTAGCACAGCGATCTGTGCGGTAAAGTAAGGAGCTGATGATAAGTGTGGCGCCCCACCTCAGATGCCAAAACAATCTCCTTGGTCTAGCGCTATTGAAAAGGGGATAGACTCCCTCGCTGATTGGCTGATACCGACTTTAGGCCGTCCCGACGACTTTACTTTACTTACGCATCAAGAATTAATGCGGATAAAACAAAACGTCTTTGGCATAAAATAACCCAACAAGAGGCGACATGCCGTAAAATCCAACCAACCCAACCAACCAATCCGAAATCTGAATCGACTAGCTTTGATTATGATAAAACATATGATGACATTCAAATGAACGTCAACATGCTGAATTCGTTAGTCTTCCATCTGACAAATTAACAGCTTCAAATTCATTTTCTGCGGGCCTTGTTTGGCCCTTCCGGTGCACACGTATCTCAACGTCAATACCGAAATTATGCCTTCTGTCGCTCTTTCCAGAAATTCTAAGCTTGCCAATTGTAAAGGAGTCCGGCTGTTTTGGCAAGTGTCCCGTAATGAAATTAGTTTTGGTATTGTATCACTCTGAGGTGTTCATGGATAAAAGACTGCAAGGTAATCTGGGCTTGACCACTTCCAAAATGGACAGCGATGAAGACATGTTGGTTAGCGGGTGGTCAAGGGTTCGTGCCCTGCGGATGGGTATTGATTGTTGTTCAAAGATAAAGTCTGATTTAGTTTCTTCTTACACATATTGAAGATTGGGAGTTTGCGAACGTAGGTATTCGTGTGTGTGGGAGAGAGAGAGAGAGAAAGAGAAAGAGAAAAAGAGGGACAGACAACGACAGAAACAGAGACAGAGAAACACTCAAAAATAAAGTCTGATTTAGTTTCTTACGCATATTAAACATTGCAAACGTATGTATTCGTGTGTATGTGAGAGAGAGGGGGGGAGAGACATGGGGGGGAGAGGGAGAAATAAAAAGAGAGTGAGAGAGAGTATTTGTGTGAATGAGAATGAAAGAAAAAGTGAGACAGAATGTGTGTGTGTATGTGTGTGTGTGAGAGAGAGAGAGAGAGAGAGAGAGAGAGAGAGAGAGAGAGAGAGAGAGCTACAGAGACAGAGACAGATATAGAGTAAATAACTGGAGTCGTGGAGAGAACAAGAATAATCAAAAATAAATTCTGATTTAGTTTTTTTCGGTTTAGCTGAGTCGGTAGAGCACTTGACTATGTAATCGCAAGGTTCCTGGTTCGATACCGACCCTCGCCAACTCAGCGTATGAATAACTGGCATCTGTGCTATTAAGTAAGGAGCTGATGGTAGGTATGGCGCTCCACCTCAGACACTAAAATAAATTTCCTTTATCTAGCACAAGTGAAAAGAGGATAGACTCCCTCGCTGTCTGGGCGATACTGACATTAAGCCACCTCGACGACTTTACTTTTTTTACTTTTTACGCATATTGAAGATTGCGAACGTATGTATTCATATGTGTATGTATTTGTGTATGTGAGAGAGAGAGACAGAGACAGAGACAGACAGAGACAGACAGACAGACAGATAGAGACAGAGAACTGGGGTGATGGAGAGAACAAGAACAGTAAAAACAAAACAGTAAGAAAAAAGCCCTTGGAAAAACTAAAGAAGGAAATCGAAAGAAATATGAAAATAAAAAGAGTAGCTATTTACTAAGCTTAGCATAGCTGTAGCAAAAGGCCAGAAGTGTGGGGCACCCAGTGAGAATCGAAATCACTAAGTCTGATAATCTAGCTTGAAAAACATTACACCACGTTACGTGTCCGAAATACTTAAGCTTAATTTAGTTGTAACACAAGGCCAGACATATGTGCCACCCAGTGAGTATCAACCACACTAACAAGGGTCTGCTAATCTAGCTTGCAAATCATTACATCACGTGATGTACCTATAAGATTTCCACAGAGTGTTAACTCTGGTTCTTATAAAACATTGGGCTACTTAAAGGATAAGTACCCCATGCGGAATACTTCAGTTAGGAAAACAACAAACGCGTTAGTTACGTTTATATAACTTTATTATAACATATTAGGGGAACCAAGTTCCCCAGGCTATTTAATGTCACAAGTGTCCAAACATACACAATAGTGTAATAGACAAAGTGGTAACCACTTACTGTAAGTAGAGGCTGTAGCGTCTGGTGTGCACCATAGGTGTCTGCTGGAGAAAGATGACAAGCACGTCCAGGCTTGTTCAGTGCATCGGAAGAAGAGCGTTCTCTCCATGCGTTCCTTTGTCACGTGACCAAAATAGCGTCTCCTGACACGGAAGATTCACCAAAACCCTCAGACAAGAGAGAATGCCCTTACATACCCTTAAGAGAAGGATATTAAAAGAGAAAAGATGAAGGAAAATACACACAAAATATCAAATACAAGCTGTAATTTATTCACCCTGTTCGCCAGGGGTATGATATGACACACAGTCGCAAGTATGGGGTAGCCACTGAGGATCGAACACGTTAATCTACGAGACTAGGTTGCAAACCATTACACTACAATGGGACGCCTTATTTACCCAACTATTTTGTCATGTATATGATGTGACACTAGGTCGCTAGTAAGGCGCATCCAGTGGGGATCGAACTCGCAATTCAATAGTAACGAATCTGTGATATTAGCTTGACAATAGACGACATAGTACACAGTGGGTAGGTATTACCCACCCCCCCCGTTTATCAGCGAGAATTGAACTGGCTATTCAGTAGTGTTGATCTGCGACACAATCTTTATAATCATTACATCACGACGGATGCCGTATTTACCCAACCCATCCACATCCGTATGATATGACACAATGCCACAAAGAAACAGGCATTTAGCGATGATCGAACTCTATTCAATTGCAATGAATCTGCAAAACTAGCTATCTAAACATTGTACCACGATAGAAAGCTGTATTTATCCAACCCGTTTGTCGCAGGTATAATGTGTCACAAAGTCACTAGTATGGAGCATCCAGCTAGGATCGAACTCACTATTCAGTAATAATCTGCGAGATAAACTTGGTAATTATTAAGTTTTCAGTGCGGTCTTTACACTTGTCCTTTATGGTCTGTGATAATAATTGGCCCTTTTTCCTCTCAAATGAGGAATACCATATTTTTATGCACTACCAACATGATAAGACAAGGAGTAAACTGATACTATAATCTTTCTACCAAGGAATACTACTGATGGAATGAAAAGGAGGAGCTACGGA
This sequence comes from Doryteuthis pealeii, assembly GCA_023376005.1. Lineage (NCBI taxonomy): Eukaryota > Metazoa > Mollusca > Cephalopoda > Myopsida > Loliginidae > Doryteuthis > Doryteuthis pealeii. The sequence goes on along the minus strand of CM042148.1, from coordinate 96,162,998 downwards.
CACCATATTCTTTCTGTCTTATAACTACTTCAAGGAATGCATGAAACTTTATACCCCAAGAAATATCCACTGAAACTACACTCAATACCAACGGCGGAACAAAAACGCCTAAAATGGCGACAAGAATCGTAACAAAATTCACCAATCAAAGACAATGGTTCATCAGGGTGCGAACATAGAATGCAAAAAGTGTGACCAATCAAACCGACACCTATTGGATTATCTTTTGTGTACAAAAAGTCGCCATTTATATTTATAAGTTCTACCAAATAGCAGGTACTGGATTGTCCAATGACGAAAAGGAAAAAAATCGGTTTAATGGTCGTTGAAAAATTGTCCTAAAATCATAACAAAATTCAGGTTTGGGTTTGGGTTGTTTTGTTTTACGGCATATCAACCTCAGTGGGTTATTTAATGCCGATAAAGTTTTGAAATAAATCAATTCTTAATGGATAATACAATTTTTTATAAATACATTTTTCTATTTAACCCATAGATGGGGCCCTAACAGGTACTACCACTCCGGGCCAGAATGGACCAGGGATCAATGGTGATGAAGGGGTGCTCCACATTCTCCAAACCTCCAAAACCGGAACCTCACCATCAGATAGAGTTTAACGTCACTCCCAGGACATGCAGACCCGCAGCCACCGCCTTCTAGCACCCATATGATAAAAAGGGGTTGGGGCTTGCCATAAGGGCAATAAGGTTGGGGCAATCATATAGGTGCTAGGGCTTGACATGACCAGCCGATTGATCGGAGGGGGGCCAACAAAATTCACCAATCAGAGATAATGATTCATCAGGACACGAACACTGAAGGCTAAAAGTGTGATCAGTCAAACTGACACCTAATCCAAAAAATTAAACTCTTCTCAAAGATTAAGCTATAGGAGTTAAAATTTAATATTGAGATAAAAATTTTGGGTTTTCATGAATATTTTGGGTGTTTTTTTTTGTTTTTTTTGCTAATATTATTAATAATATTTTTGTTTTGTATTTTCTTGTTCTTTTTTATTATTCTGAACTTGGTCACATCAATTCTCTTCTCCGGGAGATTTTCTGGCTATTTTAGGAGATTTTAGCGACCAGTATGTGATGTAATGCCTCAAGGAAGGGGGTAGAAAATGCCAGTGAAAAGCAAGAGGGCGGAAACTGAAAATAAAATGGCCGCTAAACAGAACATGAGACTTCAGAGATGTTTCTTCGATAGCCGTGAGCGCAGCGGTGTATTTCCGCGGGCCTCATAAACGGTGAGAGAAGAAGAGGGGGGTAATAGATTGCAAAATAGTGAATCGATAGGGATGGGGTGAAATGGCTAGAAAATAATGTCTTGTACAAAAACAAAACTCTTACTGGACGATATGAGAGATTAAATGAATAGTGATTATTTAAAGATAGATTAGATACATGTATAGATAGATATGAACAGCCTGAGATAGATTGATAGATAGGTAGATAGATATGAACAGCCCGAGATAGATAGATAGATATGAACTGCCCGAGATGGATAGATAGATGGATAGATAGATATGAACAGCCCAAGATCGATAGATAGATAGATAGATTGATAGATAGATAAAGAGATATAAAATGTACAGCCTGAGATAGATAGATAGATAGATAAATCTTAATTGATCAATATATATATATATATATATATATATATATAGAGAGAGAGAGAGGGGGGGAGAGAGGGAGAAGGAGAGGGAGAGAGAGAGAGAGAGACAAACAGACAGACAGACAGACAGACAGACATGAATAAAATGAGTGAGATATGAATAGACAGATAGGTAGTAAGATAGATAGGAATATACGTAGATAGACAGACAGATAGATAGATAGACCTGAATTTAACGATATATATATATATATATATATATGTGTGTGTGTGTGTGTGTGTGTGTGTATGTATTAATACAATGAAATAGCTTGTCAGATATATAGAAACGAATACACCGAGATAGATAGATGAATTGATAGATAGATATACAGAAAAATGCATAATTTTTTAAAAAGTAAAAATAAAATGAAGAGCAAACTACTGCAATATATACACAGGTATCCGTATATTTGTGTTCTAAATTCATGTGAACGTGTATTTTTGTGAAACATTAATAGATAATCATGCAAACGTAAGAGAAAAAAACAGCAACAAGAATATAATGTGGAAAAACTGTTGAGCTAAAGGAAAACCGAAGAAGAATTGAATAATGAGGAAAGAAAATAATGAAAACAATCGGAAAATAAATTCGGAAAAAATGAAAGAAATTTTGGATTTATGATTGATTCATAAATTATGCAGCAAGTGTGTCGTCCATATTTTTTTTTTTTTTGTTCATGGATCATTTGCATGATTAATCGAAAGAGTCGATCAGTGGAATGTGGATGACGTAGAATGGAAATGATTGTAACGCATGATTGGGAAATGTAATTGAAAATAATAGAAGATCAAAGAAAGAGAAAAAAGGAGAGAAAGAAAGAAAGAAAGAAAGAAAGAAAGAAAGAAAGAGAGAAAGAGGGAAGGAAAGAAACAAACATAGAAGGAAAGAGAGAGAGAGAGATAGAAGGAAGAAAGAAAGGAAGGAAGAAAGGAAGGAAGGAAGGGAGAAAAGAAAGAAAGAAAGAAATAATATATCAAATATTAGAAAACTAAAGAAAGACAAAATAGAAAGAAAGAAAGAAAGAAAGAAAGAAAGAAAGAAAGAAAGAAGGAAATAATATATCAAATATTAAAAGACTAAAGAAAGACAAAATAGAAAGAAAGAAAGAAAGAAAGAAAGAAGAAAGAAGGAAATAATATATCAAATATTAAAAGACTAAAGAAAGACAAAATAGAAAGAAAGAAAAAAAGAAAGAAAGAAAGAAGGAAATAATATATCAAATATTAAAAGACTAAAGAAAGACAAATAGAAAGAAAGAAAAAAAGGAAAGAAAGAAAGAGAGAAAGGAAGAAAGAAAGAAAGAAAGAAAGAAGGAAATATAGAAAGAAAGAAGAAGGGAAATAATATATCAAATATGAGAAGACTAAAGAAAGATAAATAGAAAGAAAGATAAAAGGAAAGAAAGAAGGCAAGAAAGAAAGAAAGAAGGAGAGAAAAGCGGAAACACGGTAGGAAGGAAACAAAGAAAGAACGAAAGAAAGATATAAAAAAAGGAAAGAAAGAATTAATCAAATAATCAAATAAAAGATTATATAATAGAAGATCAGAAAAAGCCAAAAAGAAAGAAAGAAAGATAGAAGGAAAGAAAGATGGAAGGAATGAAAAAATAAGGAAAGAAAGAAAGGATGAAAGAAAGAATATGAAAATAATGAAACAATGATGCACAGAAAACAAGAAGGAAAACCGTTGTTTGAAGAAAGAAAGAAAGAAAGAAAGAAAGAAAGAAAGAAAGAAGGGATGTTGTTAAGAAAAATGAAAGAAAAAAAGAGGAGGGAAGGAACGTTGTGAATAAAGAAGTAAAGTTGACGCAGAAAAGGAAAGAAAGAAAGAAAGAAAGAAAGAAAGAAAGAATGTGGTGAAGAAAGAAAGAAAGAAAAGAAAGAGCAGGGAAGTATGGCTGATGCAAAGAACGAAAGTAGGGAAAACTAAGAAGAAAGAAAGAAATAAAGAAGAAAAGAAAGAGTAGGGAAGTAAGGCTGATGCAAAGAACGAAAGTAGGGAAACAAAGAAAGAAAGAAAGAAAGAAAGAAAGAAAAGAAGAGCAGGGAAGTATGGCTGATGCAAAGAACGAAAGTAGGGAAAACTAAGAAGAGAAAGAAATAAAGAAAAGAAAAGAAAGAGTAGGGAAGTATGGCTGATGCAAAGAACGAAAGTAGGGAAAACTAAGAAAGAAAGAAAGAAAGAAAGAAAGAAAGAAAGAAAGAAAGAAAAAGAATGAATGATGCTAATAAAGAAACAAAAAATTCGTAGAATTTGGAAGGGGGTATATGAAAAAAAAAATCCCAAAAAGGATCGGAATATGTAGAACGGAATTCAGGAAACGAAAAAGAACCAAAAAAACAAAAGATCAGAGAGAAAATTCTAGAGCGAAAGAAATACAAGACAACATAGGGAACTAAATAAAAGAAAATGAAACCAGATAACAAGCACTTAAAAATCAAGTATACAATTGAATATATCAAATGTTTGGGTGAAAAAATGCTTTAAATATTCAATGTCATTTGCTGAAATTGCATCTAATTAAGGGTATATCATAAGGTGCACAGTTTTTGTTCGTATTGTTTAAGGTTGGTTGGTTTGTTATTTTCTTTAATAGCACTAGCAAATATATGCACCCTCCGGGTGCAAGTATTTAAGTTTTAATATAATAAAATATCACATTAAATTAGAAAGGCTAATGAAACTGAATAAGAATGCAGAAAAAAATTGGAACAGAGGGGGTATGATTGAAAAATAGAACAACATTGAAACTAAATCTTCCATCATTTTCCATTACTCCCGTCTTTCATTGGTAAATTTTCTTAATTTGACTATTTAGTTAAAATGGGAAGTAAAGAATAAAATAACAGTTATTTGTTCTTGTTAATGGATTTCTTTTAAGATTTTCGTCGAGATTTTGCTCATATTCATTAAGATAAAAGCAAACAATTAGAAATCAATTAAAATCACATTTTTAGGATCAATATGCAAATTAGCCTTTCCATTCACACTGTAAACCGCTATTTTGTTGTATATATAAATACAATTTCATGTTATTAGTATGCAGATATGGTCAACAGTCTTAATGATGTAAAACAATTTTATCAATAATTGAGGTTTAAATAAAATAAAGTCAGGTAGCATGTAATGTAAATAACGAAAGGGAATTGTGGCTTGTATAGTAATATAGTTTCGGTTACAGACAGACAAACCCACAATCTCCATTATAATAAGATATCAACCCTTATGTGTTATCTAAGGCAAAATCTTGTGTATGGTGCAACATCCGAGGCATTTCCAGTCAGCAGTGGAGTGAAGCAGGGCTATGTCCTTGCATCTAAGCTGTTCGGGATATTTTTCTCCTTGCTTCTCCAGTACGCCTTCAAGGACTGCAGCGAGGGAGTCTACATGCACACCAGAGCTGACGGCAAGTTGCTCAACATCGCTCGCCTTAGATCTGAGACCAAAGTTACGAATGTCCTTATTCGGGAAATGCTTTTCGCCGATGACGCAGCCTTAACGTCACACACTGAGCACGGCCTGTAAAAGCTTGCAAGGAGTTCGGGCTCACCATAAGTCTAAATAAGACAAAAGTCGTGGCACAAGGTATAGACACCCCTCCGAACATTGTCATCAACGGGCACAGCCTGGAAGCAGTGGAGAGCTTCAAGTACCTTGGGTCCACCATTGCCAATTCAGTCTCCACTGACAGTGAAGTCAACAGCAGTATCGCGAGAACGGCGGCAGTCAGGGTCAAACTGAGCCAGAGAGTCTGGGACAATATCAGCCTTACAAAGAGAACCAAACTGCGCGTCTACAAAGCGTGCGTTCTCAGTACTATCCTATACAGTAACGAAGCCTGGATCACATACTCATGCCGTAAGGAAACTGGACAATTTCCACCTCAGATGCCTACACCGCATTCTACACATACGCTGGCAGGACAAAGTGCCAAACACATAAGTGCTGGAACGAGCAAACATGAACAGCATGTCCACCATCATCTGCGAGAGACGCCTACGTTGGTTTGGTCACGTCAGGAGGATGGACATAGGCCGATTCCCCAAAGACCCACTGTACGGTGAATTAGTAGAGGGCACCCGACCGGTAGGGAGACCACGTCTGCACTTTAAAGATGTCTGCAAGAGAAACAGGAAGACATGCCACATCAACACGTATACATGGAGGCTTGTGCAGAAGACCGTGCGACCTGGCGACCTGGCGACTCTTGTTCAAGGAACAAAAAGGAGTGAAAAAGAGGCGAAAGAACCCGCCGCAGAATAGATAGCCAAAAGGAAGAAGAGACAACACCAACTTCAGCCAGCATCACCGTTTGTTTGCAGTCACTGCACCAAAGATTGCCATTCAAAAATTGGTATGTTCAGCCACTCACGCAGCTGCAGATAATAAAAAAAAGTGGACACTATACTATCGTCTTTAATAGACGGAAGGATGCCAACAATATATATATATATATATATATATATATATATATATATATATATATTCATTCCTCATTTCTATATTTGTAAATACAGCTTTAAACTTGGCACTTTTTTGACCCACCTTTTATTCTGAAAAAATTAATGAAAGTTACTTTTTCATAATACAAGGTGTGTCAAAAAGTACAAAAATCTTTATACTTTTTTTACATACCTTATATATATATATATATATATATATATATATATATATATATATATATATATATACTATAGTGAGGGATTGTCACTGTTTCAGCTTTTACTGGAACGGTGTCAAGCGCAGTATTATTGGGAGAGTGCTCAATATAGAATAGAGCTGTTATATAATATAATGCATTTGAAACAAGTTCACCTGATGATTGTTGACGCATTACCTGATGATTGTTGACGCACGAAACCAAAATGGTTGTGACTGTTCCTTTGTCACCAAATACATAGATATGTAAAACCTTTATATATTTATATATATATATATTAAATTATATTATATTATATTATATATATATATATATATATATATATATATATGATTTGTTTGACTTCATGTGTATTAATAAATTCGTAGAAATAATTTTTATTACTTCAGCCGACAGGGTGGTATGATGATAGGATTTTTGCACACAGTCGGTGAATCGAATGTCAGCATTTGACTGAACAGCATACTAAACTGTTTTATCTATCCTGAATAAACAAAATGCTGAATTACGATACACGTCGTGACAAATTTCTTTTCCTTTTTTGTAATCAAAATGTAAAAATAGCAAAAATGACTTAGTTGCTTTTCATTCACTTGGAGCTTTCATGTAATTATGAATACTAGCAAATATATGCACCCTCCGGGTGCAAGTATTTGAATTTTAATATAATGAAATATGTTAAATTTGAAATACTTTTGAAACTAAATAAAAATCCAAATAAAATGATTTGAAACAGAGGGGTAGAATCGACGAATAGAACAACTTTGAAACTAAGTCTTCCATCATTTTTCATCACTCCCTCCTTTTATTGCTGAATTTTCCTAATTTAACTATTTAGTTAAATTAGGAAGTAAAGAATAAATTACTGTTATTTCTTTATATTAAAGGATTTCTTTTAAGATTTATCCCCGAGTTTTTTGCTCATATTCATTAAAAAACAAAAAACAATTAGAAATCAATAATACCAAGCGCATATTTAATAAAATTAAACTTTTAATATCAATATGCAAATTAGCTTTCCTGTTCACACTGTAACCCGCTATTTTGTTGCATATATAAATACAAGTGCATGTTATTAGAATGTAGATAAAGTCAAAAGTATTAATAAGGTATAACAATTTATCAATAACTGAGGTTTAAATAAAAATAAATTCATGGTGAACGTGACACAAATAACTAAGGGAATTATGACTTGAGTAGTGATTTAGTTTCGGCTTCAGACAGACAAACACACAATCTCCATTATAATAAGATATATATATATATATATATATGGTTTTATTTTGAACGAATGGATATGCTTCGTTAATAGTGTGTTTTTGTCACTTCTTTTGCGACATATATACTCTTTTGAAAAATATTTGAAAAAGTTATCTTTTTAAAACAAACTTCTCTTCACAAAAAAAACTTTTCTCCTGAGTTTACATAAGTTCGAGACTTTTTGAAAGCAAAAAAAATAAATAACTCTAAAGAAATATTCCTATATTATAACTTTTTCATCTCTCTCTCTCTCTCTCTCTCTCTCTCTCTCTCTCTCTCTCTCTCTCTCTCTCTCTCTCTCTCTTCTCTCTCTCTGTATCTATATTTCTATCTGTTTCTCTCTCTATATATATATCTTTCTCTAGCAAATATATGCACCCTCCGGTGCAAGTATTTAAGTTTTAATGTAATAAAATATTGTATTAAATTAGAAAGGCTAATGAAACTAAATAAGAATACAGATAAAAAGATTTGAAACAGAGGGAGTATAATAAAAGATTTGAAACAGAGGGAGTATAATAAAAAATGGAACAACTGAAACTTACTCTTCCATCACTCTCGTCTTTCATTGTCATTTTTTCTAATTTAAGTATTTAGTTATAAGAGGAAGTAAAGAATAAAATGACATTTATTTTATCTTGTTAATGGATTTCATTTAAGATTAATTGAAGAGATTTTTGCTTATATTCATTAAAATAAAAGATATATATATATATATGTGTGTGTGTGTGGTGTGTGTGTGTGTGGATGACGCTATATATGCTCCCCATCCCCCTAATTTGAGCACTCTGGGGAGGATTTCGCTGACGGCCGCCAACTCAAACGTAAACACAACGCTCTCCTATATAAGGGATGGAGCACTCTATGACGGCCTTTACATACAAAGCAATGTGTGTATCAAAACATTTAAAATCCCCTTCACATTCTGTAAGTGATGACAGCCTAATGGTTAAGGTGTCGGACTGACACCCAACCGATCGGATTTCAATTCCGGCTGTAGGTAGCTTACAAATGTCTAGCCACACCGAAGGGGCTTGATAAGTCGAAACACGTGTCTGTGGATGACTATATATATATATATATATATGTGTGTATGTGTGAGTGTGTAATGGTTAGCAGGCTCGATTAGCAGACAATTGTTAGTGAGTTCGATTCTCACTGAGTACTTGTATCGCATCTAAGCTACGATTAGAAAATAATTATATATAAATCTCAGGACATGCCAACAGCACTGACTGTTTTATTCCCTCTCGCCATCCTTCCCTATCGGCCATTGCTCGTAGCAGGTCCTCTGTATAGAAAAGCAAACAATTCATATTGGAAGAAAATTTGGCTATAGAATCATTTCCATAACGATCAAAATTGCTAAACAAACACTCAGAGTTGTTGTCTCTATGCAGACATGAAACTCAATTCTCCTTTCTCATTTACCGTCTGTCTACATCAGGTAATATGATAAATATTCTTAAATATATAGATCAGGGGTCACCAAACTACGGTCCGCGGTTCGGATCCGACCTTTGAACGCATTTTATCAGGCCCACCGACGGTACTTGAATTTATTTGTTAAAACGTACGGAACGCGAGACGTTCTGATACCATTTAAATTCAAATATCATGTTAAGCTTACTAAATCCTCATGGACTTGACTACGGAATCAACCCGTCGAACGAATTTGACTGATAAAAAAACATTTGAAAGCAATTCTCTTGATTCGATGTAGCAATTCAAAACCAAACATTGACGATATCTTGAATGGCAAACTTCAGTTTCACAAATCTCACTAAACCTTTCTGCTAATGATGCGTTCTTTGATGATATTTCGAAAATAAATATGTTGGTTAAATTTTATTTTGTGCATCTTACGCCACTCATCCATGAATATAACATGGAAAGATACATTTTGATTTACACCTTTTTCTCAGACCTTTCGTTCTGACTAGCAAGTGTTGAATACAATAATAATGTGGCCCGCGCTCGTTGTTTTTTCTATTATCCTTCCCACCATGAAAAACGTTTGGTGATCCCTGGTATAGAGAATAGTTAAATAATTCAGGTGTCAAAGAGTATACTGACTCTAAGAGAAGAGCAAAAATATTTAAGCGGGAAAAGGATTAACTGTTTGAACAATAGCAATGTTACACCTTCGAATGAGAGCACGTATCACTGCCCCGTAAAATTCTGTTGACTGTTCTTTGAGTCACTTCTTCATAGCAGATTTCAATTCCTCGTCATTGGAATAATGTTTGCCTCTCAAATACCCTTTCATGGGGCTGAAGAGATGATAATTTGAAGACGCTAAATCTAGTGAGTATGGAGAAGTGATAAAGTTATCCACCCGAATGTGGAGATTTTCTCCCTTGTACTGATGCTTGTGTGGGGTCGAGCATTGTCATGCGGAAAAGGGGCATTGTCGATTGGCAAGTTGGGACTTACTCGTCGGATTCTTTCTCTGAGCTTCGTTGGGGTCTCAATGTAGGCCTTAGTTGTTTTTATTAAACTTCACACGAAATAAAGAAAATAGCATTACTTTTTGACTCATTCTCGTATAATTTTCAACAAGTCACAAAATATTCGTCTTTCCGCTTAAAATTAGATTTGTTGGATATTTTTGTAAGTTTTAACATTTAATAATATTATTAAGAATAGGCATAATGTAATGAAAAATATTAAATTAGAAAGACTAACTGAATTAATAAGAATACATATAAATGTTATTTTGAATATATTCCAATTAGTTTCTATATAAACTCCTACATATAATTGATTTTAATACATTGGAGAATAAGACATTAATATCAGAGATGAATCATTTATTAAACTCAGTTTTGTTAAAACCAATATGCAAATCAACAACCCCATATGATATGTAAAACTGAATTTCTTTCTGATTCATAGGACAAATTGCAGGATTATAAATACACTAATAACATGGGATGTTTTGAGGCAAATCTAACTCAGATTTTGATAGACATCGTTAATAGATAAGATTTATTCTATGTATTAATGATTTTGACTATAGGTCGGGTTAGCTCAGTCGGTAGAGCGTTCTGCTAGAAACTACAAGGTTCCTAGTTCGATACCAGCTCTCGCCAACTCAGCGTATGAGTAGCTCAGGTATCTGTGTGGTAAGTAAGGTGTGGCGCTCCACCTCAGACGCAAAAGCAATCTCCTTGCGCTAGTGAAAAGAGGATAGACTCCCTCGCTGATAGGCTGATACCGACTTTAGGCCACCCTGATTACTTACATACTACTTTTTTGATACTAGCGCCATAAAACAAGATCTAATTACAAAATATAATAAAAAATCCCATCCTTCGACATAAGAAATATTATCACCGAAAATACCAAAATATTTTATATAAATAGCAGTAAAAAATGCTTACAAATTCTTGTGGCGATTTGTATAAAAAGAAAACAATTAATAAAATAGCATTGAATACGGCAATAATATACCAAATATTTTCAACAACTAACACACTAATCTTAGTAAACCTCAAAAATTATAATAGATTCTCCTAATTTGAAAGAGCAATAAATAAATGAATGAATGAATACGAATGAGAAGACAAAACAAAAAAAAGTAACACACTACAAACTACAATTCCCTAATGACGACCAGCGAACTGTTTGAAAGCGCTCGGGTAAAAAAATATGGACAGTTCTCTACAGCTGAATACCGATTTTTAAAAACTAGTAGAAGACTAGAAAGAATAAAGGTAATATTATAAAGAAGAAAAAATCCATAGTCTTCAATGTAACTACTTAGACAATATATTATTACTTATATATCATATTATATCAATATATATCCCGATTCTTTTCCATCATTCCCACTACATATATAATATATATATCTCTATATATTATATATATATATATATATATATATATATATATATATATTTATATATATATAATATATATATATATATATATATATATATAAGTTGAGTCAAAAGATGATCGAGATTTTTTTTTTTGACACATCTTGTATTCTAGAAAAATAACGTTCCTTTATTAATTATTTCGAATACAAGGTGTGACAAAAGTACCACGTTTAAAGCTGTGTATTTCCTGAGATAGAAATGAAGAATGAAGGAACGTTATTTTCAGAATACAGGTAAGTCAAAAATCTCGTTACTTTTGACACACCTTTTATATATATATATATATATAATATATATATTAGTATATATATATATAATAAAGAGAGACATAAGCATAGATAAATAGATAGATAGATATATAGATTATCCATATTTATTATCTTGGGTTTTTTTTATTGAGATTATTTCTTTCAATATCTTTTCTATAAAATACTCATTTCTTTGACGTCATTGCCGGGAAGAAATTGCTGATAGGTAAGTAATATTAAAGCCAATGTAGGTAAAGCCGTTCTCGTCGGTTCTATTCTTTGAAGTCAATAAGAAAACATTTAAGAGTCAAATCTTGACATTTTCACCGAATAAGAAGTGACAAAAGATTGCAAAATGAGGTGAATTAAATGCGTGATGAATTTATCCAATATAGAGAAACCGAACAAAAGAAAAAAAATATATTTCTTTTTTATGAAATGAATTGATAAATAAATAAGTAAATAAAATGAAAGTTGCAGCCAGGAAGCGATAATATCGTGACATTCGCTGAAAAAAGAATCAGAAGATCGGCCGAATAAATAGGTAGAGTACAGTAAACTATGGACGAAATATTACAACAATGGAGAGAGTCGTATGACGTAAACAGGTGAGAGAAGTTGGAGTTGAATTGAACAATGTTAATTTTCTATATATCTACACACGCATAAACACCAAGACAAACACACACACATATTTATACAAATACACGCGCATATTTGCATACAACACACTAAACCTATATACTTTCATATATAATTATATATATATATATAATATATACTATATTACACACACTAACTATAGTATACTATATATAATATATATATACGTATATATATCAATATATATATATTATTCATATTTTCGGGATAATAATCCCATTTTCAAAGGTTTAGGAGGTTCTTAATAAACAACAAATGTTTGCGCCAGCGCCGTAGTATAAGTTCTAAAAAAACACAAGTACTCAAACCTTTGAAAATGGATTTTATTCCCGAAAATATTTAGGAAACGGTAAGAAACATCATTTTCATCACCTATTCCATTGCATTGTCCAGTGCCTTCTATTCTATTTTAACCACATACGTTACAATGCTTCAAGCAAAACAATAAAACAACAATATGCCGCCTAAATTCATTAATTATCAACTAATTAATTTTCAAATTAGTATGACTTCAATTAAGCCATACACCGTGTTTCGACGTTTCACGTCTCGTCTGTGTAGGTAGACAGTGTATAGAACTGACCAGGGGCAAACCCAATTGCTTTTCATAACCCGGTTCCTTAAACCACTCGGCCGATGACATTCTGCCATTTTAATTGATATATTGTATATATTTTAGATCAACAGAGATATCAAATCTGTAACAACAGATAAGAAAAATAGGCTTTAATACCACACACGAGAATTATTTTACTTTATATTATATATTAAATATATATATATATATATATATATATATATATATTATTATATATATCTTAAACCGTTACCTTTTTATATACACAAATTGTAAGATATCTTTATCAATTTCATGAAACTATCTTTCTTGGCATATATTTTCTCTTGAATTTACTTCAATTTCTTCCTTTATCTCAGTAGATAGATAACGCATGTTGGCTTTATATACAGACGTTAAGTTACTTATAGATTACGTATACTATATAATATTATATAACGTATATATATAACTTATATATACTACTATAAGATAATTATTGGTAAATAAATCCTAATAAGGATATATGACGAATGTGGTTAATATCATACTACATCACATACATACATGTATACTTGTAATACACACGCATAACACACACACACACACAGCACACACTCATATATATATATATTATATATATATAATTATATATTATAGAAATAGTATATAGATATAGATATTATAATATAGATAGATGAAGATATACAAGAAACTTTCTAGAATAAATCAAACAATTATTTTCGTAAATAAATCCTCCGAAACAGAAACAGAGTATATACACATATACAAAAAAGAGTTCCTTAAATTTAAATCTAAAATCCGTTACGAAATCTTTATGGCAATGAGACACTATTATATTCAGAACCTAAATAAATATATACTATGACTATATATATATTTCAGGGTTGGGGCGTTGCGCTATACATAAATATGATGCCTTGTATTTATCTATCTAATGCTTTTTCTTAGATAATTCCCCTCATGTCCTGCCATCTGTTGGATCTGTTCCACTCACGCCTCCTTAATAAGCTATATATATTATATTATATATATATGTGTGTGTTGTGAGTGTGTGTTTGTGGTGCGCTGTAGTTGATATATATAATACTATATACGTATATATATATATTAGATATATATATTATATTAATATATATATTTACTATGTTGTGCTGTTTTTGGCATTTTTTGATCTTTGCACTCATGTCTGTCTCTTTGACTTTCAATCTTTCTTCTACCAGCCCCCACCTCGTTATTACTCCACTCCCTGTTTATAGAACATTAGAATCGCTGACGTTTGAATTTATTTATTTCACGTCATGTATTTATTTCCTTGGATCTATCTTATTATTCTCCCCTTTTTTTTTTTTATTAATCTCCCATTTACTTACAAATTATAGCGCTGATCCTTGTGAACATTTTGATGCATTTTTATTCCCACAGATTTTCCCTTACCGTCCAAACCTACAACCTTTTATTTTTAAATTCAATCCATCTCTCCCCCATACCTGCATCTCCGTTCTCCTCTCTCGGCTCTCTCACGACACACACACACACACAGCACACACACACCTCTCACATACACACCACACACAACACCGCTTTCTATCAATTAATCTATCTATTTTCTGCTGCACAAGTTGTTCTGTCTTCTTCCTTATCCACATTTACTCCTTAAAATGTTATTGCATTTTTTATTCCACAAACCCTTTCTTCCTCCTCTTACCTATAACCTTTTTTTGTTATGCCCACCACACCTCTCTCTCTTCTCGATTCTCTCTCTTCTGCTCTCTCTCTGTTTCTCTTCCCCTCTTTCTCGCTTTCTCTCCTCTCTCTCTCTTCTCTCTCTCTCTCTCTCTCTGCTCTCTCTTGTCATGCTCCTTCCTTTCCTTCCCTCCTTCTGATCCTGCACGTAAATCTCTCTCATCAACAGATTCCAGTTCTCTCCCTTTTCTTTTAAAAAATTTGAATTGCATTTATTATACGCACTACGTTTTCTCTCTGACCTCAACCACAAATTGTGTTTAAATTTAATTCTCTCTGTCTGCTTGTCTGTTCTGCTCTGTCTCGTGGCTCTGTCCTTCTGTCTCTCCTCTGTCTCTCTCTCATCTCTCCTCTCTTCTCTCTCTCTCTCTCTCTCTCTCTCTTTATTCTCTATCTTCTCCTCTTTGGGGTCTTTCTTTTTCCTCTCTCTATTTCTCTCTACCCTCAAACCCACAACTTGTCTTAAATTTAATTCTTCATCCCCTCCTCCTCTCTCTCTCTCTCTCTCTCTCTCTCCTCTCTCTTCTCTCTCTCTCTGCTNATTAGAATCGCATTTTATGATGAAAGGAATTTAGATTACAGAAAACGGTGAGATGTTAAAAATGAACCTTTCAATAAGTTGATGATTTGGGGTGCCTATTGGAGGACAAGGGCCGGTTTGCTCAGTCGGTAGAGTCTTCGGCTAGAAACCACAAGGTTCCTAGTTCGATATCGGCCCCGCCAATTCAGCGTAATAAGTAGCCAGGAATCTGTCGGTAAAGTGAGGAGCTGATGGTAGGTGGTGGCGCTCCGTCTCAGAGCTAAAATAATCTCCTTAGTCTAGCGCTAGTGAAAAGGGGATAGACTCCCTCGCTGTATTGGCTGATACCAACTTTAGGCCCCTCCAACGACTTTGACTTTACTTATTTAATTGGAGACAAGGGGCCGGTTAGCTCAGTCGGTAGAGTTCGGCTAGAAACCACAAGGTTCCTAGTTCGATACGCCCTCGCCAACTCAGCGTATGAGTAGCCAGGATCTGTGTGTAAAGTGAGGAGCTGATGTGTTGTGGCGCTCCGCTCTATGCTAAAATAATCTCCTTGGCTGGCGCTGATACCGAC
>CM042148.1:96139693-96142193 GCA_023376005.1 Doryteuthis pealeii | reverse complement strand
GCTCGAGTTTCATCATCAGAATCGTCAGGGTTACATCCGCTGAATTAATCGAGTTTTCGATTAATATCAGTTGATACCACGTACGTCTGTTGGAATTCCAAGTAAAAAATATTCCAACAGACAAACGTGGTATCAACTGATATTAATCGAAAAATCGATTAATTCAGCGGATGTAACCCTGACGATTCAGATGATGAAACTCGAGTAGGCTACTTTTTATCCATTTCTTATATATATATATATATATATATATATATATATATGTTTTAATATAGGTCCAAGTGATAACCTACTCGAGTTTCACAATGTTGCATAATGTACCGTTCATAGCAAAAGACAAAGACATACATATAATTGTCTACAATCCACCAACATCTTGATTTACTCAGTGGAGTTAACCCTGAAGATCCTCAACATGGTGAAACTCGAGTAGGTTATCACTGGGACCTATATTAAAATAAATTTGCTCTACTAACGTATTGAGCACTTTTTTATGTTATATCACTGCCATACCTTTATGAACTTCACATCAACCACCGTGACCACACTCACCGGTAAGTCATCTTTTCCATTATATATATATATATATATATATATACATATATATATATATATATATATATATAATCTCCAGTTAATGAGTTTAATAGTATTACTACTGTGGGTTGAATAGTACTACTAGTTCTTCTAAAAAATATGGCTTTGACATTGAATAACCCGTGAGGGTTGATATCATCAAACAACCGTATCTCTAATCTACTTTACCATGTTGAAAAGGTTTCATATTAGCAAGCCAATGCTTTATTTGAGGACCGGCTCAGTCGGTAGAATGTCCGGCTGGGAACCTTGAGAATCCTGGTTTGATTCCGGCCCTCGTCGACTCAGCCGTTAGAATTGGCTCCTTAGCCTTGAAGAAACAGATACTTTAAGTATTCTAAGTTTGTTTTTTTTTCTTTTTTTTTTTAATTTTTCTTTTAAATTCACACACACACACACACACACACATTTTTTGGGAGGATATGAGCTTAATTGAAGTCATATCCTACAAAAAGTGATGGCTAAAGGCCATATAAAAATTAAACACATTGTTTGTTTACTTACTTTCATATATATATATATATATATATATATATATACTAGTCATACACAGACACGTGTTTTGAAGTTTACTTCTCATCAGTGCGGCTCGACTTTTTAACAGCTACCTCTAGCCGGGTGTGAAACCCGACAGTATTTTTGTCCGTCAACCTCCTTACCCTCATGGCTCCGGGAACTGTCAGCCAGGGGCGAACAATTAATTAATACAAACAAACTTACAGGATGTATGTTTTTACAATCACCAGAGAACTCCAGTCTGTAAACAACAGGCAAGTATTTGTTTTTACGCTAAATACTGAAAGGTCAACTAATGTCTCCCCATACAGTGCTCCTCTACAGTGCTCAACCATGAAAATTTGGAACATATATAGATACCAGCATAATGACAATAATAAATAGTAGGTGGAATTGCTCATTGTCGGTATCAGCCGGACATTGAGGAAGTCTATCCCTTTTTCACTAGCTCTAAACCAGGGAGATTGTTTTGGGGTCTGAGATTGAGTACCATGCCTACCATCAGCTCTCAACCATTGGTACAGACCCAAGCCACGATGCTACTGAATCGTTGAGTTGGCTGTGAGGGCCGGTTGGCTGTGAGGGCTGGTATCAAACCAATGCTCTAACAACTGAGCTAAACAAAAACCTTATAATAATAATAATAATAATAATAATAATAATAATAATAATGCTTTATTGAAGATATTCAGACCCTTTAAATCATTGTTTAATTAGTATATCTCCTTATTATAATGTAGATTATTTAACTGTCCATCTGTAACCAAAACTACGTCACATCTGACAACACGATTTCCTTAGTTATTTAAGTTATAATCTCAACGATTAACGACGCCTCTATTGAAGTCCAACTGAGTTAAATTTGCCGCAAAACTGCCCATATTATTAAGGTATTTGCCTCTCACCGCACTTATGAGGGCGTGACATAAGGACATTTTTATGAGGGCCCACCCACAAGCCGAAGCTCATGGGTGGTAGTCACAAAAAATGCGTCGATCCCGTCGGCATTCCCCCTCGAGGGGGTGCCTCAGGCGCTGGGCAATAAACCCATCCCTGCCCTTTTAAATCGAGGGGGCAGGTGTTGCCTGGGGGGAAGCCCCCTGGGATCGACACTATTAATTTTATTAATAGACACAGGCCCCGAAAGGCCCATATTATTAATGCATTTAAAATCATGAAATATGTGTTATATATATCTAAGAAATAAAGATTTACATAGTATATGGTGCGAATAATTTGCATAAGGATTTTAACAAAACTGGGTTTAATAAATAATCATTTGCTGGTAGTGATTTATAATACTATCACGTTATTCTCAAACGTATTAAAATAAGTCCTATCCATAATTTTATACAGAAATCAATTGAGATGACATTAAAATAAGTGT
>CM042148.1:96127193-96137193 GCA_023376005.1 Doryteuthis pealeii | reverse complement strand
TCTTGTTCAGTCTGGAATCGATGTTTATCTTTGGGCAACGGAAATGACGTCGTGACACGAAATTCAATTCTCAATGATAAATGTAATTTTTTTCTTCTTTCATGTTCTCTATTCAACCGGATGCCTTTTAAATATCCAACTGAGTTAATGTTTGGCGCATGATGATACATTCAACTTATACAAACCAGGTTCACATACATATGCAGATGGGGAAGGTGTGCTCATGGCGTAGAATTTATTATCGAAGAAAATGGACTTGGCGACCAGAGTTCAAATCCTGAACAGACGCAGTTTGCTTTTCCCATTACGCTATTCTCCCTCCAGTAAAGTGTAAATAGTAACACATTCTGCTTGGGACGGATGGGTTGGGTAAATACAAATACATATCGTTAAGATTCTTTGTATGGCTGAACTTGCACAAAGGTGTCAAAATTAGAGTGACTCAGAAAAAACAGAACCCAAATTATTTATTTATTTTCGCATTAAACTTACCTTAAACCCCAACCCTAACCCTAACCCTAAGCCCTAAGCCTAAGCCTAACCCCTAACCCTAACCCTAAACCCCCTAGTTAAAATTAACAGTTTTATTACAAAATTTGTGGGTTCTGTTTTTTCGGGGTCACCGGTATACAGGGTGACCCAGAAAAAACAGAATCCAAATTATTTATTCATTTTCCCATTAAACTAACCCTAAACCCCAACCCTAACCCTAAACCCTAACCCTAGACCCCCATAGTTAAAATTAACAGTTTTATTACAACATTTGTGGGTTCTGTTTTTCTGGGTCACCCTAATTTTGACACCTTTGTGCAAGTTCAGCCCGTTGTATTCATACCAATTCCATCCAATTACCCTGGGCAACACAATTTTTGTTGAGTTGGAACTGACACTTGTTTTTGACTATTTTTTTATTCCTCTGAACCTAAAAATGACCCCAGTTTTCCTATATCACATCAACTTTTTGAGCTACAGAATATCCTCTATTTTTATCAAAATCCATAAGAACAAATTTGTATTTATATAAGTAATGGTTTAAGAAATTACATAAAATGGAAAATAATTAAACATTGTGCAAGTGGTACAGCCATACATTAGCTCTTACACAGCTTCATCGGGGGAGGATTCTCGATTTTATATTAATTAAAAGTATACATATTTTCAAATGTATATATAAATAAAAATACATATATCCATATATAAATATATATATATATGAATATAGATATATATTTAAAAAGAGATTTTTGAGATGAAACAAAGAAATCACAGTGCTCAACCACAAATTTGTAGGAGCTTTATTTATTTATTTGTTGATTTTTTTAAATATAATTTTTTTCCATAGGCAACTACCCAGGTTTCAGGCTATTTTGTCATCATCAGGTTGATAATAATAATAATAATAATAATAATAATAATAATAATAATAATAATAATAATATATGTATGTATGTATGTATGCATGTAATCACATTTATGTCAACAGCTGGTCACGTCAAGCCTTAGCACCTATATAATTGCCCCAACCCGATTGCCCTTATGGCAAGCCCCAAACGTTTTTATCATATGGGTGCAAGAAGGAGGTAGCTGAGGGTCATTTTGTCCTGGGAATGACGTTAAAATCTATCTGATAGTGAGGTTCCAGATATAGAGGTCTGGAGAATGTGGAGTACCCTTTCATCACCATTGCTCCACTCTGACCCGGAGTGGTAGTACCTGTTAGAGTCCCATTTATGGGTTCAATAGAAAAAATGTGTTTATAGAAAAATTGAGTATCCTTTAAGAATGAATTTATTTCAAAACTTTATCGGCATTAAATGACTCATTGAGGTTGATATACCGTAAAACAAACCAAACCAAATCATATTCATGTCCCCCCCCCCTATAATTACCGGAAAATCATAACCGAAACACACACACATGTTGCTCAAAGAAATAATCAAATAAAACTCCAAATTCCTGAAGTATTATACATTAAGCAAAATAAACCTACTTTTGTTGGCGTTTTTAATATATAAGGCGTGTGGTAAATGGTCACTTCTACTTATAGACTCGCCGATAACCATGTGACCAACCTATTGACCAACCACTGGCAGTATTCTGCTGCTGATATTATTATTTATACTGGTTGCTCTGGTCATACCTACTCATAGCTACTTAAACCTTCGTGGACGACGGAACATAGGATTGTATCACCGGACCTTTTGACACTACGTAGGATTACATAACCCAGGACTTATTTGCTTACCAAAGGATTCTATAGTTCAGGACTTACTTACTTTAAGTCCTTTTCAACTGGCCAACGATGGCGGTCAGAAACTTAACAACTTTGAATAAGATTAATTTTTAATATAGCAGTCACTTCTAAAATGTTTATAACACTTTCCCGCCAATTCTCCTCCTCCCAATCTCCACACCCTTTCATATAATTGCTGTGAGTTCTCTCTCCCACTTTTTGCTACTATTACTTGATCGTTTAATAACATTTCGTGTTTATATATATAATATATATATATATATATATATATATATATATATATATATGAGAAGTAAACAAACAGACGATGTGTTTTGATATGGCTTTTTTAGCCGACAATTTTTGGGAGAATATGTGCTTAATTGAAGTCGTACCTAATTTTTGAAAATTAATTAATTAATAATTAGCGAATTAGGCAGGAATACCTATTCAAATGTAAGGCTAAACAAATCGAGAAAAATCGATCTCTGTATGTACATTACAGCCTATCAGGCCTCATCAGCAGATATATATATATATATTATATATATATATATATATATATATATATATATATATTTCACATAGCGCTAATACCCTTGGGAAAGGTATGAATCCATATATTCTCCCTCCAGCTATGGGTTAAATAGTAGGGCAGACTGGGCCCTTCAGCCCTAGGTAGGTAACCAGTCTAGGAGAGGGATAACTCTGAATTCAAAATTCCTGAGGTCGATCGTTGATTGGGTTTGTGGCAACCCTTGATGCACCAATTCTTTCCTATCGACTGTGCCAAAAAGTGTGGATGGTCCAACACAAGCCTTCACCACTATAAACAAATCACTGTGTGGGTGTTCATTGTATGTATGAACCCTCATGTGTCGAAAATCGACGAGAGAGTCCATAATATATATATATATATTATATATATATATATATATATATATATATATATGTTAGAAAGGAAAAACTCAACACGTAATTCCATAATAAACTTATTTACCCTGGATTAATCTTATTTATTGATATATATATATATATATATATATATATATATTATATAAAAGTTGTAGAAAAATCTCTCTACCATGGTTTCGGTGTTCAATGTATACCTTCCTCAGGAGAACTAAAGAAATTTAGGTAGCTAATATTATATATACTCGCCTGGTTTAAGATTATTTTTTATCTATGTCTCCTAAAAATAAACTTTTGTCTCTAAAACTAAAGCTTTTTCCTTTGAAATTAATAAATGGTTTACCATATGTTCACCAGGAAAAGTAATTTGTGATTCTATCAATTCGCCGTGCCAACACCTATCCTCTTTTTTTATTATTCATTTTTCTACATCTTACACACACACACACACACACACACACACACACACATATATAATATATATATATATATATATATATATATATATTATTTTTACAATGTTTTCATAGATCAATGTTCATTATCAACGACCGCGGTTTCATGCCGAAGCAATCATCAGGTTGAAAAGTAAGATCCAATGGTGTTTGTTGTGGTTCTTTACTCAAAGACACATTTAGGATTGTAAATAACGTCGGTTAAATTTTCCGAACGCTGTTATTATTTTTTAAAAATTTGAATTTTTGAAGTAATGCCAACGAAGTTGCCTCCCTTTATCCGTTGAAAATGTATAGGGTTTTTTTTTTAAAAATGTTTTATTTTTTATTATTTTTTATTTATAAATTAATTCCGTTTGGCAAAGGGTGTATATGACTTCAAAAAATCATTTTAATATATGGTAGAGTCTTTTAAGTTTTTATCCCACATAATATAAAGGTGGATGGTGTTGTAACTCTGTCGAAAAATCATTTTTCACTGTTGAAATATTGGATATCATTGCAAATAATTGCTTTTTCACTGTTGAAAATATTGGATATCATTGCAAATAATTGCTGAATGGTGTTGTAGGAAGGTGTTGATACCTGTTGAAAAATCATTTTTTCACTGTTGAAATATTTGATATCATTGCAAATAATTGCTGAATTTATTCTCAGGGTGGATGTTGAGTATCTCCTCTCCATGCATTTAGGAAGAATTTTCTTTTATGGGGACATTGTTTGAAGATTTCTGATTTTTTATTTAAACTTCTATTATTATTATTGTTATTATTAAAGGAAAACAAGTTTTTTAATATTCTAAATTTTTCGGTAACACATAAGTTGCAGTATTTGGAGCCATTTGTGTAGCATTTGGGATGATCTAAGATTTTCCACTCTATTTTGTGAGGTATATCTTTTTCTTTCAGTTCCCATATCTTGTTGCAAGGGAAGTTGTTTCTCTTTTATCTTTCTTTCTGAAAGATTCCATATGGACGTAAAATCTTTGCTTGAAGTCACCCTGGGTCATCCCAACATATTTGTCCGTGCTTATAGGGTGATTCGCAACTGTAGATGTTACCTTAGCCTCATATACTACTGATCTAATGTTACATTTCTGATTTAGAGGGCAGTCTTTTTTAATTCTACAAGAACATGAAGGGTTTAAGTTTGGTTTAGAATTTGATGTAATAAGTGATTTCATTGAGAGTCCACATGAGTAGCTAGTTTTTACCGTATTTCTATTAAATATTTTATTATATATCTATTTTGGGGTGGGAAGTGTTTATCTATTAAGTCTAGAAATTTTTTACCAACATTTGTTTTAACTGTTTTAGAAAAAGGGGGCGTAAACCAAATTATCTTTCTTTTTCTGTTCTTTGAATTATTATGTTTGGGGATGTTATCTATGTAGTATATTTTTTCTTTGAATCCGCTATTAAGTAATGCTTTATTGTAATATGGGGCGGCCTTTTCAAAAATATCTTTGTTGGATGATAGTTCTGAGATTCTACGGCTAATGTTAGGGACTAGATTTTTTAAAACTAATGGTGGGTGGTTGGAATTTATATTAATGTATTTAAGTTTTTCATTTTGTTTGTGGTATGGCTTATACGTACCATTTTTAAGATCTAAATTGACATCTAGGAAATTGACATTTGTTAAGTTAGTATCTATAGTAATCTTGAGTTCCATATTATCTAGGTGTGTTATTATATCTTTACGTAATCTATCTAGTGATTTACCGGAACAGTCCCGTGAAATACAAATTCCGTCATCCCGGTAGAGTGCGAATGTGTGTTCAGGAAATTTCTGTTTAAGTGAATTTAATATATACAATCCTACTAAATCACAAATTCCCGCACTATCGTATCCCCCCATAGCGATGTCGAAATAATCTGATGGGTTAGATTTTTTTACCCAGGATTTACCTTCATTGAAAAGGATTGTCTTTCTTGCGTGCATGATTGTGTTAATTTCTAAACTATTTATTTTGGTAAAGTCATTGGCGAATTCTAAAGCTTTACTTAAAAGATTTTTAGTGATAGATGGATAGAAATCAACAATGTCAAATTGTGTAAATTTATGGCTTGTTTTTGATGGGATATCTTTGAACCAGTTAATTACAGCTGATGTATTATCCCATTGTAATAATTGGGTCTTATTTCTGATTTCTAGGTTTATTTTATTAATGATATTTTTGCTTACTAACCCCAGTTCTGATTTAGCTGGATTTATTAATCTACAGGATGGTCTGTTACTAAAAATCAGATTTATGGTCTTTCAAAGTAATAAAGGCTTCTCGTTTAGCAAGGCATTTAATTCTATCTTCTAAATTAAGTTTTTTTGCCAAAATTTTAGCCTCCTCATTTATGTTGTTATATGCATTGGCTTCGGTTTGTTGGTATTTATTTGTTATGCTATTTAAAAGTAGTTGTTTGTATTTGTTTTTATCTAATTCATATAAATTATTAGTTTTATCAGAAAATAAAAGTGTTATCAGATGATTAAATTTTTTTAGATCTTTAAATAATTTATATTGGAAATTATTTTTAAAATACGGAATTTAATATGAATAATATCTATTAAGTCAATAAAATCTGCTAATTCTTTAACCTACAACCAGGAATAGTAGAGCACTCTAGGAAGAAAGAAATTTTCAATTAAAATGGATCTACACGAAATGGATTATTCGGTAAAAAATATCCCTACACTCCCACAGGAAACATACATGAAATTACTCATAAATAAAATAGAAGATGTAACAAGGAGGATGAGATGGAAAGCCCTTGCATTTGACGGGAAGATAAACACAACAACGGTAAACAAATTTGATATTAAATCTAATAAATACCCACCAAAAATTAAAGAATTAGCAGAATTTGAAATTGACTTAATAGATATTATTCATAATATTAAATTCCGTATTTTTAAAAATAATTTCCAATATAAATTATTTAAAGATCTAAAAAAATTTAGATCATCTGATAACACTTTCGTATTTTCTGATAAAACTAATAATTTATATGAATTAGATAAAAACAAATACAGACAACTACTTTTAAATAGCATAACAAATAAATACCAACAAACCGAAGCCAATGCATATAACAACATAAATGAGGAGGCTAAAATTTTGGCAAAAAAACTTAATTTAGAAGATAGAATTAAATGCCTTGCTAAACGAGAAGCCTTTATTACTTTGAAAGACCATAAATCTGATTTTAGTAACAGACCATCCTGTAGATTAATAAATCCAGCTAAATCAGAACTGGGGTTAGTAAGCAAAAATATCATTAATAAAATAAACCTAGAAATCAGAAATAAGACCCAATTATTACAATGGGATAATACATCAGCTGTAATTAACTGGTTCAAAGATATCCCATCAAAAACAAGCCATAAATTTACACAATTTGACATTGTTGATTTCTATCCATCTATCACTAAAAATCTTTTAAGTAAAGCTTTAGAATTCGCCAATGACTTTACCAAAATAAATAGTTTAGAAATTAACACAATCATGCACGCAAGAAAGACAATCCTTTTCAATGAAGGTAAATCCTGGGTAAAAAAATCTAACCCATCAGATTATTTCGACATCGCTATGGGGGGATACGATAGTGCGGGAATTTGTGATTTAGTAGGATTGTATATATTAAATTCACTTAAACAGAAATTTCCTGAACACACATTCGCACTCTACCGGGATGACGGAATTTGTATTTCACGGGACTGTTCCGGTAAATCACTAGATAGATTACGTAAAGATATAATAACACACCTAGATAATATGGAACTCAAGATTACTATAGATACTAACTTAACAAATGTCAATTTCCTAGATGTCAATTTAGATCTTAAAAATGGTACGTATAAGCCATACCACAAACAAAATGAAAAACTTAAATACATTAATATAAATTCCAACCACCCACCATTAGTTTTAAAAAATCTAGTCCCTAACATTAGCCGTAGAATCTCAGAACTATCATCCAACAAAGATATTTTTGAAAAGGCCGCCCCATATTACAATAAAGCATTACTTAATAGCGGATTCAAAGAAAAAATATACTACATAGATAACATCCCCAAACATAATAATTCAAAGAACAGAAAAAGAAAGATAATTTGGTTTACACCCCCTTTTTCTAAAACAGTTAAAACAAATGTTGGTAAAAAATTTCTAGACTTAATAGATAAACACTTCCCACCCCAAAATAGATATAATAAAATATTTAATAGAAATACGGTAAAAACTAGCTACTCATGTGGACTCTCAATGAAATCACTTATTACATCAAATTCTAAACCAAACTTAAACCCTTCATGTTCTTGTAGAATTAAAAAAGACTGCCCTCTAAATCAGAAATGTAACATTAGATCAGTAGTATATGAGGCTAAGGTAACATCTACAGTTGCGAATCACCCTATAAGCACGGACAAATATGTTGGGATGACCCAGGGTGACTTCAAGCAAAGATTTTACGTCCATATGGAATCTTTCAGAAAGAAAGATAAAAGAGAAACAACTTCCCTTGCAACAAGGATATGGGAACTGAAAGAAAAAGATATACCTCACAAAATAGAGTGGAAAATCTTAGATCATCCCAAATGCTACACAAATGGCTCCAAATACTGCAACTTATGTGTTACCGAAAAATTTAGAATATTAAAAAACTTGTTTTCCTTTAATAATAATAACAATAATAATAGAAGTTTAAATAAAAAATCAGAAATCTTCAAACAATGTCCCCATAAAAGAAAATTCTTCCTAAATGCATGGAGAGGAGATACTCAACATCCACCCTGAGAATAAATTCAGCAATTATTTGCAATGATATCAAATATTTCAACAGTGAAAAAATGATTTTTCGACAGGTATCAACACCTTCCTACAACACCATTCAGCAATTATTTGCAATGATATCCAATATTTTCAACAGTGAAAAAGCAATTATTTGCAATGATATCCAATATTTCAACAGTGAAAAAATGATTTTTCGACAGAGTTACAACACCATCCACCTTTATATTATGTGGGATAAAAACTTAAAAGACTCTACCATATATTAAAATGATTTTTTGAAGTCATATACACCCTTTGCCAAACGGAATTAATTTATAAATAAAAATAATAAAAAAATAAAACATTTTTTAAAAAAAAACCCTATACATTTTCAACGGATAAAGGGAGGCAACTTCGTTGGCATTACTTCAAAAATTCAAATTTTTAAAAAATAATAACAGCGTTCGGAAAATTTAACCGACGTTATTTACAATCCTAAATGTGTCTTTGAGTAAAGAACCACAACAAACACCATTGGATCTTACTTTTCAACCTGATGATTGCTTCGGCATGAAACCGCGGTCGTTGATAATGAACATTGATCTATGAAAACATTGTAAAATAAATAAATATTAGCTCTTACAAACTGTGATTGAGCACTGTATTTTCTTTGTTTCATCGCAAAAGAAATTTTGTTTTTACATATACCTATATATATATATATATATATATATATATATATATATATATATAGGTGAGAAGTAGGGATGTGATTACTGAGGACCAGCTTCATTTCAATTTCGCCAAAATCCATTCACTTCTTGAATTAATTTTTTTCCCTCATATTAAACATTGCATTTTTTTTCTCCAGACCGTCTGATATACCTTGAAAAAGGGTGAATGTTCACCCGAAATATCGGAATAGATCAAACCAGGAACAGAGCAACGGTTGAATATATAAAAATTCTGATTTTTGTTCTGTTTTTCTTGTTTTTGTTCTTATTTCCAATGCTTTAAAAAGATCAAACAAACAACGTTCACAAGAACATAACACATAATTATATATACTAGCAAATATATGCACCCTCCGGGTGCAAAGTATTTAAGTTTTAATGTAATAAATATTGTATTAAATTAGAAAGGCTAATGAAACTAAATAAGAATACAGATAAAAAGATTTGAAACAGAGGGGGGTATAATAAAAGATTTGAAACAGAGGGAGTATAATAAAAAATGGAACAACTGAAACTTACTCTTTCCATCACTCCTCGTCTTTCATTGTTATTTTTTCTAATTTAATATTTAGTTAAAAGAGGAAGTAAAGAATAAAATGATAGTTTATTTTTTCTTGTTAATGGATTTCATTTAAGATTCATTGAGAGATTTTTGCTTATATTCATTAAAATAAAACCAAACAGTTAGAAATCAATAATACTAAGCACATATTTATTAAATTCGATTTTTTTAAGATATTAATATGCAATTAGCCTTCCCGTTCACACTGTAAAACCGCTATTTTGGTTGTATATATAAATATAATTGCATGTTGTCAGTATGTAGACATAGTTAACAGTATTAATAATGTAGAACATTTTATTAATAATTGAGGTTTAGATAAATAATAAAATCGAA
>CM042148.1:96089482-96127093 GCA_023376005.1 Doryteuthis pealeii | reverse complement strand
ATATTCGTTAATTAGAGATGTAATGTTTAAAATAAATTTTCAGGGTGTATCTATTATAATATATCTACCAAACTTATAACACATATTATAATATTTGCAATGTAAATAAAAGGTAATACAACATGATATGTGTATTGTGATTGAATTTACACATGTCAACCCTCTTGGGTTATTTATCCACCATGATGTTTTGTTTATTCATTCCTGATAAATTTTTTACATTATTGCTGGTGTTTGTAAGTGTGGTATCCTAATAGGACTGAGCTATTCAAGTATGACCACCTAGCTGTCAAATTTTTAAAAGGGTTTTAATATCTAACCAATAAGATGTAGAATAGCACTATTGTTGCTAGTAAAATATATCTGCATAAAATTTGGATTTTTTTTAGAGCTCTCAAGGACTGTGATTTATGATAGACTTCTACTACCAAAACAATTAAGCAATGATCGTCTGATCGCAGACTTTCTCTCCGGTGATCATAAATATATAATAAACCTATGTATTTAATATCGTTTATAACACTAGCCCCGTTACGCCGTGGTGAGCGTAAGAATCAACTGCATATTTCCAGTCGGGTTCCTCCTAACCAGGGAATTTGTGTTAGCCAACTTGAGGAGTCATAACACGAACACGTGTCTCTGTATATCCGTATATTATATATATATATATATTATACTATGAGTATAGAATATATATCTGGGAGTAAATATGGAGAAATAAATCGACAATATTAGGAAAATTGAAAACGAATGTTGTTCGCAAAAATAAAGAACTTATTATCGACGCTTAAACCGTTTCGTTTATTAACCTTCATCCAGGATAGATTATGGGTGAAAGAAATTATGGATATTTTGTAGATGACAGGTAGTTAGAAAAATATTATTAAAATATTTATTTGTTTCTCTCCCCCTCCACTTGATAATCGACCTGCGCTTTTTCAAATATCACGCGTTTTAGCTACAATCAAGGCTTTATTTTAATATTTAAATCATTCCCGTTTTCCCTTTGTTCTCATAAAAGCATCCATCAATACTTTTTTCATGCTTTTGTTGAATTCTTTTCTCGAGTTACGTCACACGTCATGAATCCGCGGTAGGATCGCGCTAGTCTGTTCAAAAAATAAACACTGAACAAATACGTTACAAACTTTTTATAAATATTTTTCCAACTCTGTCATCTACAAAATATCCATCAATTTCATTCACCCCATAATCTATCGGATGATGGTTTATATAAACCGAAACGGCGTCATAAATAATTCATCTTATTTTTGGAACACTTCGTTTCAAAGTCTTATATATATATATATATATATAGATTTTATATATATATGATATAACAATTGAAGTTGAAAGAGAGAAAGAGAGAGGAGAAAGAGAGAGAGAGAGAGCGGGTAGGAGAGACTGACTACAAGAAAGATCAAACGCAAGAGAGAATAGAAAGAGAACAAGAGAGTGTGAGAGTAATTTTACGACGCCCCGAAAGTTTTTCTGGTTGCTGTTAGAATTTTGAAATAAAAACCTAACCTTTTTTTTACCCCAAAATCTCTCCGCTATAATTAACGATGAAAACAGATCCCACGCGCACCAAGAAGAGTGAGAGAGCACCCAGAGAGTAGGAGGTTGTCTGGTGTTTCCCAAAAGAGAAAATGCGTAAACGAACCGAACTATAGATCAAAAAGCCAAGAAATGATCGATTATCAATGCATGTAATTTAACACCAAAAAAAAAGCTTTCCAATGATTATAGGGTACAATAAGTGTTTGGATGCCTAAAATTCTTCCATTAATCTTGAATTAATTTTCCTGACTGACTGTGTTGTATCACAAAAAATAAGTAACTTAATTATGATGTTTAAAACATGGTTTAAGCGTTCCATAAATTTTTGGAACATCTTTTGTCAATGTGAATTTAATATAGAATTATAGTAAAAATAATATAAATATAACAATGAAGAGAAGAGAGAGAGAGGGAGAGAGAGAGAGGAGGGGGGGATCTGATGACAGAGAGATAAGATCAAACGCCAAGAGAGATATAGAAAGAGAACCAAATAGAGAGTGAGAGTAATTTTTACGCACGCCCGGAAGGTGTTTTCTGCTTGCCTAGTAGAATTTTAATAATAAACTGACCCTTTTTTCCAAAGTTCTTAGATCCAAAAAGTAAAGAAATGAACGCATTTACCTATGCAATTTTCCGTAATGTTCACAGCACACACACAAAAAAAAGCCTTTTCCAATATTTCCGATTTATTTTTTTACTAATCAACTTTATGACAGCGGTACTGTGTGTATTTAAATTAAAGCTCCTCAGTTCTAATATATCATAAATATTGGAGGTTTCAGGGAATAAGATTGCTTGCAAGCCAGATGGGCGCCAAACGGCGCAGCTTGGAAAATCCTGTATTTTCAACCCGGTCCCTTCTAAATTCACTGCTTTTTAACTCCAAAGAAAATAACAGAGCAATGTAGAGACCGTTTGGGATTAAAACACCTAATCTCACAACTTACGATAAGAAACGCTTTTTTTTATTGACATAGAAGTTCTCGTGATCTACTTCAGACCGATGGACGTATATATTAAACTAAGTAAGCCAACGCGGGTTGTCACTCAGAAGCGTGAAATAAAACATGGCTAGAAAGAATGGCTATTTGCTTGTTCAGACGTTATCTATATGATACGTAACTATAATCGACGAACGTCAGCGTAAAGACAAGTTAACTTATTATACATCTCCCACTCCGGGTTAGCATAGGACAAGTAAGCACTATACAAAAATTAAATTCCGTTTCTTTTGCAATCATTAGTAACTGCTTCCATTCCATATAACAGTAAGATTTCATTCATGATCTTAGGGTTGGTAGAAAGAGCTGTTCCGAAACTTCGAGTATACTTTAAAGACACTCATTTGTTTATGCGATATATAATATATAGATATATATTTTATATATATCATATTATATATATTATGAATACTGAGGAAAAGGATTGGAATAAATCCGACAGAAAGTGGTAGAGATATGAGGAACACCGAAGGACAAAACTCAGACAAACGTGTGGTAGGATATATTTCGCTAAGAGCTTGAGCTCGCTATCATTAATCCATACTTCCTCCCATCCTCTCCCCCCTCTATAAAACACTTATATTGCATACCTTTGATAATCAATATAACACAGATGATGCCGAGCTCAAAGCTCTAGCGAAAATTCTTATCCTGCACACGATTGGTCTGAATTTTGTCCTTGTGTTCTTATCAGATCTCTACGCAACATTCTGCCGGATTTGTGAGTTACCAATGTTTCCTCTTTCCTCAATATATATATTATTAGCTATATATAATATATTACTTTCAGAATATAGAATGAATAACAAATACGCTCTTTGTTCCAGAGAAATACACTTTTAGATCATCTCCTTTCCATTCTTTTTCTTCATTTGGCCATGCCTAATCTAATAACTAATGGAGACGATTGCTCTGTATTTCCTCTTGTAAAAAACTAGTCTTCATAGGCACCACGTTCACAGCTTACGTCCACAATATCTATGTTAGTTATACACCAAAATTTGAGCTAAGCAAATTTAAAAATTGTTCTACCTCTTGCGTCCGCTTTTTTTTACAGCAAACAAGAAGTTAACTACAAAAAGTTCAAATAAATAAAATCACCGCTACCGATTTGGTTAAATATGATGTGGAAAATATTCGAAAATAATTGTTGATATATGTACATGCACGCAACATTCTTATCTGATCCGATGAGGTAATCGCGTGTAGTCCTCAGTCTTATGTTCATTCTTCAAATTGTTTTATGTTCTGGTGATCTTTTTTACTGTTTTATTCTGTAGTTCTCGTTGAGCCTTAAAATATAGAGATGATATGCCTATGAAACCTCGAATGCTATTTTGGAGCGATAGGGCCTGGGAATCGCAGTACGATGCGTAAAGATTTCTCCGAGTGGGACCTAGATCTATAACGACTCCCGGTAGTCGGTCCGGATGCGGATCGAGCGCTCATTGCGTGCATACGCTGCAGAGCGCTCTCGGCTCCACCTTACTTCAGTGCGATGTACCGGGGCAGCGGCGGATGCTCTGACGCGATGTTTTTTTTTTTTTTTTTTTTTTTTTTTTGTTTTCGTTTTGTTTTTTTTTTTTTTTTTTGTTTTCTTTTTTTTTGTTTTTTTTTTCTTCTTTTAAAAACTTCAATGTCAAGAGGGTGTATCTAAGTAAGCCAAAAATCCCTCATATTATTAAAGAACTTACATAACTTGAATTAAACGAAAAAATAAAAAAACAACACTATAACATAATAAGAATTTATATACAATTTATCTTACTGCTGAACCAAATCCTCTCACTAATGAATTCGAATCTTCAAGAGAATGCAATCTTTACGACGTCCGGTGTAGGTAGGTGTTTTTCGTCTAAGTAGGGAATTTTAATAAATAAACTAACCTTTTTTTTTTCCCAAAAGTCTCTTGCTTGAGCGTAAGTAACGGGAAAACCAGATTCACTGGCTTTGCATCTGCTCTCTATTCTAACTGAGAGCCCATTTTTTATAGATGAGAGTTTCATAAAAAAAACCTACGTTCCATAAGTTGTAATTTTTTATGACCAACAACACAGTCATCAAAAAATAAAGTGAAAGATATGGAAGAAATGTTGTACCGCACCTACACATCAAATGTAATCTCGGAAATATTGAAAAGCCTTTTTTGGTGTGTGGTGAACATTACGGAAAATGGCATAGGTAAATGCGTTCATTTCCTTTACTTTTTGGATCTAAGACTTTGGGAAAAAAGGTCAGTTGTATTATTAAAAATTCTACTAGCCAACAGAAAACACCTTCCGGCGTCGTAAAAAATTACTCTCACTCTCTATTTGTTCTCTTTCTATTATCTCTCTTGCGTTTGATCTTTCTCTCTGTCAGTCAGTCCCCCCTCTCTCTCTCCTCTCCCTCTCTCTCTCTTTCTCTTCATTGCTAATAGTATATATATATATTATATATATATATTATAATTAAGACATTGAAAAACGAAGTGTTCCCAAAAATATCGACGCTTAAACATTTCGGTTTTATATTAAACCATCATCAGGATCAGGAAGTTGTTATTTTTTTTGCACTAACAACACAGTCATCAAGAAAAATAAATTTCAAAGATAATGGAAGAAATTTTGTAGCACCAACACATCAAATGTAACCTCCGAAAATTGAAAAGTTTTTTGTGTGTGTATGTGAACTATACAAAAAAGCAGTTGATAAATGCGATCATTTCCTTTGCATTTGATCTATATGGTTTCCGGTTCGTACGCCATTTTCTCTTTGAACGCAAACACAAGCACAAACTCCCTACTCTCTGTGTCTCGCTCACTCTCTTGTGCGCAGTGAATCTGTTTTCACGTTACTTACTCAAGCGAGAAGACTTTTTGAAAAAAAAAGGTTAGTTTATTTATCAAAATTCTACTAGCAACAGAAAACACCTTCCGGGCGTCGAAAATTACCTCACCCTCTCTTTGTTCCTCTCTATATCTCTCTTGCGTGATCTTTCTCTCGTCAGATTCAGTCTCCTCCTCCCCCTCTCTCCTCTCTCTCTCTCCCCTTCTCTCTCCTCTCTTTCACTGTCATGTATATATATATATATATATATAATTATATATATATGATCAAGACATTTGAAAAAACGAAGTGTTCCAAAAATAAGATGAATTTATTTATCGACGCTTAAACGTTTCGGTTTATTATAAAACCATCATTTCAGGATAGATTATGGGTTGAAGAAATTATGGATATTTTGAAGAAACGAAAGAGTGTGGAAAAATATTTATAAAAAGTTGTAACTGTATTTGTTCAGTGTTATATTTTTTTGAAAGACTAGCCGCGATCCGCACACGCCGAAGATGTCATACGGGTTGACGTAAACTCGAAGAAATGCATTCAACAAAAGATGAGAAAAAGTATTGATGGACTGATGTTATGGAAACAAAGGGAACAAAACGGGAATGATAACTTAAATAATTAAATAAAGCCTTTGTATGTAGCTAAAAACGGTGATATGTTGGAAAAAGCCAGGTCAGCAAAAGGGGGGCAAAAAAATAAAGGATAAATAGCGTACTCGCATCGTTGTTATCTATTAAAAATAGCAGCAATGTCGGCACCCCAGAAGTCGAGCGGAGAAGGGTGAGAAGTACACACACTGCGGTTGGAAGGCGGATTCGTCTTAAAATACAAAGTATCCAGTCTAGATGTGATCAGGAATAGCCCGTGCGTGTGAGTCAAAATGGCTGAATATGGAGGTGCTAGCCAAGAGCTGATCACAATGATATTAGAGCTCCGAGACTGAGAACGAGTGATGATGACGTATAACTTAGGAATAGGTACTATAATGGACATTATATGATATATTTATAATATAATCCATAAAATTTGATTTGATATAGATAACAATATGACAATGTCGTTACTCCACAGGCATCCAACTGTTGCAGGTGTTTCATGCCTTCCTACATGTTTCGTTAAGGCGAAACAACTCATTCAAAACAGCTCTGCGCTTGCTGTGAGGAGCCGAACGTCCGAGTATCTGCACTATATGCCAGCATCTGAGTTACTTACCTCTCGAGCAGACGCAAAATGAACTCGGGGCTAGTGTGTTAATAAACCTATTAAATACATAGGTTTATTTATATATATTTTAAATGTTCCACCTGGGAATGAAATCTAGTCTGCAAGCGATTACAGTACGTATCATTCCTTATATAATGTTTTTTAACAAGTAAGTGAAGAGTTAATAAAAAAATCAGCTAACCTGTGAATGAAACTCGTACCAGATATAAATTTTTATGATAGCATAAGTTTTATCATTTTAGCATACTAAACTATTGCTCATTTTTATAAGGTTTAGTAATATAATACTAAAGAACCCATTAAAAAAGTTTAAAATCTATAAAAGGGAGTGCACTACTTGAATTTAGACAATTCCCATTTATATCCCTAAGTACTAATAAAGTTGATCACCCCACACACAATGTTACTTCAAACTAACCAGTGCGAATTAATCGTAAAAAGATAACAAGTTAGAAGTGCAAGAATGAAAGATAATATACTATATATAACAATTGTGTTTCTGCTAGATATTAACGACCCATAGAAGTGTTGATCAAGTCTCTGTGACGCTTAAAAATCAATCAATCCAATACAACTACATTATTTATCATAATACTTTATCTTAATTACCTGAATATTCTATACATAAGCATTTAATTAGTTATATTCTATTGTAATCACTATTGTTACTAAGATATTAATATATCTAATTATATGTACTAATCTATCCATTAAACTCTAACATTATATAACCTTATGACACTGTTAGTACTCTATTACACTCTTCTAAATTCTATTTAACAAGAAAATTATTATAAACAATGGATCAAGAAGACTATATATACTCATTTAAATACAAGAAAATGAATCAAAATATAGAGAAGAATGAAATTGAATAAAGAGGTTATATAATGGTCAATCATTTAAATTTCCCGTAAATTTTATCATTTCTGCCGGAAAAACGACCATTTATTCTTGATATTTACAATATAAAAGAAATAGAAATTATGCATATCTCTCAATTTTTATTTGTTTTTTCTTGGATCTTTTTTAATCTTTTTTTTTTGGCTTTTTATTTATCTTTATTCTGTCTTCTTTCTTCTCTTCTTCTCTTCTTCTTCTTCTTCTTCTTCTCTTCTTCTCTATCATCAATCTCATCATCTTCTTCTTATATCACAATTACTTCTTCTTCCTCTTCTTCTCTTCTTCTTCTTCTTCTTCCTAATCACACTTACTTCTTGTTCTTGTTCTTGTTCTTCTTTCTTCTTGTTCTTGTTCTTGTTCCTTCTTCTCTTGTCCGTTTTCTTCTTCTTCTTCTTCTTCTTCTTCTTCCTTCTTTCCTTCGTTCTTCTGTCTCTTCTTATCAAATTCTACTTTTGTCTTGTCCCGTTCTTGTTTCTTGTTCTTGTCTTGTTCTTCTTCTTCTTCTTCTTTCTTCTTCTATCAAATTTACTTCTGTTCTGTTCTTCTTCTTCTTCTTCTTCCTTCTTCTTCTTTCTTCCTTCTATCAAAATTTGTACTTGTTTTTTCTTGTTGCTCTTCTACTCCGTTCTCTGTCTCGATACCCTAAATTATTATTCACAAATTCGTAACTTCTATCTTTCTTCTTCTCTTCTTTCTTCTCTTCTCTTCTTCTTCTTTTGCCTTTGTTGTGTTGTGTTGTTGTGTTGGTTCTTTCCTCTTTCTTCTTCTTCTTCCTTCTTCTTCTTCTTCTCTCTTCTTCTTCTTCTTCTCTTGACTGCTCTCCTTATTATCAGTATTAATAATAATTTGCTTTTTTCTTATCTCCTCTCTCGCTTTCTCTCCTCATCTCCTCTCTCTCTCTCTCTCTCTCTTCCTCTCTCTCTCTCCTCTCTCCCTCTCTCTCTCTCTCTCTGACCTTCTTTTTCTCATCATACATTTCCTCCCACAAATTTAACATCTATAAAACACTTATGCACATTTTGTTTCTCTATGTTCCCTAGTCGGAACTAGAAATGAGGTCCCGTTCATAATTTGCACGTATCGAAAAGTTATATATATATATTTATATATATATATATTATATATATTAATATATATATATATAAGCCATTAATAAGAACTGTATATATTATTATATTATATATATATATATATTATAATATATAATATATATATGCATATATGTATATATATATATGTATATATTATTATAGTATATAAATATATTAAGTAATTAAGGATTTTTTTACTTTGTTGTCAGGAAAAGTTGAATCGCGCTATTAATAATGGCTGCACAAAACTGGTTTTGTGACACTTTAAATGTGTCGGCGGAAACTTATACTGTTCGACCCAAGTGAATTGATGATTTATTCACTCTTGTTCTGATTCTTTCTTTTTTGATTATCACAGAAAATATTCAAAAACGGTGCCAAAAAAATCTAAAGAGAGATTTCTATTTTCTCATAAAAAAAAAAACTGTTTTCTTTTTTTATCATGTTAGAGCACACACGCACGCTTATATAAAAAAAATTTACTCTGGTAATGGTGGTCACCAGTGAGAAACTCTTTCAACTTTTGTCTCCTAGAGGAACGCGTCATTATACTCTGACGACCTTCTGGTGCTGGAGGAAGCAAACAAACAGTTGAGCAAGCTGATAAGTAACAACATCCTAAATACTGAACCCGTGTTGTTTATTCCTGAGTGTAGTGTTTGTGGCTTTGGCCAGTATCTGGTTATCTTCTAGATGTTCTGCTTGTAACTCAGTTCTTAGTATATTAAATTCAAGTTTCCCCATTTAAATAAACAGAAATGCATTTATCCGTTCCAGCTCCCACCAAACACCCTAATTTTGTTGGGTTATGTTTAAATAGAATGTAATGAATTGTGGTGTAATATGTTTTAATGTTTATCTTTTTATAAAATAGTTATTTTCTTTGGTGTAATAAACTTAGATGTTTTTGGAATATTTGGATTATTCGGACTATTCGGACTATTGTCCTCATCTTTATTGTTATCTGCAACAACGTTTCAGCCGTTGTGCCCTTTGCGCCTTCTTCAGGTATTTTCTTGTTCAAGACTTTGGCGCAACCTTCTTCAAACTCTGAGAACGCTTCTTGTCATAAGCGGGCGAGCCTTAAATTGTTTTGATTAACTTGTTAACATAAACATATAAAAGAAGGCTCGCTCAGTAGCCTTCATGTTTTACGGTCTTGCAAATGAGATCTCAGGAAACTCTAGTATATGGTAACATACATGTAAAAAACGCACTGACAAAAAGTAAAAAATAAGTAAATTATTCCTCTAGAAAAAATATATTTTAAAAAAAACCACAGATATATAGACTTTACAAGTCCCAAAACTAGTGTAAAATCGTAGCTTGATGCACTTTTTTATCAAATTTCTCATAAACGCTAAATATATATTATTCTTGCTTTCTGAGTGTGTTTTTTTTTTCTTTTGTCCACTATAGGTCCTTTTCTTTAATAAATACCCTTCTTTTTTCCCCCAGATTTCCGTTTGATTTTTTCCAATTAATTTTAGTGGTTTTATCTAGGGATTTTCAACCCACCGGATTCAAGATTTAGCATGCTCAAAAAATGGATGATTTAGCCTATAATATTATAATAAAATGATGAAAGTATAATACGAAATTACTTATATTATACTTAAGTATTAAATACTATTAATAAGTATATTATAAAGAGTTTTATATAACTAAATTAGAGATACATACAAACCACACCCCTCAGAGCAGCAATACTACCGCAGGCGCGGGTTCCGAAGGGAGCCTGGTCGAGGTATAATTACCCAAAGCTCAAGCCCTGGACAAACTGTAGCCAGATGCGCAGTAGCGACGAAGACCCTATGTCCCAAAGAATGAAATCCAATTACACCCCATCGAGGGGTAAAGAGACAGTGGTGCAAACGTGGGCTCGGAACTTATTGGCTAGGAACCAAAGCGAGGGTCAAACCGGGTAACGACCGCGGTAAGAATAGTGACTCGGATGGACTGCTATGTGCCTGCTCTGGGATTCGGAAGAGTGGTAAAGAAAGTAGATAGCAGCGGGCCGTCTGTGCAGGCACATCAGAACTGCAAGAGGTGAAAGGCCAATAAAAGAACAAACGCTATGTGAAGATAAAAAGTCGCCAGCCGAGACAAGGTGATAAGAATATGAGGCATGATATGCAACTCAACAGCCCAGAGTAACACAGTATATGTGATGGATATGAAGAGCGTGGTCTCGGATACGACAGTACAGCGGATGTCTGCTGACTATCCAATATCGGCTTGTGGCCCACTGTACCTTGTGTGAACGAAGGGGCTCAAATCAGATAGGAAACATTTGCTCCGCGCGGGGATAGTGAAGAGGTGCTCAGTTTAACCTCAATGGTGTCAGATGCGAACAAAATTCGTGCTATACCGAATTTTTCCATGCGCTCGTGAGACACAAGATCGTGCGCAAAAGGCTGTACAAGACATAGTGCTTAACCCGTGTTCTATTAGAACTCCCCCGTGAGAGATAACGACTCGCTGCGATAAAATAAGTATAGAGAGACCTGTCAACATGCCCAAAAGACCTATAGTGTGAGTCAATAAGCCCCAGGGAGTAAAGTTCCTGTGGCACGACCCCAGATTCGCCTGCACCATTGTGATATTTTGTGTTCTAAACAAACCAAGTTTTAAGTAAAATACCTACCACTAGTCGGTGATATTAATTGCACCTAATAGCGAGGGGCTGTGTAAGAAGTTAGAGTCCAATTTGCATACCTTCAGTATGATGTGTCATGTGGATTTGTGCCAATATCAATGAGATGCCTTGACACTAGGCGTATTATAGGTAAAATCAAGGCAAAAAGCTGTACGTACACACACCGCGTTTATTCCAATGATATTTACCATACAATTTCTCAAAAATCAAGTTGGATAGCTCCACGTACTCAGCCCTTAAATGGTGGAGGCCAACATATAAGTGATTACCCGGGTCGTCATAGTAAGAGACTCGATCGCCGCTATTATCAATCTCAGCTTATTAAGGATAAAGTGGTTGGGTTATAGCTCTCTAATACTCTTATAGTTAAAGTGTAAAAGTTTATGAATCCCATAAATTTTAACTGATATCCGTTACAACGTCTTGAAGTACGATCCTAGTCACAACACACCACGCACTCTGATTGCTCACAAGAACTTTTCTAACCCCAAGCCTAGTGTGACCGCCTAGCAGCGTGCGATATGTAGTGTGCTCGAGTTTTCACCGACCACTCGCCCACGGTAGCAGGGCGAGACTCTTTGGTCCAGCCAAGTTATTTAGCTCTAATAATGATGAATCTACTTCATTGGCAGTCTCCCAATTAATACACAATAAACAAGAAAGAAGTATATTCCACCATTAATCTCGAGTATGTGGCAGAAGTATAATACTGCAGCACGCTTATTAATATGTGTATCAAGTTAAATAATCACTGATTAAAGGGAAAATAAGAAAAAATTAAATCAACTTATATTATAGATTGTATATAATGAAAATAACTAATGATAAAAGATAACAGAATACAAGCAAATTGAATGAAGAGTATTTCGTGCGAGTAGACTCTAGCTATATCTACTAGTGTGAGGAAGTGTCTGTATTTACTGAAAAGAATATATGAGATATCTTTAGCCGAGGACAAAGTCTTGACATATGCTCAAGATCTTGTGAGAAAAATAAGAAAATAATGAGTATAATAAGAGGGAATCCAAAATCTGACGCAGAACCTAGTCACCTAAATAAAGCAGTATGAATATGAGTAAAGCCTTCTCGAACTCTATGAGCTGTCCTTAGAGCTGAGGTGACTGGCGGAGCTATCAGAGCGTCCAATACGTGTGATATATAGGACGAGCGCGATCAACTCTAATCTCTCTGTCCCACTGTGAAAACTACCAAATGGCAGTGAAATATAAACTATAGAGTTAGCTAATAATTAATAATGAAGTAATATCAAATCGAAGACTGTTACATCAATATACAACTGAATCGAAAAATGAAATGTACCATCATAAAACATCCACATACGTCACAAATACAGCACCCTAACCCGCAAACTACTGATTGTTTACGTAGTGATATGTAGCTATTGAGCCCTCTGCCAATAGAATAAATAGACACCGTGCAATTAGATAATTAAAAATGAACATACCAATACAGACCAATAAATGAGATGTATAAGCTAAGTATAGATTAATCGTCAAGTTCATTGAAATCTCTGAATATACGTCAATCAATATTCTCCGGTGACTTGGCGTACTAATAAAAAACTTATGTCGAACACTTTTTAATAAACCACATTCTAGAGTAGTCTCTAGACTATTTGTATTGGGGAAAATAAAACAAAAAAAGAAAGAACTTATCAAACGGAAGAAGAAGAAACCAAAACACAGGCAAAAATCACAGGGAAGCCCTGTTAATATTAGGTAAATTGTGAAAAAAAAATGGTACAACACAACTGAGAAACCAGGCAAGAGAACAAGAAAAAAAAAGAATATTGGACAATTAAGCGGTGTGTGTTAAATTATATAGAGGAAAAAAAAAAAACATAACTATCTTGCTTCTAATTAGAACCTCTCCAAAATATTTTTAATGTCGTCACAAAAAATACCGAATCAAAAGGCAAACATAGTAACTAAGTGAGCGTCCCAATAAGATTAAGAAAAGGGCGGAAAATTTGGATATCAAGAGAAGGGATGAAACCATTCAGAAACACGCAACTGGCTGCAAGTCCTCAACATTGTAACTTACTTAGGAAGAGTCACAGAAGACCTGAAGGAGGACTTGCTGTCACTCACGACCTCCAGCTTAAAAGACCATCAGCTAACAACTTGATGGTGAAACTCAAACCACCAATAATAATAATAATAATAAATAAAATAATAATAATAATATATAATCTTAATGAATCGAATAATAATAATAAATAATAAGAATTTCGGTGACGGTGATTACCAAATGGAAAGGTCCCCCAGATGTTTGGAAATGAGGACTGGTAAGAATAATGAATCGAGAGAGAAACAAGACCCCGGTACAGACTACATTCGTTATAAAGTATCGAAGCTAGAATTACTTAAGATCACGATTCCTGAATAGTATTATAACTTAAAACAAGTAACTTATACTAAATACAATAAGATATTCAGAATATAACTCCTGCGAGACTTTCCAGCGCCTGATTCTCTTAAGTTGGAATTCTATGCTACGCACTTTTTTAATTGTTACCTCAAAGTCTTTACAAATCGAATGTTTTGTATCACGAGGTGTCATTGGTGAAGAGAGCGAGAAAATAAGGCCGCCGATGGGCGTAGGTGAGGTGTTTTTGTTGTTAATTTTTGGTGAATATTGCACTTGGAAAATAGGAGTTCCAAAGATTGTTATTCAAAAAATATC
This sequence comes from Doryteuthis pealeii, assembly GCA_023376005.1. Lineage (NCBI taxonomy): Eukaryota > Metazoa > Mollusca > Cephalopoda > Myopsida > Loliginidae > Doryteuthis > Doryteuthis pealeii. The sequence continues at coordinate 96,113,120 of CM042148.1, read as the reverse complement.
GGTATGATTTGCTTTTCTTTTCTTTTTTTTACAACACGACCAGGGAGATCCGTGTAAAACAACGCGTGTGCACTATAGCAGGAAACTACTAGCTGATAGCGCTTGTTTCGTTGTAGTTATTAAGTGGCACAGCTGTGATGACACCTAATCACAGGCTGGATTCCAGTGGATGTACATGAGTTTACACGCGGTGTCCGACAATCTACAAGGTTGATAGAGTACCACCTTAAATTTATTAAAGGTATAACAAATATATAGTAATATATGGAAGGTGTGTTGGAATGGTTTTATTGGGATGTTAATATGTTAGACCTATTATAGTTATGTATTAGTATATGAATTATATATATTATAATTTCTCTATCCAGACATGCGGTTTCCAGTGCGAATGTGTACGCGAACTCGTCAAACTGGATAGGCAGGTCACTACCAAACGAGTTGTAATATGCTTTGAATGTTGCATTTATTTATGTTTTCTTTTGTAATACATATTTAGGTTAAATCGGAAACGCCGAGATGTAAATATTACCCGTAATTTGATTGTATCACAGAGAGAATGCTACTCAAATGATGCACCAATAAGAACTCACGTGGTCAAGCACGTCTCACTGTTCACAGTACACCAAATAAATGTATTAGTGCCAGGACCATGAAAACAAGTTTACAGTAGTATAAATAAATGAATGTATGTGTGTGCCGTGTGTGCCATGAATGTAAGTGTAGAGTGTGCAGGTGGGCGCGAACTAGTCTGGGTATGCGCGTCGAAGGACTACAGTGGAAGCAGGAGGCTCTTTCAATATCAGTGGCCCAGCGCACATATCAACAGGATCAGGTCAGAGAGGCCACAGTACGCATTCCCTGTCGTCAGACAATTCTTTGAGCGATTGAAAAAAATGTTTTGGCGTATGAAAGTTTGGACGAAGAAAATATTTTTATTAGAAACTTATTAACATCTGATAGTTTGAAGGTTGAACCTCTTACGCCTTATTAATACACAAATTGAATAATCTCATGATCTATTACGAGAGTGATATCGAGCTTTCATTACGACGTATATTGATGATAGAGATAGAGAGTAGAGAGGAGAGAGAGAGGAGAGGAAGAGAAAAGAAGAAGAAGAATGGGTTGGACTACAATTATCGAAAAAATATTTTCGAGCTTAGGCCAAGCTCTCGAATTTCTTCCGATACTCAAGAACTCCAAATGAGAGTGACATTGAATCAACATCTCATTAACAGTAATAAAAATAATGAGCTAACTATGAGGATAATCGTTTCTAAAACATAATTAAGATCAACATGAAATAAATGAAATTAATGATCATTTTATGAAATATTGGTTTTCATTTATTCACTTTATAAAAGATATTATTTATTCATTTGTGACGTCAGATAACTTGATAAAGAACGTTCTTCTATTATATCTATATAGACCGGCTATATAACGAGCGCCCTCTCACAACTACGTTACATAGTAGGACCTCAAGTGTGAGCAGCTCACGCCGAAAGAATAAACAGACATACCTCAAATATAATCATTTACAATATATTTTTCCCAATATAACATAACGCACCTAAATGCCCGCCGCCCCAACCCTGAAAACCGGACTAGCAGAAGGCAGTACATACCCTGCTAACACGGTCACAACATAACTCAAAAAAAACAGCTGCGTTATAAATAGTTCACCAAGCCCTAACCTTGTAGGACTTAAACGTTAAGACAAGTAATAATGAAATAAGCGAATTAAAAATATATAATTATTAAAAAATCAATAGTATTATTAAACAAAATTATTGTGAGTATGTATATATATTTTATGAAGGTTCTGTTTTCTCTGGGTCAGCCAGTATATAAACATTTTATGCAAGTGGTATGGAATACAACCAATACAATAGGAGATTTAATGTGTAAAAGAGAAGTATGATTAAGTCGAGTCCTAAGAGTGGTGTGTGAACGCGGTATGTGATAAATAGAGAAGTTACAACGAGTCCAGGATTTTAGTGAGTTTCACGATAATTGGATTTAATTGCGGAGTATGAGATATTAACGGAAGATAAACATGCTGCAACCTGAGTGTGTCTTAGCTTATTAGCAGGAGATGTAGTGAAGTGGAAATTCGTTTTGTGTTGTAATCCTGCTGTGTTGGCAATGGTCTGACTGTTAGGTCTTTTATTATGTAATTAATTAAATGTTATAAGCTATTAATTATATAAGAGTATAAATAAAAAAAGGAGTATAAAATCGGCCATTGCGAGCTGATTAGTATATAATCATGTTTCTGTTCTCGATGCAATGGTATCCTGGATTTATACCTTAGTTGTAAGCAAATTAAAGTGATATAACCGCAAAAAATGGCTCCCTGCGATTTTTGTAAGCTTTCAAACCCAATTTACCTTAAGTTCGCTCTTCCACATATATAACTAGGCGACTCTATTCTCATGACGCTAACTACTTCATAACCATCAGCACGTGAAAAGACAAGACACAACTTAGAATTCAATCGCTCTGATAACCAGAATAATTACCATAGTCGGAAAGTTAACCTCCTACGTGACCGAGCATACTTATTATCTGAGTGAAAGATTAAATGGACTATTCAATAGTGGATAATAGATCAGTAAATATAAGCCACGACGACAAACACCCATAGAAAAAATTAATGTAAAAGCTTGTGTAGTATATTAATAATTATAAGGACTCCATTGATCGTTAAATTAATAATTTTATAAATACCTAGAATATTTATATTTATAGAGAGAAGAGAGAAGAGAGAGCATTTTTATAAACTTATTCGTCGTTTAAGAAATTCGATTTCAGAGACTGAGTTCAAATCCTTGGAGTGTGAATAAACAGTGTTGATTTATATACTATGGTTTATGATTAAATTATCCTACAGACCAGCAAGTATATATATACCTTAACGAATACACAATGTCGCCGGCCTAGAGGGTCGTATGTATATGGAAAAGTTATTGGTAACAAATGTGTAAATTATTCATTGGCTCATAACTCCGATTGGATAATAATAATAATAAGAATGAATATAAGTAATGAATAATTAAGAAAATTAATATTTATATGTACACAAATAAATAATGAGTGCAACAAGAAGTAACTGTCAGGAAGGATGAAACTAAAATAACAAGAGATACTAGTGCAAGTGTAAGATAGAGAATGAAACACAAACATATAGTTAGACGAACATTCTCGTTAAAGATGAATGTAAAAGAATGAGAAACTTGTGAACATAGAAACAACGAATACGTATTAACTTCTTGACATAAGCAATATCTAGCTCACAACGGCTAGTAAGACACACATAATACGCCTCCTTCATCATATTGGCTATTTGCTATCCATAATTTAGATTCATTTCTCACCGAAGTGTAATGACAAATAAGAAAATTAGTATAAATATTAAACCAAGAGAAAACATACAACACGTATAAATAATATCACAGTTAATTGCGTGATTAATGAGAAAGTGAAATCTGTTACATATTCTCTGGTGAGAGGAACTTCTGAAAATAAAATAGAACGTTCATCTTTAGTCCCAGCAAAAGTAATAGCACCATGCATTCTAACGTGTATATAAAATAACAAAAAGAAAAGATACAATAACAATGGACCTTGTGCCACACACATTTAACACAGAAGTGAAGTCAGAAGGAACCAATAGCATAATAACTAATGGACAAATATTCTGGACCTTTGCCCATGAAGATTCTAAAATAAATTTATGCACACAAAAGTAAAGAATAACAAATGTTTTGATTAACCAGTTTGTAGTTAGTCGCAACTTGGAACCCAACAAAATATGATAGAAAAGAGTTTGGTAATAATATTCTGGTACACGTAGAGTGAATGGTTTGGAAACCACATTCCTATAAGCGAGCGGTAGCAACCTTGACAATTCTTGCCTAAATACTACTATAGAATCACTCGAGCGGAATGGAGGCTAAAGGAGACGGTCTGTCATCTCAAAGACGGCCATGGAAGAAGTCGTAAGAGGCCAATCGAGTCAATTCAGTCCTTTGATTGTGAACCAAACCAAAAGCGAGTAAAAACTGATGAATTAATACTGCTTCACTATGAATGATACTCACGTTACTCATGCCACATCGATGTCAATCTTCAGTCGAGGGAGGAAAAGAAGAAAACAAAAAAGTAAATGAAAAGAAAAATGCAAATATAATAGAACTGAAAAAAGAGCACAAAGGCTCGTGTAATTTTAAAAAGTATCGATAAGTGAAATGAGAAAGTAATATTTCAAAGAAAGACAAGCACACCGTGTAACAACTATATCTGTCATATACACAACATGATGCGAATAGAACAACTCGTAATAAGATATTTAAATTATACATCACATTCTTTGCGAATGAACCTTATCACTCACTTATTGAAACAATTTTTTTATCTATTTAAACCCATAGAGTGAACCCTAACAGGTACTAGAGGCGCTCGTGGCGTCGTAAAGGTTATCGTCGTAAGTATTGGATTCGCTACGCAAATTCAAATCCTGAACAAAGCTGTTTACATGTCATAGTATTAGTAGCTATGGGAAAGCATGAATCCAACTAGTTTCCCTTTATCTATGGCAAATAGAAAGGCAGACCTGGGTTCGTTAATCTTGCTATGAAAAACCAATCTAGGAGAAGGAAAAACTCATATTCGCATCCAAGACATGCTCAATGATAGTAGTTGACTCGATACTTAATCAAGTTATGTGATAAAATCCTTTTGAATTTTCTTCGTAAATTCACATGTGATGTAATGTATTCCTTTAACCCCTCCGACATGGGAAATACACGACAAATATGTATTTAACCAACCTCTGCGCAAGAAAGGAGTTTACACGAGGTCGATTTTTTAGAAGAAGTTTAACCAGGTTTGAATTAAGAGTTTTCCTTCTCTTAGACTGAGGACGGAACCCTGGTGGCTAAAGCAGCCCATGACATGTAACACTCCACTTTGGCCGTTAGGCGAGACGGGTGGTCAGAGAGGCCCATCCGATCAATCGGCTAATTACGTCAAGCCCTAGCACCTATATGCTTGTTTCGACCCTATTGCTCTTATGGTAACCTCAAACCTTTTTTATCATATAGGCAGTGTCGAGAGTATGACGTTAAATACTATCTAGTGGTGAGTTTCCAGTTTCGAAGCTCTGCACCCTTCCATTGCTATTGCTAGAATAAGTAGATTCATACCTTCCCAAGGGATTAGTGTGCTATGTGAAATACCAAATAGACTTGATAAGGATTTGAACTCGGTTCGCCATGTTTCATTTCCTACGAGGATAACGTCCACAGCAGGCGTCAAATTACAAGTACACCCAATTTGGCATCTGAATTTCCTTCTCCAAGGTCAGTTTCCTTATCAAGGCTAAAGTATATATAACATAATTATTTAATATGTTTATGATTTGTCGATGAAAACAAAAACAGATGATACAATTTTTGTAGATTAAAAAAACTAGGTACAAAATAAAAACACTCTCCGGGTGATGTGAAAATAGATTTTTGAAATATATTGCCTGAGAGGTGGGAGTAAACCAATTCAATGTCAGCGAGTTTGTACCCTAAGTAAGTAAAATCATCAAATTCATTAAAGGATTAAAAAAATAAAAACAATTTGAAATGTAAACTTAAATATATATTTAAAATAAAACAAACTTTATATAGATAATTATACCGGTCATGTATTTTATTAAAACTTGTTTAAAAAAACAATGAGGGACTGTCTAATGTTGCCTGTTCAAAGTTTTGAGTGTATTTATCTATGTTATGACGATTTTGGGTAATGTGACGTAAGCAGTGACTTAAATTTTGTGTACAGACAAAAACGGAAGCGAATCTCCATTATTAACGATATTATAAATACATATATAAAAAAGAATAAAGACCAAATCATCCGTACAGTCTAAGAAAAAAAAACAGCACCGAAACGACAGGCCAAAAGTAAAAGCACCGAAATAGTCGACTATGCTTTTTATTCTATATATTTTATTAATATCTATTTAGTGGCTACCTTAATAAAATATCATCTGCGCCAACCTCTTCAGAGTCAGAATTATCCTGATTATCCTTTAGGTGAACTAGGTAGATAGCATCTGGCTCTTTCTAGGTTTATATATATATATATATGTATATATATATATAAAGATAAGATTTTGGATGTTTGTTTTTAGAAGCATTTTTTTGATAAAGTATATATTATTATTATATTTTGCTTGAAGGCAATTACAAGCGTATATCGTATAAAATTCGATAATTATAGAAAATAATCATTGACAAGCAAAAACTCGGCAAACAATGTGCGATACGTAGAACATCGTTACAGGCCTGTTTCGACTTTTGCCGAGTTCGCTTGTCATGATTTTTCTAAATTATCGAATTTATACGATATACGCATTGTATTTGCCTTCAAGCAAAATATAAATAATAATAATATATATACAAAGATATATATTATTATATATATATACATATATATATATATATACTATATATATTCTCTCTCTCTCTCTTCTCTCTCTCTCTCTCTTCCTCTCTCTTCTCTTCTCTCTCTCTCTCTCTCTCTCTCCCCAGAGATACATAGCATTGAAGAAGCTATGTAAAATGAAACACCTTTGCCCATGAATGAATTCAGTTATCTATATATATTATATACGCAATAAACCGAACATTTATTTTATTCATTTTTTAAGCATATAAGCTAAGCGACAAAAGAAATTGTGGTTAGCTAGCTGATTATACGTATTACATTAGCTTCTCGATTTTAGCTCTTTTGAATGAGGAGCGAAACCGGTCAGCTAGCTAACTACATTTACTCATAACTCGAGAGAAAGGAATGATTCATGTCTTTCGAATAGCATTAGCGCGAAGTGAATCGTAAACTTCCTTGTCCAAGATTTGAACTCGGCCGACGACACTATTTCTTATAACGATAATCCCTTCACAGTTTATGTATGCCTTAAAAAGAAAAACCTCGACTACATACCTGTATATAAAGAATACTAGATTAATAAAAATAACATGAAGAAAATAAGATAAAAGAATTTTTATATCGAGCTACATATATTTTATGAATGAAAAACAAAGTCCCTTTTGTCATTAAAATAAATTGCTATTTATAAAGCTATCATTTTCTTTCTTCGAGAATATCCGCGTAAAACCAGCAGAGAAGGTCGACAAACTTATTCGCTAACTGCCGCGCGTACTGATGACATTAAGATCCAACGCAACATATTTCCTGAAAACTCTTGTAATCGGTTCATAAAAAGTAGATTGCCCCAGTCATAAAGAACTCAAAATGTCGGAACTAAGCCGTCGGCCATGAAAATCCTCGCAAAGAAGCCATTTTGTTTTTTGTTTTTTTGTTTTTTATTAGTATGATTCGTACAAGAAGCGGGAATAAATAATCCACATAGTGACCTTAATCTGACTACGACTGTTGAAGCCAGAGAACTGAACCGTACTCATTTGTATTTGATCATTGGCGCGCGCTCACACACGCACACGCACACACACACACACACACACATACACTCACACTCACACTCATTTACGCACGCACACACACGCAATCGCGCAGACATCTTGAAGAAGTCACCAGACACCGACTAAATACACACACGCATTGTTTTTTATGCATAACACACACACTCACACACACGAAGACAGAAGAGGTAACCAAACCGACTAAATACGCACACGGCAAACGCATGTTTTCACACAAACGCATACACACACGCACACACACACACACACACACATAGGCAGACATAGTAGGTAGTGTCTTGGGTATGACGTTAAACTGCATCTAGACTGTAGTTTCAATTGTGAAGCTCTAGGGAATGTGGAGTACTCCTTCATCGCCTTTACTCTCAGGTCCATTCTGATCCGGAGTGCAAGTGCTTGTTAGGGTCCTATCTGTGGGTTAAGTAGGACAACATGAGTGCAACATCTGTTTAAAAACTTGAATTTTTAAAAAAATGGATAAAGCAAATGTCTTCTGCGTGATATGCCGTAAAATCCAACCCAACCAACCAACCAACCAACAACAAGAGTAACTAGCAGCCTTTCTTTCTCTCCTTTCTTCTCTCTCTCTCTCTCCTCTCTCCTTCTCCTCCTCTCTCTCTCACACACACAACACACACTCACTCACGAGCGCGCACGCGGGTGGTTTAATGGATATCAGATATATGGGAATAGACACAGCGAGACGAGTTCAAATCCTGGATGAGCTGTTTGCTTTTCACATAGACGAGTCCATTTGCTAAGACTCTAACCCATTACACCACGCGCCCTCCAACTCTCTCTCTCTTCTCTCTCTCTCTCGCTCTCTCTCTCTTCTCTCTTCTCCGCTCTCTCTCTCTCTCTCTCTCTCTCTCTCTCTATATTAATATATATATATATATATATATATATATACGAGCGTCATTTTAAAAGTTCAGGGTCTGAGCAAGACATTCTCATGGAATGTGACAAAATAAGAAAATTATTTTTTTAATATACTACACCTCCTTGTGGTCCCAATGCTTCTTCCATCGGCGTTACAGTGATTGGATTTTTACTAAAATAAGACTTATCAACAGCAGCCATGACGTCATCATTTACAGCGTATGAACTTTTCTACTCACACTTATATATATGAATATATATATATATATATATATATATATAGATAGATAGATAGATACAAGGTGTGTCAAAAAAGTATCGTGATTTTTTGTACTTTATGACACACCTTGTATTCTGGAAAAAATAACGTCCATCATTCTTCAATTCTATCTTGTTAAATCATTGGTACATTTTGACAACCTTGAATTCTGAAAGAAATTAATGAATGGAACGTTATTTTCATTTTTTCAGAATACTTTTCTGACACACCTTGTGTATATATATAATATATATATATATAATATATATATGTGTGTGTGTGTGTGGTGTGTGTGTGTGTGTGTGTGTGTGTGTGTGTGTTTATGAAAAAGGGTAACTTAACGGAGAAAGCAAAAATATCGGTGAGTCACAACTTTGACTTTCGATAAATAATTAACTGAATAAGTCGGTGTTATGAATGAATTAAAAGTGACCAGTACCTTTGTAGAGCAGATTTATTTAATATATATATATATATATATATATATATATATATATATTATATAATTAGGCGGAGTGGCCTAATGTCGGTATCAGCCGGACAGCGGGGAATCCATCCCTTTTCGCTAGCGCTAGTCCAGGAAAATTGTTTTTGCTGAGGTGGGTACATGTACCGTAAGCTCCCGACTTTTCCTACGCAGATCAGATTATCCAATCTGCGCTACTCATATGCTGAGTTCGTTGGGACCAGTATCTGAACCAGGAACATTGCGATTCTTAGGTGGGTGCCCTACCGACTGATGTGCGCACGTGTGTGTGTGTGTGTGTGTGTGTGTGTGTGTGTGTGTGTGTGTGTGTGTGTGTTTAAAAAGAAATCTCATTGTGCGTTTGTTAAATACACCAGCTCACGATATTCAGTGTGTCCATTTATTCATTTATTTATAATAAATTCTTCTAGGAAAAATGTATACGAAAAATTATATATGTTCATTTTAGTTCTCAATTATGATTGATTCCTGTCAAGGAAAGTCTTGATAACTTCTACCATTATATATACTAGCAAATATATGCACCCTCTGGGTGCAAGTATCTAAGTTTTAATATAATAAAATATCATATTAAATTAGAAAGGCTAATGAAACTGAATAAGAATGCAAATAAAAAGATTTGGCACAGAGGGGGTATGATTGCAAAATAGAACGACTTTGAAACTAACTCTTCCATCATTTTCCATCCCTCCCATCTTTCATTGGTAAATTTTTCTAATTTAACAATTTAGTTAAAATAGGAAGTAAAGAATAAAATGAGTTATTTATTCTTATTAATAGATTTCTTTAAGATTTATCTCGAGATTTTTGCTCATATTCAATAAGATAACAAACAATTAGAAATCAATAATACTAAGCATATATTTATTAAAATCAAATTTTTAATATCAATATGCAAATTTCCTTCCCGTTCACACTGTAATACGCTATTTTGTTGTATATATAAATACAATTGCATGTTATTAGGATATAGATATGGTCAACAGTCTTAATGATGTAAAACAATTTTATTAATAATTGAGGTCTAAATAAAAATAAAATCATTGAGAATGTGATGTAAATAACAAAGGGAATTGTGACTTGAGTAGTGATATAGTTTAGGTTACAGACAGACAAACCCACAATCTCCATTATAATAAGATACATATATATATATATATATATATATGTGTGTGTGTGTGTGTGTGTGTGTGTAAGAACGCGATTTTTATCTGTTCTAGTTATGTTTGTCGTTCTTTTTTTTTTTATTAATGTTCGGTTTTTTTAATGATGTCTAGGGGACAAATTGACATCTTTGTCGACAAGCGCCACCGTAACTTATGCAATGATTTCAACAGAGACGATAATTGTCTCTGAACTTTTTTCTCCTAAACTAAAGCAAATAAAAAACTATTGACCAAACGAATACAATTTTACGACCATGTATACATTCTTTTTTTTATATCAGGAAGACGCCTGATTTGATTTATTTTCTTTTATTTGATTTTGGCATTAACGAGAATTTCTTATTCATTTAACCCTTCCACTTCCGTATGCGATTATCATCATTATCATCATGTCGTGCAGGCAGCACGGATATCCATGACAATCTCTCGCCCGCCTTCCCTATCATTCATTGCACCTGGGAGTTCTTCCTCGCTGCAGCCAGCATCTTTACATAGCTGGTCAATGTAGGTCCTTGCTGGGCGTCCCACACTAGCATGTCCATGTGTTGGCTTCCACAGGAGAACATCGCTTAGTAGTTCGTCCTTGCTTCTCCAGAAGTGTCCTGTATGTCTAGTCCGTCTCACTCGGATGCTCTGTGAGATAGGGGGCAGGTGACCATACAGCTGTTCTCTAGTGGGGTGCTGTTTCCACTACGAGGTATATATTTACCAACCTCTCCGCACGAGCAGAATGTGACACAAGGTCATTTTAGGCGGAATTTGAATTCAGAGTTTTACCTTCTCCTAGATTGGTTGCCTAACAATGGTTAAAGAGCCCAGTCTGCCCGGTTATTTGTCCATAGCTGGAGGGAGAACAGTTGGGTGTATACCTTTCCTAATGGTATTAGCGCTATGTGAAATGTAGACAGCCTCGTCTATGATTTGAACACGAGTCGACGAGTCCATTTCCTGCGACTCTAGCCATTACCCCACGCGGCTACGAGGTATGTCAGAAAAGTCGCATTCTTCGATGTGAGGGGCATTGTCCACTGCGATTTCTTGCCACAGGGCCAGACGATCAACCATCATGTCTACAAAGAGATGCTGTGGCGTTTGCTTCGTTCAGTGCGTGAGAAAAGGCGAGAGATGTGGCAGGACAGCTCGTGTTGGCTTCACCATAACAACGCATCTGCGCACACTGCACTGGGTATCCGAGAGTTCCTGGCCAAGAAGAACATCAGTGTGTTGGGGTAACCTCCCTGCTCCCCCGACCTTGCTCCATGTAATCTTTTCCTTTGTCCCAAGCTCAAAGGGGTCATCAAGGGAACCCGTTTTGATAATATGCACGACATCAAAAAGGCCGTGACGACAGAGCTACGGAGAATCCTGGAATAATCCTTCCAGGAGTGCAAGCATGCGTGATAGAGAATAAATGAAAAGTGCATTAGACTCCAGGGGAAATACTTTGAAGTTTGTAGTTTGTGATTTATATTTGAATTTTTTTTTTACACCAGTCCTGGAACTTATCTGACATACCTCGTAGTTGAATTCCTTTGCACATGGTGCGATTATAGTCCAATTTCTAGCTCCGTTCCGTTTGCCGATCCGTACTTACCGCTCGGAGGGGGATTTTGCGGAGCAGGTTGCCCGTTATTTTAAAGAAGACCATTAGAAGTGCTTCAGGCTACTAATTAACCTACTTCGCTTAAAAATTGACCTTTTGTATAACTTGTCTGTGGCGGAGGGATTAGGTAAATATATATTCGAGCTTTATGAGTGATCAATTGTCAAGTGTGGAAAGGGTTAAATCCTACTTAACGGACATAGATTCCACTATCGTATGTCACTCCGCTGAAAGAACAAAAATACTAAAAATCAAGGAATTAACCGAATTTAATAAACTTTTCAGTGTTGATACATTAACGAATAAAAGATATAACGCACCAATTATTTTATTTAAAGATATTACATTTTTTTTAGGTCAATTAACTTTGAACCACGTATGTTTGTGAATCTGTGTTACGCCTCAAAGCGAAGACCGTTAGAGAAGGGTGGCGAGGAAGAGTCATCGACATCCGTGCTGCTGCTGCTGATGATAATGATGATCTGACCGTAGACCCTAATTAAAGTGTCCAGCAGGACTTGTGGATATATTTACTAAGCTTAGCTTAGATGTGGCACAAGGCCAGAAGTATGGGGCACCCAATGAGAATCGAACACGCTAACAATGATCTGCAAATCTAGCTTGCTAATCATTAAAACCACGTGAATTGGTTAACTCTAGTGGGTAGGATTGGACACAAAGTCACAAGTATAGAGAAATGGAGAAAAATGTCGGTTTCTTCGTCATCTTTGATTACGTATCCTTGCTTCTCGGATTAATTTTCTTTGTCGCTTGGAGGCGACACAAGTGGTTGCCATTGTGATATGGAGAAAAGACGCGAAAGTAGACCCCTTTCGCTAGACATGCCGAAGTTGGAGGACGCAGTTTCGTCTTTGTGTGAATAACCCTCTTCCCATGACCGGGATTTTCGTGACATTGGGTCACATATGCTATGTCACTATAATCCTGATACGACCAAAGGACATTATTTACTAAGTAGGTAACTAGACATGCTTTAACAAACCAAATACTGCCCATATTATATATATATATATATATATATATATATATATATATATATATATATATATATATATATATATATATATATATATTATAGAGAGAGAGAGAGAGAGAGAGAGAGAGAGAGAGAGAGGCGCGTAGGCTAGTGGTTAGAGTCGTGGAAAATGGACTCGTCGATTCGAGTTCAATTCCTAGACGAAGCTGTTGGCATTTCACATAGCGCGAATACCCTTGGGAAAGGTATGAATCCATATATTCTCCCTCCAGCTATGGTTAAATAGTAGGGTAGACTGAGCTCTTTAACCTTGGGTAGGTAACCAGTCTAGCAGAGAAATAACTCTGAATTCAAAATTCCTGAGGTCAGTCGTTGATTGGGTTCGTGGCATTCCTTGATGCACTAATTCTTTCCTATCGACTGTGCCAAAAGTGCGTAATGGTCCTACACAAGCCTTCACCACTATAAAACAAATCACTGTGTTGGTTGTTCACTGGAGGAACACTCATGCGTCGAAATTGACGAGAGAGTCCATTTATATATATAATATATATATATATTATATAATATATATATATATATAAAAAGATAAAGAAGATGACTTACCGGGGAATAAAGTATCGAGTTAATCGCAATATTGACGGTCGATACACGTATTAACTGAATTAGTCAGTGTTATAATGAATATAAAGTGCTCAATACGTTAATAGGACGGTACGAACTCCTATGGGGGGGGCATTGTTATACTGGGTTTTATTCAAGGTTTGATAAAAAAAAATGCATCAGGACTGAAGTTTTAATTCATTTATTTTTATTAAATTCAAAGGAAGACGTGTGCACAGCTGAGACGTTTACAAATAAGATCATAATTTATTCAGATGTGTGAGATATTGTTTTAATCAAGTGATTATGTACAGATGTCTAGACAAGTTAGGACTAATTTGAAAGAAAAAACGAAGTCAGTCTCAATACTTTTTGCATGTGATGTTTCTACTAAAACACAGGATTTAGTGAGCGTGGAGACGCGTGATGTAATGGTTAGAGTCATAGGAAATGGGCTCATCTACCCGAGTCCAAATCCTGGACGAGGCTGGTTGCATTTCTTCAGATAGGTATGAATTCAACTACCCTCATTCTATCTATGGGTAAATAGTAGGGTAAACTCGGCTTTTAACATTGATTTACAAACCAATCTAGAAGAAGGAAAACTCTGAATTCAATATTGTCAAACTCCGCTTAAAAAATGTTCGCATCCTGTTCGTATGGAGGGATTAGTATATATATATGAGGTGTGTCAAAATTATAGAAATTTTTTGTACTTTTTGACACAGCTTGAATTCTGAAAAAAATAAAGTTCTATTCATTTCTATCTTGGTAAATACAGCTACAAACTTGGTATTTTTATGACTCATCTTGTATTCTGAAAAGAATTAACATTCCATTCACGGTTCATCTATCTTGGTAAATACAGCTTCAAATTCAGCATTATATATACTAGCAAATATATGCACCCTCCGGGTGCAAGTATTTCAGTTTTAATGTAATAAAATATTGTATTAAATTAGAAAGGCTAATGAAACTAAATGGGAAATGCAGATAAAAAGATTTGAAACAGAGGGAGTATAATAAAAAATAGAACAACTGAAACATACTCTTCCATCACTCTCGTTTTTCATTGTTATTTTTTCTAATTTAAGTATTTAGTTAAAAGAGGAAATAAATAATAAAATGACAGTTCTTGTTTCTTTTTAATTTAAGGTTCATTGAAGAGATTTTTTATTATATCTATTAAAATAAAACCAAACAATTAGAAATCAACAATACTAAGCACATATTTAATAAAATCACATTTTTAATATCAATATGCAAATTAACCTTCCGTTCCCACAGTAAACCGCTATTTTGTTGTATATATAAATATAATTGCATGTTGTTAGAATGTAGATATTGTTAACAGTATTAATATGTAAAAAACATTTTATTAATAATTCAGGTTTAAATAAAAATAAAATCATTGGGAATGTGATGTCAATAATTAAGGGAATAGTGATATGAGTAGTAATATAGTTTCGGTTACAGACATAAAAGCCACAATCTCCATTATAATAAGATAATATATATATATATATATATATATATATATATATATATATATTATTATAGAGAGAGAGAGAGACAGACAGACAGACAGACAGAGACAGAGATATCCGATCTCCCTGACCAGCTAAAGAGACAATTCTTCCAGACTGTGGCTATATCGGTACTGCTGTATGGCTGCATCACTTAAACCCTAATGAAGCGCCTTGAGAATAAGCTAGATGGGAGCTGCACAAGAAAGCTGCGTGCGGTCTTGAACAAGTCGTGGAAACAGCATCCCACAAGCAAGCAACTGTATGGCCACCTGCCCTCCATCTCACAAACCATACGAGTAAGACGGACTAAGCATGCAGGACACTGCTGGATAAGCAGGGACGAGCTCATAAGCGACATTCTTCTGTGGAAGCCAACACATGGGCACGCTAATGTGGACTGCCGGGCAAGGACCTACATTGACCAACTATGTGAGGATGTTGGCTGCTGCGCAGAAGAACTCTTAGAGGTAATGAATGATAGGGAAGGTTGGCCAGAGACTGTCATCTGTGCTAATTGAGCGACATGATATATATATATATATATATATATATATATAGTTTTTTTCCATAGTTAGGGTCTTTCCATGTGTGGTTTAACCAAGCTGATGCAGGTAGACCATAAGGAGGGCTCAATGTGCCTAATACCCGGAGTAAGAGTCATGTTCTTGTGATTACCTGAAGATGCCGTATTAATACGGTTGAAATAAATTATTGGAATGAAGCAAGTTTAGAGTTTTTCTTCCTTTACTATATATATATATATATATATATATATATTAACCGTTTTAACCGAAGTTATCTATGTTCAAGTTTTTCTTATTTTCTTTGATATTCTTTATTTCATTCTTTCATCATTGCATTTTTTTCTTCATTCTCCTCTTCTTTCCACTCATTTTATTGTAAACAAACATTTCATACATTCTTTTTATTCATCTTATTCTCTACATTCTTTTTTATTCCTCTATCATTTTTTATTTTATTTTTTTCCTTCAACAATTATTTGAAATTCATTTGATTATAATTCCTTCTTTTTCTTTCATTTTTCTTTTAATTCATTCTTTCTTCATTCAACACTTCTTGCCATTCATTTTATTGTAAGTTTGTAATTCATTCCTTCTTTTTTTTATTCATCTGATGTTTTAGTCTTTCATTTTTCTTAATGTTCTTCTTCTTTCATTCAACATCATTTAATACATTTTATTATGTGTCATTATTTGCTTCTGTCTTTTTCTTTAACTCTTCTTTTACTTATTTTTTTCTTTACCGCGTTTTTTTTTCATTCAACTCTGTTAGTTATTCATTGTATTATAAGTCATTATTTCATTCGTTCTTTTTCTTTCATTTTTCATTTACTTCATTCTTTCATTACTACGTTTCTGACTAAATTCAACCATTCTTACCATACAGTTAGTATTTTCTCCATTCTTTTTTTATTCGGCATATAGATATTAGGCTTTTATTGTTCTTTTCATGGGTCATTATTTCATTGATACTTTTTGTTTAACCTTTCTTTTAATTCCTTCTTTCTTTACAACGTTTTTTTTTTCATTCAACACTTAGTCATTCATTTGATTATAAGTCATCATTCCACTCATTCTTTTTTCTTTCATTTCTCTTTAAATTCCTTCTTTCATTAATGGGTTTTCTTTCTTTTTTTCATTCAACCCTTTTAGTTGTTCATTTTATTATGAATTATTATTTAATTCATTCTTTTTCTTTCAATTCTCTTTAAATCATTTCTTTCTTTCTTTCTTTACTACGGTTTCTCTTTTTTTCATTCAATCCTTTTAATCATTCATTTGGTTATAAGTCATTATTTTACTCATTCTTTTCTTTCATTTTTCTTTAAATTCATTATTTCCTTAATGCATTTACTTTCTTTTCTTTTTTTCATTCAATCCTTTTAGTCATTCATTTGGTTATAAGTCATTATTTTACTCATTCTTTTTCTTTCATTTTTCTTTAAATTCATTATTTCTTTAATGCATTTACTTTCTTTTCTTTTTTTCATTCAATCCTTTTAGTCATTCATTTGGTTATAAGTCATTATTTCACTTATTCTTTTTCTTTCGTGTTTCTTTTAATTCATTATTTCTTTACTGTATTTTCTTTCTTTTTTTCATTCAATCCGTCTAGTTATTCATTTTATTATAAGTCATTATTTTACTCATTCTTTTTCTTTCATTTTCTTTTAATTCATTCTTTCTTTACTACGTTTTCTTTCTTTCTTTTTTTCATTCGACCCTTTTATTCAACATTTTTATTATAATCATTATTTACTCATTCTTTTTCTTTCATTTTTCTTTTAATTCATTCTTTCTTTACTACGTTTTCTTTTCTTTCTTTTTTTTCATTCTACCCTTTTATTCATACATTTTATTATAAATCATTATTTTACTCATTCTTTTCTTTCATTTTTTCTTTAATCATTCTTTCTTTACTACGTTTTCTTTCTTTTCTTTTTTTCATTCTACCTTTTATTCATACATTTTATTATAATCATTATTTTACTCATTCTTTTTCTTTCATTTTTCTTTTAATTCATTCTTTCTTTACTACGTTTTCTTTTCTTTCTTTTTTTCATTCTACCCTTTTATTCATTCATTTTATTATAAGTCATTATTTAACTCATTCTTTTTCTTTCATTTTTCTTTTAATTCATTCTTTCTTTACTATACGTTTTCTTTTCTTTCTTTTTTTCATTCTACCCTTTTATTCATACATTTTATTATAAATCATTATTTTACTCATTCTTTTTCATTCATTTTTCTTTTAATTCATTCTTTCTTTACTACGTTTTTTCTTTTCTTTCTTTTTTTCATTCTACCCTTTTATTCATACATTTTATTATAAATCATATTTTACTCATTCTTTTTCTTTCATTTCTTTTAATTCATTCTTTCTTTACTGCGTTTTCTTTTCTTTCTTTTTTCATTCTACCCTTTTATTCATACATTTTATTATAAATCATTATTTTACTCATTCTTTTTCTTTCATTTTTCTTTAATTCATTCTTTCTTTACTACGTTTCTTTTCTTTCTTTTTTTTCATTCTACCCTTTTATTCATTCATTTTATTATAAGTCATTATTTTACTCATTCTTTTTCTTTCATTTCTTTTTTCATTCTTTTCTTTACTACGTTTTCTTTTCTTTCTTTTTTTTCATTCTACCCTTTTATTCATTCATTTTATTATAAAATCATTATTTTACTCATTCTCTTTCTTTAACACTTCTCTTACTTCTGCATTTTTTCTTCATTCAACCCTTTTAGTCATTCATTTTATTATAGGTCATTAATTCATTCATTCATTCATTCATTCATTCATGCGCTTTATTTTCTGTCTCTTCTATCATTTGTCTCCTTCTTTCTTTATTGTCTTATTATACATTTTATTTTTTTCAATCAACACTTTTCACCATTTATTCTATTTTGAGTCGTTATTTCCTATTCTATTTCAAAAAAGTGAACCCTCTCCCCCCCACAACATCTCTCCCACACAACATCTCCCCACGCAAAACCCATTCTACTGAAATTTTTAATCTAACTGAAAGAAACTTTGCCATCTCACAAGTACTTGTGTAGGCAGTGTGCGTACACATGTGCGTACACGTTGTTATGCATATGTACTAACACCGATACAAGACCATGTTACACATACACACGAGGTGCAACTACCATGGCATCAAGAAGTCTGCGAAATTTGCTGGAGGGCAGTTAAAAGAATTAAGTTTAGATAGGGACACCCATGAGAGTTTACACGTGTATATATGTATGTATGAAGTGAGTGAAAAATGTGCGATAGGATCACACGTACCTACATCAACAATAACAAATAAACACACTCAGACATACATACACCCATACTTATGCACATATATATATACATATATATATATATATATATCTTTTCTTTCTTTTCTTATACATATATATATGTGTGTGTGTGTGTTAATGTGTATGTGTGTGTGCCCCTATCTCTCTCTTGTTTTATGGTTGTGTAGTGCACATGCGTATAAATAAGCATATACATATATGTATATATATATTATATATATATATGTGTGTGTGTGTGTGTGTGTGTGTGTATACTGATGTACTGCTATGAATTGAAATTATTGAAAAATATATCACCCATACATATGCATATATATATATATATATATACAAATATATATCT
Organism: Doryteuthis pealeii; assembly: GCA_023376005.1. Lineage (NCBI taxonomy): Eukaryota > Metazoa > Mollusca > Cephalopoda > Myopsida > Loliginidae > Doryteuthis > Doryteuthis pealeii. Next base: position 96,093,892 of record CM042148.1, on the reverse strand, counting down.
TTTCTTTCTTTTTATATATATATATATAATTATATATGTTGTGTGTGTGTGTGTGTGTGTGTGTGTGTGTATGTGTGTGTGCCTCTCTCTCTCTTGTTTTATGGTTGTGTAGTGCACATGCGTATAAATAAGCATATACATATACATATATGTATATATATATGTGTGTGTGTGTGTGTGTGTGTGTGTGTGTGTGTGTGTGTGTATACTGATGTACTGATATGAATTTAAATTATCAAAAATGGCTATAGAGATATTGAAATACTATTAAACATACTATATAACAAATACACTTAAGAGCATACATATGCACACTCTGAAACAGATTTTAACACCCAAATGCACATAGGATCACACATACGTACATCAACACATAAATGCACTTAGACATATGCAAACCCATATATATATATATATATATATATATATATATATATATATACATATATATATATTGGAAGTATCGAAAATTACTATAGATATATTGCAATATAAGTACGCATAATATGAAACAAACACACTTATATATATACATCTGCACACACTCAAACAACTCTTTAAACCCAAGCATACATACACGTGCACAAGTAAATTTAAATATACATAAATATATTTGAATCTATATCGATAAGCTTGTTTATATATATATATATATATATATATATATATATATATATATGGGTTACCAGGGAAGTTGGTATTAGGTTGATTCTAAGTTGAACCTTTCTTTCAACAATGGATTGCTAGAGTTGTTCAGGTGCAAGATCAGACCTCGATGTTCAATATTATTGTTCAGAGCAATAAAACAATACCACCCAAAGGGACACAATCATCACCACTGGTTAAAAATACCCAGTCATAAATACACCCCCTAAGATTATTAGAAAAACTGAAACCGAAAAATTTTCAGGATTTCCCAGAAGAAATTGTATATAAGCCTCATTTACCATTTTCAATAAAGTTAGCAGTCTGATGAAACTCATAGGTATACACAGATACCTGTTGGTAGAAATAGATCTATAATGGCAAAATAACCGATTTCTAAGCTTTTTTTTACCAATACTAGCACATATATGCACCCTCCGGGCGCAAATATTTAATTTTTAATGTAATGAAGTATATTAAATTAGAAAGCCTAATGAAACAAAATAAGAATGCAGTAAAATGATTTGAAATAGAGGGGGTATAATCGAAAAATAGAACAGCTTTGAAACTAACTATTCCATAATTTTCCATCATTCCCATCTTTTATTGAAAAATTTTCCTAATTCAACTATTTAGTTAAATTAGGAAGTAAAGAATAAAATTACAGATATTTCTTCTTGTTAATGGATTTCTTTTCAGATTTATCTCGGAGATTGTTGCTCCTATTTATTCAAATAAAACCAAACAATTAGAAATCACTAATACCAATCTCATAAATATTAAAATCAAATGTTTAATATCGATATTTAAATTAGCCTTCTCGTTAACAATGTAAACCTCAATTTTGTTGTATATATGAATACAAATGCATGTTATCAGTATGTAAACCCGCCCAACGGGATGGGGGTCCAGTGGCTTCGGCTCTGTATCTTTACAAGTTAATAGCGTCGATCCCAAGGGGCTATCCCAACAGGCAATACCTGTTCCCTTGATTTAAAGGGTCATGGCTGGGTTTATTGCCCAGCGACTGAGGCACCCCCTTGAGTGGAAATGTCGACGGAATCGACGCATTTTTTTCATCTACCGCCTTTGAGCTTCGGTTTGTGGGTGGGCCCTGTTAAGTTTCTGGCAGCCATCCTTCGTTCCAGATGTAATGAATAAGTAAGCAAGCCAATAAGAATCCAGTGTTAACGTATTCCTTGTAAGTCCGTCGTCCAAGATAATCCAAGTATCAATGACATAAGCTCAGAATATTGCCTCTATTAATACAGCACAAGCAGGAGCAGCAGTGCCAGTGATTGGACAATAGAAATCCACCCCAGGTCACGTGGTAGTCAACGAGTCTATATTTAGGAGTGACCATTTGCCCCATGCCTTATATCATAATAATTCAACAGGCCCACATAAAAATGTCCTTGTGTCACGCCCTCATAAGTGGTATGAGAGACAAATACCTGTACACCCGCCCAACGGGGTGGGGTCCAGTGGCTTCGGCCCCGGATCTTTACAAGTAAATAGCGTCGATCCCAGGGGGCTATCCTCCCAGGAAATACCTGCCCTTCGATTTAAAGGGGCGGGGCTCGGTTTATTTCTCAGTGCCTGAGGCGCCCACTTGAGGGAGAAGCCGACGGGATCAATGCAATTTTTTCACCTGCCATCCATGAGCTTCGGTTTGTCGGTGGTCCTACGTTAATAGGGCCTTTGTGCCTGATCTTGTACAAGTGGGGTACGAGGAAAATACCATGTAGAAATGGTCAACAGTATTAATAATGTAGAACAATTTTATTAACAATTGAGGTTTAAATAAAAATAAAATCATGGAGAATGTGATGTAAATAACTAAGGGAATTGTGACTTAGGTTCTGATATAGTTTCAGTTACAGACAAACAGACTCATAATCTCTATCATAATATATGTATATGTGTGTGTGAGTGTGTATCATCAATGTCTATGGTTGGCACTTTTACACTTGAAGAGGCAATAGAGAGCCAACGTACAGTATTATTAGGAGAGTGCTCAATATATGGGATATAGTGTTAATGAATAAATATATTTGAGTATATATTTATTTGCATGATAAAAGTCTTCTACCATTGGTTTCAATGCTATGCAAGTTAATTGTTTAAAACGGAGCAGCAATTGTTGAGCAGCGAAAATTTTTTTGAAAATTTATATATATATATATATATTATATATATATTATATAATATATATACATGTGTGGTGTGTGTGTGTGTGTGTGTGTGTGTGTGTGTGTGTGTGTGTGTGTGTGTGTGTGTTGAATTAAACAAAAGACATGTCTCCTGTTTAACAATTTTATTAATGATCTTTCAAGCTTTCTGGCCAACTTTTTACATTTTGATGGAATCCGTAGATTAGTCAACCAAAGTTCATATCCCAAGTACTTTTCGGCACTTCAAAGTACCATCATCAGGAGTGATGTGTTTATGTTCCATTTTTTGTTTTTTGTTTTTTGTTTTTTCAAGTTAATAGTTGTGAGAGTAACTAGGAGGAGAACTCGTGAAAATTATATCAAGGGATGTGGGGGCTGGAAGGAGGAGAATTGGTAGGAAAAGTGATATAGGCATTTTAAAATGTGAGTATTGCATTGAAAATTAAACCTATTTTGAGGATTGTTTGTATTATTTGATGTATAAAGCTTCTAATATTTGGAGTTTTTGTTTGTTTTTTTTTTGTTTTTGTGCAAAATGTGCGTAATTTTCCGTAAGGATATTTCGGTTAATTAGAGTGGGGACATATACACACACACACACACACACACATATATATATATAATATATATATTTTGGTGTGTGTGTGTGTGTGTGTGTAGATAGATTAGTAACTTTGTTGTCTAAAACAGGTTAACGTTTACTTTGTATAAAATTACTATTTTTACCTAATTCTTCCAATGATAATGCACTTAATTAAATTAAAATATTTATCAACATCGATTAAGCATTAAACAATGAACTTCAATATCAAAATTCAGCTAACAGGTATCATGCTAAAGATATATTGAGCCTCTCTTCCTGCGCGCGTATGTATATATGTGTGTGGTGTTGTGTGTGTGTGTGTGTGTGTTGTTGTGTGTGTGTGTGTGTTGCACTTACAACCTCATACGTGTATACTTACGAGGTTGATCGCTCGAAATTCGGGACATTTGAACCCGAGGACATTTACTGCAGACACCAGTTCAAATAGTGAAAGGATAGAAATACAAAAAAGAATTGAGCAAGGAGTGTATCGATAAACAATTAATTCAGAATTAGATAAAGAAAGAAAGTATAAGAAACAAAACAAACAAAAGAAAGAAAAGAAAAAGAGAGAAGAAGAAAGAAAGAAGGAAGAAAGAAGAGAGAGAAGAAAAGGAAAAGAAAAAGAACAAAATAGAAATAAGAATAGTAAATAAAGGAAAGAAAAAGGAAAGAAAGAAAAGGAAAGAAAATAAAGAAAAAAATGAATTCATACAAAAGAAATGGGCAAGGAAAGAAGAAAAGAAAGAAAAGAAGAAAGAAACATAAAAAGGAAAATGATACAAAGGAAATGGGTAATAATAATAATTAAAGAAGAAAGAAAAGAAAAGAAATTGAAAGAAAGAAAGAAAGAAAGGAAGAATAAAGAAAAGAAGAAGAAAGAAAGCAAAGAAAGAAAGAAAGAAAAAAATATAAAAAAGGAAAATGTACAAAAGAAAGGTAAAGAAAGAAAGAAAGAAAGAAGAAAGAGAAATGAAAAGAAAAAGAAAAAAGAAAAAAGAAAGAAGT
>CM042148.1:96067202-96082202 GCA_023376005.1 Doryteuthis pealeii | reverse complement strand
ACTTTTTTGCAACGTCAAGGTTTTTGTTTTGAACTCATATCACTTTCGTTTCCGCTCTTAACAACCCGGATTATAAACAAGCTCTGATGACGATTTTCTTAAAATCGAAATATTGTTCAATATCAGCGAAGTTTATAAAATGTTTTCACTGTAACAGCATTTTGTGGTGGTTTCATGCAAATTTATGTTGAAAAACATATTTATTTAATTTTTTTCTTCCTTTTTTTCACTCTTAATATTTTCGATATATAAGATTCAACGGATTAATACCACAGTTGAGTTTAACAAACACAGATGGAAACTTTTCAACTCTCTGAAGATGGGCCTTGCCCGAAAATATAAAGAGTGAAAAAAAAGGAGAAAAAAAAATTAAATAAATATGTTTTTCAACATAAATTTGCATTATTTTGCCTTCAAAAAATCTTATTACATTTTAATTAATGCTTCTAACACACTATAAAAATAAAATAAAAAATCTTTATTTCAATATCCCCGAGCAGGGCCTCATTATTTTTATAGTATTAAAAAAATATATCTGAAATGATTTTCAGAACTTCCTGCAAAACAAGACGCAACACGGGATTTAAAGCAATTTTTACGATCTTTGCCGAACGGAATTTTTACGATCTTTGCCGAACATTTAAATTTTTATTAGAAGATTGAACGGATTAATACCACAGTTGAGTTTAACAAACACAACTGGAAACTTTTCAACTCTCTGAAGATGGGCCTTGCCCGAAAATATTAAGAGTGAAAAAAAAGGAGAAAAAAATTAAATAAATATGTTTTTCAACATAAATTTGCATTATTTTGCCTTCAAAAAATCTTATTACATTTTAATTAATGCTTTTAACACACTATAAAAATAAAATAAAAATCTTATATATATATATATATATATATATATATATATATATATATATATATATAAGGCTTAAAGAATAAACTAATTCTTTAAAAGACAGGTAAAATTGTCTTACAAGCAAAACTGTTTTAAAAGATTTACGTATATAAAGTATGTAAAACAAGTAAAAGCATCATTGTTTTTTAAACTCGGACTTTCCAACCCATTAAAACTGGTGTGTTCGATTTTAGTACTTAAATCATGCGACACTTATTTATACGTCCGACGCACTGGTGACCGCAGGAGATGGTCACGTTTTCATTTCAGCTTGGAACGGATCCAAGTGCGTGCCAGCCGACAACGACGGGAAAAAAGACACTGCGAATTGATCAGTTTCTAACTGGGAACGTGACTCGGCCAGGATATATATATATATATATATATATATATATATATATATATATATATATTATATAATATAAAGATAGAGAGAGAGAGAGAGAGAGAGAGAGAAATCAACAGATTGTGATCAATGAGATAGATTAGTTGATAGATAGATAGATAGATAGATAGATAGATGGATAGATAGATGGAAATTAAGTGAAATATAGATAGATAGGAACAGAGTGGGATATATAAATAGGTAGAGAGATATTTACAGACTGACGTAGATAGATAAATAGATAGATAGATAGATAGATAGAATTTTATCTATCGTTCGATTTCTACATAAATAATAACAGGTTGAAATAGAGATAGATAGATGGATATGAATAGAGTGAGTTAGACAAATAGATAAATAGGAACATATTGGGAAGTATAAATCGGTATATAGATATTAACAGCTTGAAGTATATATATATATATATATATATATATATATATATATATATATATATATAATATATACACACAGAGAGAGAGAGAGAGAGAGAGAGAGAGTGGGAGTGAGAAATATTGGTATGTATTTATAGGTATATAGACATTAACAGACTGAAGTAGATAGATTTATCGATAGATAGATAAATAGATAGATAGGATTCGATCGATTGATCGATAGATCGATAGATGGAGATATATATGAACAGTTTCGGATACATAGAGAGAGAAGGGGGGAGAGAGAAGAGAGAAAGAGAAAGAGAAAGAGACAGAGAAAGAGAAATGTGCACACTGAAATAGATAGATAGATATGAACACACCAAATTAGATAGATAAATAGATATATACATACATACATACTAGGAACAAACTGAGATATACAGATAGATAGATTGATAGAAGAAAGAAAAAGAAAGAAAGAAAGAAAGAAAGAAAGAAAGGTGACAATATCGCAAAAGAGAAATGTACGTTTTGACCATTCGTCTTGTTTTTTTAACGACATTTTTTTGTCTTTCAAGCCATTTTACTAGTGAGTTCGCTTTCCGACACTTTTTCACTCGACATCCGATTTTTATCTTTTCTTTTTGTTTTTTTATTTTTTTTATTGAGTAATTGACTGTCTTAACCTCATTTTTAACTTTCTGCCTTTTTCTTTTCTATTGTAAGTAAAATGTTTTTTCTTCTTTGGAATTGCTTCGAATGTATTTATTTTTCAATCCATCTTTGTTCGCATCTCATTGAGTTCAAATCAATCATCATCTGAATCTATCAGCTTGTCTTTTTTTTTTCTAATACCACTCGAGCTTTCTTGCCAGCAATGAGCTTGTTAGTAAAAATTTAATACAAAAAAAATGTACCCTTCATACACTTGTGAAGTTCCAATTCTGGAATTCTGCGGAGTTGGGAGTACTCCTTGATCACTATTAATCCCAGGTTCACTGACTCGAAGTAGTAGTACCTGTTAAAGTCCTATCGATGGGTTAAATAGGAAAAATAAGTTTAAAATGTGTTTTAAAAATGAGGTTCTAAAATAAAAATCGAGTACCCATGAAAAATGAATTTAAAAAAATGTATTTGACATAGCATAACCCAATAAGGGCTGATATACCGTAAAATCCAACTAACCGGCATATTAGTACCTGTTAGGGTCATATCTATGGGTTAAATAAGAAAAATAAGTTCAAAACGTGTTTTAAAAATTGAGTTTAGAAAAGAAAAAAATGTGTACCCATGATAATGCATGAAACCAAATGTCTTCGGCATAGCATAACCCAACAAGGGTTCACATGCCGTAAAACCCAACTATCGAGCCTGTTAGTAAGTATTAGGGTCCTATCTATGGGTTAAATAGAAAAAATAAGTTCAAAATATTTTAAAAATTGAGTTTAGAAAAGAAAAAAATGTGTACCCATGATAATGCATAAAACAAAATGTCTTCGGCATAGCATAACCCAACGAGGGTTCACATGCCGTGAATACCCAACTATCGAGCCTGTTAGTAAGTGTTAGGGTCCTATCTATGGGTTAAATAGAAAAAAGTTTAAAAAGTGTTTAAAAAATTAAGTTTAGAAATAAATATTGAATACTCAATGCATAAAACTAAATGTTCTCAGCATAGCATAACCCAACAAGGGTTGACATGCCATAAAACCAAACTAACAAGCCAACCAATCATTCATAATAATTCTAAATAATAATTTTCAGGAGAAGCAATAATTCTTTAAAATGAGTGGACTTAAAATCTCATTATCATATATATTTACCCAACTCCTCCACATGTTGGAATATTTTAGGCATATATATATTTACCAACCCCTCCGCACGAGCAGGATACGACACAAGGTCAATTTCTTAAGCGGATTTCAACAGGTTTGAATTCAGAGTTTTCCTTCTCCTAGTCTGGTTACCTAGCCATAGTTAAAGAACCCAGTCTGCCCTGCTATTTACACATAGCTGGAGTGAGAGTAGGATTCATACCATTCCCAAGGGTATTAGTGCTAAGTGAAATGAAATTACCACGTCCAGGATTTGAACTCGGGGCGACGAGTCCATTTCCCATGACTTTAACCATTACACCACGCGCTTCCTATATATTTTAGGCATATAACGTGTGCTGAAGTCCCTACTTAAACTTATAGACACTGTGTGGGCGCGTGGATTAAAGACAATCAACACGTATGAATACATGGTTAGTTAACTATTTAATCTCCGATCTTGAAAGACATTCATTTGCACGTACTCGACATGGGCGAACGGATCTGCAACTAAGGAACACCAAGGAACAGCCAAAGGATTCTACTAATACTAAAGAACACCGAGGAACAACCAAAGGATTCTATCTAACACTAAACAACACCGGGGAACAACCAAGGACTCTGTCTGGCACTAAGGAACAACCAAGGATTCTTCACTAAGGAACACAAGGAATTTCCACTGTAAAGTGTCCCACCTGCAGCCTAGAAATGGCGACAAACTCGTAACACCGCATGAGTAGGATGTGACACAATGCTAATGTCTTAAACGGAGCTTAACAAGTTTGAAATCAGAGTTTTCTTTTCCTATACCGAGTCGAATCAATCATCATCTGAATCTATCAGCTTGTTTCTGTCTTTTAATTCTACTTGAGGGTCTTCACAGCAATGAGTTTATCTATAAAAATTCAATACAAAAATAAGATAGGCTGTTTACTCCCTTCATACACACTCATGTATGTATTTTTGCTTGTTTGTTTGTGAGTGAGCCGAATCCTCACATATATAAATGGATTGACATTCACTGCATCTCTTAACAGGTGCATTGTCTTGAAGAAAAGTGGCTAACATTCTACTTTGAAACCAATGGTAACAATTACACCATAAATGTATTGTACACTATATATATATATATATATATATATATATATTATATATATATATATATAAACTCTTCCTGTTTGAAAAAGAGAATTTGTCTATTTTTGAATTTGAAATATGTCTTCTTCTTTCAAAAACTGTTACACTAAGATATACATTATGTCGCTGACCGAGAAACGCGTAGCGTATGTGCTAATGACGAAACGATCGCATGACGTGTACGCTTTTTGGAACATCAATGTTTTCGTTTTGAATTCAAATTATTTTCAGCTTCTCTCTCGATGAGTCCGGAATAAAAAGAAACAAGCTCTGATGATGATTTTTATACATTGAAATATTGTTCAATATTAGCTATGAATATGATATGAAATATTTCCATTTTAACTGCATTGTGTGTTTTCATATCCTTTTATCTATACTTATACCGTTGGATTGATTTCCTTACTCTTAACTTATATATATATATATATATATATATATATATATATATATATATATATATATATATACTTCGTTTTACATCTATACGGGCTTTCATATCAAATCTCTGCTGACTTGTACGTATCCTTTGATGGGAAAGATCTTAGAGAAGATACTTTGAAATATAACCTGCTGTTTGCATAGTCAGCAGTTATCTTACTATGCTTGTCACTAGGCCGTAGCCATGCAGACCCAGCGAGTGACACAAGTCTCATACAAGCGTATGTCACTTTAATCCAATGACGTACAGATGTCTTACTACCTTATCATCTTACACATATTTTACATTTTTCCCAAGTTGTATAAGTTATCAATCAGGATGTTTGAGTTGTAATTGTGGAAATAAAGACGCCTATCATCTTCACGAAATGTTACCATCATCAGCATCACAGTTCTCATGAATGATGGGATTGTTTATATATATATTATATATATATATATATATATATAGTGAAAAGGGGATAGACTCCCTCGCTGATTGGCTGATACCGATTTTAGGCCACCCCGACGACTTTACTTTTTAATTTATATATATATATATATATATATATATATATATATCTTATTATAATGGAGATTGTGTGTTTGTCTGTCTGTAACCGAAACTATATTACTCCTCAATTCATAGTTCACTTAGTTATTTACATCACATTCTCCATGATTTTATTTTTATTTAAACCTCAATGAATAATAAAATTGTTTTACATTATTAAGACTGTTGACCATATCTACATACTAATAATACGCAATTGTATTTATATATACAACAAAGTAGTGGTTTACAGAGTGAATGGGAAGGCTAATTTGCATATTGATCTTAAAAAATTGATTTTAATAAATATATGCTAAGTATTATTGATTTCTAATTGTTTGGTTTTATCTTATTGAATATGAGCAAAAATCTTTGGGATAAATCTTAAAAGAAATTCATTAAGAAGAAGAAATAACTGTAATATCCTTTACTTCCTATTTTAAGTAAAGAGTTAAATTAGGAAAATTTACCAATGAAAGACGGGAGTAATGGAAAATGATGGAAGAGTTAGTTTCAAAGCTGTTCTAATTTTCGATAATACCCCTCTGTTCCAAATCTTTTTATCTGCATTCTTATTTAGTTTTATTAGCCTTTCTAATTTAACATGATATTTTATTATATTAAAACGTAAAAACTTGCACCCGGAGGGTGCATACATTTGCTAGTATATATAATGTCATCAGCATAGTCCACATCTGTGATTGTTTGTGCGGGATATCGCCTGCTTCTTGCTGCTGATGACCTTGCACTTCTTGCAGATACACCGGCACAGGCTGAATCACTGCTACATAGCTTAGAGGAGGCAGCAAATAATATAGGCCTCTATGTGAATTCCGGTAAAACAGAGTTCATGAGTTTCAAAAATAAAGGAAACATCTCCACACTCAACGGCAAGCGTCTTAAGCCAGTAGAACAATTCACGTACCTAGGTGGTAATATCTCCTCCACAGAGAGCGATGTTAATACACGGATAGCAAAGGCATGGTCAGCCACAAATAGTTTATCAGTCATATGGAGGTCCGATCTCCCTGGCAAGCTGAAGCGACAGTTCTTCCAGGCTGTGGTTGTGTCAGTGCTGCTGTATGGCTGCACCACCTGGACCCTAACAAAGCGTCTTGAGAATAAGCTAGATGGGAGCTGCACAAGAATGCTGCGTGTAGTCTTGAATAAGTCGTGGAAACAGCACCCCACATGGAAACAGCTGTACGGTCACATGCCCCCCATCTCACAAACTATCCAAGTGAGACGGACTATGCATGCAAGACATTGCTGGAGAAGCAAGGATGAACTCATAAGCGACGTTCTCCTGTGGAAGCCAACACATGGACATATGGCAAGTGTGGAGCAAGGACATAAATTGATGTGAAGGTGCTGGCTGCTGCGCAGAGGAGCTTCCAGGTGTTATGAATGATAGGGAAGGTTGGCGAAAGATTGTCATGGATACCCGTGCTGCATGCATGACATGATGATGAGGATTATATATAATGTGTGTCAAAATAGCATCGGGATTTTTTGTACTTTTTGACACACGTTGTATTCTGAAAAAAAAAAACGTTCCATTCATTCTATATATATACATTTTATGGTCGTTTATTTAGTATTTACTAGTTTTACTTTTAGTCACTGCGTGTGTCAAGTAAAATAAAAGCTGATTAATTGATCTATAGAATATATTTATTAAATAAACAATGAGTGTTTTCTCTAGTGAGACCATTTGAGAGAAAGCCATTACCAACGCGAAGCATACAAAGTAATATATAAGGTCGGTCGATAATACAAACATCACAAATAACACACACATACTCACACAACACGCGCACACACACACCACACACACACACGTGTGTATATATATTATATATATATATATAATATATATATATATATATATATATATATATATATAAAAGGGTTTTATGATTTGCTTGAAGCATTGTGTTTCTATTGGTTTGTTGGTTGGTTTTGAAGGTTATCACAATGTAAGTGTAAAGAAAAATAAGGTAACTATGGTGTTGTTTGTTAACCTGTGATTTATTCTTAATATTTCGAGATAAAAATCTCTTCTACAGAAGATCTCCAGAACTGAAGTTCTTTCTAGTGGCTGTCATTTGTTCTTTCTCATGCCTTCCAAACTCTGTGTGTGAGGGTATATATATATATATATATATATATATATATATATATATATATATATATATATATATATGTGTGTGTGTGTGTGTGTGTGTGTGTGTGTGTGTGCTTATACGTGTGAGCCTGTTCAGTTTTTTATTATCATTACAGATCTGGCTCGCTTTCTAAGCATAATTTTTTGGTTTACTAAGAGGACCACGTGATTCTTTTTTTATATATATGTGTGTATGATTAACATTCCATAATTTATATCTATATTATATCTCTATCTCTCTCTCTCTCTCTCTCTCTATATATATATATATATATATATATATATATATATATATATATATATATATATATATATATATATATGGGTGTGCCTGTGTAATTCAGTATAGATTATGTGTTGTTTCCACATCCTAACTGAGAATGACCAGATCTATCAAGGGGACAGAAATGTCAAGAATCCCTCCAAATATATTATTTAGAAAAAATTATTTCTATTGCATTCTGACAGTTATTTTGTTTCATATAGACCTTATTCAATGGCTGACACGGGGAACAATTCTTTTTTTTTTCTAGATGATTTGACGTGGAATTACCCGTACTCGAGTTACAACAGGTAGATATCTTGTATCTTTGCTTAGAAAACCATCTTCCCTATCCTTAATAACCGTTGTGTTTCTTCCTATTATTTCTCTGCTAATTGATACTCAAGTTACAATAAATAGATAGATAGATAGATAGATAGATAGATAGATAGATTTATGTTTAAGAATATTGTTGTCTTCAAAGATGGATAGCTAGATGCTGGCACTTCCCAAAAGATATATTAAAAGGTGAAAGAAATTATGCGCAAAGATAGAAAGAACGAAAGATAAAACCAGCTTTGTGATAGCAACAAAAATGATGGGGGGGGGGGGGGGCTTCATAATGTCATCTTACCATTTTGCTAGATTAATCACACTAGGATGGTTCTTCAAAACGCGATGAATAGTTGGTAGGAACGAGGGGAAAAAAATGGAAGTGCCGAAAAAGTATCGACAGAAAGTGTAAGAATTTTTAGAATGTCAGCGGGGGGGGGGGCGAGATGTAGAAAGATCTAGAATAAATAAAAAGTGATGAAAAGATGCGAAGACAACGAACAAGAGCTACAAAAAACAAAAACAAAAACAAAACAAAAAGAAATAAAAAGGATAAAAATAAGATATCGTAATAAATAACCCAAAAATATCGGAAAATCTCTTTTTTAAAAGGTAAAAAAAAAGAAGAATTAGGATGAAGCTGAGCCCATCAGTGAAGCGAGATGTTGAGAAGAAAAAAAAAGTAAGGAGACAGAGGCGTGGATGCGAAACACTACTAAGCGAATAAAAGAAAAGAAAAATCATGGTTCCTGTAAGAAGCTGAAGAAATTGCAATCCATGGTACAATAAAAGAAAGCCGAGAAACTTTTTTTTTATATATATATATATATATATATTTTTTTTTATCTTTTTGAAAGGAAAAATAAAATGCACAGTAAGTGCGAGAGAACGGGGCGCGAACGGGTAAGAAGCTGAGCGGATTACAAAATTAGAAAGACAGAAATAGACAAGGTAGATGAAAACGTGAAAATAGGATAAAGAGACAGAATTGATGAACGCAAAAAAAATATATTATAAAAATAAGGTAAGCTAGAATTTAAAAAAAAAAAAGGTACCTAAAAAAAATTCAAAATCTCAAACGTTGAAGTACATAAAAACGTATTCGAGGTGACATCCTGTATGTCACGGCAAGGTCGTTTGTCAAATCAAATGAACTTAGGCGAAGGAATTGAATTATGATAATCATGGTCTTCAGTATTGACTTTCAATTACTGACTATCTGAACTCTTTAGACAGAATAAAAAAATGTCGTATTCAGGTTTTTTTTTCAAGCTAAGAGATTCCTCTCAATTGAATTCTGTTTATAAGCGTAATCAGACCTCCAACACACTTTAAAATGCCCGTATTCTTAATCATATAAAGAATTATCGTATATTAAAACATTCTTTTTTTTTAAACTTCTAAATTAGAGACTCCTTTCAAAAAAGTTATGGGCTCAATAGGCGAGAACACTGCCAGCCAAAATAATGCGGCCTCTTGTCGATAAAGCTTCTTTTTTTTTAAGTGCATATATCTTAGACTTATTCAGTTGAATCGCATTAAGTATCGAATTTTGATAGGTAAATGTGTCTCCTTAAAAAAAAATAATCCCTTTCATTATATTGACACGTGTCAGAAATGGATCATTACCGTTGTAAATAATGAGTAAAGGGGAATAACCTCAAAACGATTTACTTCATGACTATCTCTCAATTTCTATACATATAATGGTGTAATGGTTAGCGTCGTAGGAAATGGATTCGTCGACCAGAGTTCAAATCCTAGACGAAGCTGTTAGCATTTCACATAGCGCTAATACACTTTGGAAAGGTATGAAACCAACTACTTTCCCTCCAGCTATGGGTAAGTAATCGGGCGTATTGGTCTCTTTAACCTTGACTAGGAAACTAGCCTAGGAAAACTATGAATTAAACTCCGCTTAAGAAATTGACCTTCAGTGATTTTTTTACTCCTGTTTTTTGCCCCAGTTTATGATATTTCTAAACACCTCTCTCACTGAAATGTATTCTCTTTCCTCCTCCATTGTCATTTGCCTACGTTTGCTTATACATATATACTTATATATGAATTTAACATTTTTGAAAAAACAAATGATGTTTATAATTGCTGATAGAAATCTGTTTCGACCGCTTTAATAGATCGGTCATTATCAAGAGCAACATATGAGAGAAAGATATGTTGCTCGTGATGATGACTGATCTATTAAAGCGGTCGAAACAGATTTCTGTCAGCAATTATAAACATCATTTGTTTTTTCAAAAATGTTAAATTCATACAGTCGGATTAATTTCCATCTATTTTCATACTTTTATATATATATATATATACTTTTTCATACCCAGGACATGTGTAAGTAAACTGAAACGTATTCTCTTTCCTCCTCCAGTGTATTTGTCTATGTTTACTTACACGGGTCTGGTATGTAAAAGTATATATATATATTATATATATATATATATATATATATATATACTTTTTTCATACCAGGACCCGTGCAAGTAAACGTAGGCAAGTGACAATGGAGGAGGAAAGAGAATACGTTTCAGTGAGAGGGGTGATTAGAAATATCATAAACTGGGGCAAAAAAGAGGAGTAAAAAAATCCCCCAATGGGACATCTGTTGGCCGTGATGCTTAAGGGCGGAATCCTGGTGGCTGAGCAGTCCATAACATGCGACACTTCACTTACACATTTGCTTAGACTAGACGGGTGGTCGGAGAGGCCCTTCCGGTCAATCGGTTGGTCACGTCAAGCCCTAGAATCTATATGATTGTGCCGATTTTATAGCCCTTATGGCTGAGTGTCTGTAGTGTCCTGGGTATGACGTTACGCTGCATCTCATGGTTAAGTTCCAATTGGGAACTCTAGGGGAGTGTAGAGTACCCCTTCATCGTCATTACTCCTAGGTCTACCCTGAACCGGAATTGTAGTAGTCGGCGTATTCTATAGCCCCAACCGTAAGGACGGTCGGATTAATTTCAATTTCTTCCAAACGCTGTGAGAAATGCAGACAGCCTTGTTTGAACTCGGGTGGCTGTGTTCATTTCCCGCAACGATAATCATGTATTTAAGCCAGTATTCAATATAAAGTAGTTGTGTAGTTTTTCTCGATCACTGTCAGGGCAGTCAGATTCATTTCAATTTCTTCCAAACTCTTTGAGAAACGCAGACCGCCTAGTCCGGAATTCGAACTCGAGTGGTTGTGTCCATTTCTCGCAACGATGATCATTTATTTAAGCCTGTAAAGTAGTTTTGTAGTTTTTCTCGCTCACTCCTGCTGTTTACAAATCGCCATACCAATTCCACTCAAGATCTTAATACATTCAAGCAGACATGCAGATTTCGCTGGTCATCAATGGATTCTGTTGAGACTTTTGGAATTGAATTTATTCATCAGGAAAATGATTACATTGTAATTGTAAATTGTCCTCCATCTTGGTAGTTTTGCTGGGTTTTTTTTACTCTCTTTCCCAAACATTAATCGTCTGGCCTCTTGTTGCTTGTGAGTCCTTACAAGAGTCCCTCGTTGAGATCGTATTCATTCTGTCGTTGTTGATAACGACATTCGACAAATCCGACCGAAAACAAATAAATAATTTTTAAAAAACAGAAAGCTATAATCTGACACAGATATCAGCCAAAAATTGTATCCAAGTCTTGAAGATTAATTGATTTAAAAAAAAATTAGAATAATCAAAATTATCCAATCTTATTATAATGGAGATTGTGTGTTTGTCTGTCTGTAACCGAAACTATATCACTACTCAAGTCACAATTCCCTTAGTTATTTACGTCACATACTTTATAAATATTAAGAGCAGTAGATTAAAAGAGACGTTTTTCCTTCTGTTCGCTTTTCAAGTTTAGTTTATCTTCGGTCCTCATTTTGTTTTTATTTATCCTATTATAATAGAGATTTGGTGTTTTCTGTTTGTAACGAAACTATATCACTACTCAAGTCACAATTCCCTTAGTTATTTACGTCACATTCTCTATAAATATTAAGAGCCGTAGATTAAAAGAGACGTTTTTCTTTCCGTTCGCTTTTCAAGTTTAGTTTATCTTCAGTCCTTATTTTGTTTTTATTTATCCTATTATAATAGAGATTCGGTGTTTTCTGTTTTCTGTTTGTAACCAAAACTATATCACTACTCAAATCACAATTCCCTTAGTTATTTACGTCACATTCTCTATAAATATTAAGAGCGGTAGATTAAAAGAGACGTTTTTCTTTCCGTTCGCTTTTCAAGTTTAGTTTATCTTCGGTCCTTATTTTGTTTTTATTTATCCTATTATAATAGAGATTTGGTGTTTTCTGTTTGTAACCGAAACTATATCACTACTCAAGTCACAATTCCCTTGGTTATTTATGTCACATTTTCCATAAATATTAAGAACGGTAGATTAAAAGAGACGTTTTTCAAGTTTAGTTTATCTTCGGTCGTTATTTTGTTTTTATTTATCCTATTATAATGGAGAATATGTGTGTTGTCTCTCGCTAACCGAAACTATATCACTACTTTTTGAGTTGGTGTGCGTTGTGTAATGGTTAGAGTCATAGGAAATGGAGTCGTCGACCCGAGTTCAAATCCTGGACGAAGATACAGTTCACGTAGTACTAATACCCTTGAGAAAGGTATGATTTTACTTTTATTTAAACGTCAACATAAATAAATTTGTTTTACGTTATTAATATCGTTGAGCATGCCTACATTGTATGTACCTCGTACCCCACTTGTACGGGTTAGGCACAAAGGCCCTATTAACGTGGGACCACCCACAAACCGAAGCTCATGGGTGGCGGGTGAATAATTGTGTCGATCCCGTCGGCATTCCCCCTCAAGGGGGCGCCTCAGGCACTGGGCAATAAACCCAGCCTGCCCCTTTAATTCAAGGAGGCAGGTGTTGCCTGGGGGTCCCTGGGATCGACGCCGTTAATTATAGCAATCCCACTGTTGGGCGGGGCTGCATACTGTATTTACCGCGTACCCCACTTGTACGGGTCAGGCACAAAGTCCCTATTAACGTGGGACCACACAAACCGAAGCTCATGGAGTGGCAGGTGAAAATTGCGTCGATCCGTCGGCATTCCCCCTCAAGGGGGGCGCCTCAGGCACTGGGCAATAAACCCAGCCCTGCCCCTTTAAATCGAGGGGACAGGTGTTGCCTGGGGGGATGGCCCCCTGGGATCGACGCTATTATTATAACAGAACCGGTCCAGCAGCCGAAGCTCACCGGACCCCCGGTCGAAACCGGGTGGGTTTGCATACTAATAACACGCAATTGTATTTATATATACAACAAAAAGCGGTTTACAGTGAGAACGGAAAAGCTAATTTGCATATTGATATTTCGAATTTGATTTTAATAAATATGTGAACTTAGTATTATTGATTTCTAATTCTTTGATTTTATCTTAATGAATAAGAGCAAACATTTCGGGGATAAATCTTAAAAGAAATCCATTAACAAGAAAAATAACTATTATTTTATTCTTCACTTCCTATTATAGTAAATTAGTTAAATTAGGAAAATTCAGCAATAAAAGACGGGAGCGATTAAAGAGTAAGTTTCAGTTGTTCTATTTTTTCATTATATCCCCCCCTCTGTTTCAAATCTTTTTATCTGTATTCTTATTTAGTTTCATTAGCCTTTCCAATTTAATATATTTAATTACATCAAAATTTAAGTAGTTGCACCCGGAGGGTGCATATCTATGCTAGTATACATAACACTACCATTAGTATCCGTTACTCTCTCTCTCTCTCTCTCTCTCTCTCTCTCTCTCTCTCTCTCTCTCTCTCTCCTCTCTCTCTCTCTTCCTTTATTTCTTTCTCTCTCCTTCATATTATCATTCACTAGAGAACTCAAATCGGCTAAGTTTAGACAAAGAAAAACAGGAATGTAATCTTATTATAATGGAGAAACTACGTCATTGCTTACGTCACAATACTCGCAAAAATCGCGTAAGTTTATCAATAAGTATCTAACAATCTAGTATATATACATATATATATATATATATATATATATATATATATATATATATATAATCCAAAAGTCCAGAGAAGAAATCTTCCTTACGACACAAGAGTTTTATTTAAAAAACCTGTCGCAGTTTGAGAGCTCAATATGGTTTTAATGTTAGAGTCACAGAGCAATATATAAGTAAAGAAATAACAAAAGACTTAGAGATTTTGCATTATAGTCTATTTCAGGGAGCTTAGACAAAGTGTCTAACTCTCCCGACTCATCTGATGAGTCGGGAGAGTTAGACACTTTGTCTAAGCTCCCTGAAATAGACTATAACTCAAAATCTCTAAGTCTTTTGTTATTTCTTTACTTATATATATATATATATATATATATATATACTGAATTTTTTGAGGCAAGAAAGAATAAAGATACAATATACAAGAATTTTAAATTAAACAAAAATTATGGAAAATAAACACTCCCCTTCTTTGTCTTGGCCCTTGGTGAAATAACAGTAAGATCATTTTTTAATGTAGCGATAAGGATTCGTTAACTTTTTCAAAAGAAAAATCCAGTATATTTATATTTCTGTATATCTCTTGTCATCTAAAACCTGAAACATATGCGATAACCTCATTTTTCAAATCATAATTTTCAGAATTAGGTACGACTCCA
>CM042148.1:96057202-96062202 GCA_023376005.1 Doryteuthis pealeii | reverse complement strand
TCTCTCTCTCTCTTCTCTCTCTCTCTCTCTCCTCTCTCTCTCCTCTCTCTCTCTCTCTCTCTCTAGCTTTTGATTTTGTTTGACTAGTCAGTCATGAATTTCATCTCCGCTTCTCTTCAGACTATTGAGGATAATGGGACCTATCACGTTCCACTATGTTAGGAAATGATTTTCAGTAACTTCGATTCTCACTGTGTGCCCCATATGTCTGGTCTTGTTCCAAAATAAGCCAATTGAACCAGAAAAGCAATATCAGGCACTAGTAGATGTTAGTTGGGACCCTCTCTCTTTCTCTCTCTCTCTCTCTCTCTCTCTCTCTCTCATCTATCTATCTATCTCTCTCTCTCTCTCTCTCTCTCTCTCTCTCTTTCTATATATATATATATATATATATATATATATATAGTCATCCACAGATACCGTGTTTCGACGTATCACGTCTCTTCAGTGCGGCTAGACATTTAAAAGCTATCTACAACCAGGACAGAAAACTGATCGATTCATCATCATTTGGGCTGCTTAACCGTCACCTACAGAATGGGAAGGGGATTTTAATTGTTAAATACACACATCTGTATGTATGTAAAAGCCCCCATAGAGTGCTCCTTCTTTTTTTATAGGAGAGCGATGCGTTGACACAGCATCTGATATATATATATATATATATATATATATATATATATATATATCACTTTCAGGTCAGAGAGAGTGCTTGGCCAAATCCAAAAGTGCCGTTTGACAATAGGCTTCGAAAGGAGAATAGATCTTAAAAGCCATGAAATTATTAATGACTTCTGCGTTGTCATAGGCACGAATCACACGAGCAATCAGTTCTTTTTCAATGCAAAAGAAAAAAAGCCTTTCATGAAACTGTTAGAAATTCACAGTCACCAAAGATCAACTTGAAGATTGATAATCGCCCGAATACGACCGATCGAGATATTTCTTCTTTTTTTTTCTTTTTTTTTTCTTTTTTTCTTTTTTTTTTATTCTATTCGTTTTATAGTTCCTTCTGCCATTTTTTTAGTTGGCCGTTCTTTTTCTTGTTTTATCTTCAAGTTCTTCTGATGTTTTCCCGCGCTTTTTTTACTCTTAATTTATTCTGCTCTTCAGTTTTCCATTGATCTCCTGTTTTTTGTTGTTTTTTGTTGTTGTTATTTTTTGTTTCTTTCTTCTTCCTTTTTGGATACTGATTGCACAACCATGTTCTGTCTAACCGATTGCGTTGCCTTTCGCCTTTAACATTTCTTCCGCCTCTTCAGGGTCTAATGTAGAGCAATTTCGAACTCAACTCACAGATCATCTATTAATAATGGAGATTGGGTGTTTTTCTCTCTGTAACCGAAACTATATTACTACTCAAGTCACAATGCCCTTGGTTATTTATGTCCATTCTCCGTGATTTTGTTTTTATTTAAACCTCAATTGTTAATTAATTAAATTGTTTTACATTATTGATACTGTTGACCATATCTACATACTAGGTATTTATCACGTATTCCACGTGTACGGGTTAGGCACAAGGCCCTATTAATGTGGGACCACCCACAAGCCATGACTCATTAGTGGCGGGCGGAAAATGCGTTAATCCCGTCGGCATTCCCCTCAAGGGGGAGCCTCGGCACTGGGCAATAAACCCAGCTCTGTCGCTTGAAATCGAGGGGTCAGGTATTGCCTGGGGGATTGGCCCCCTGTGATCAACAATGTTAGCTTGAACGGTCCAGTGGCTTCGGCCACTGGACACCCCGGTCGAAACCAGAGTTGATATGTTAAACATATCTACATACTAATAACAAGCATGTGTATTTATATATACAACAAAATAGCGGTTTACAGTGTGAACGGGAAGGCTAATTTGCATATTGACATTAAAAATTTGATTTTAATGAATATGTGCTTAGTATTATTGATTTTTAATTGTTTGGTTTAATAAATATGATTAAAAATCTCGTGAATAAATCTTTAAAGAAACCCGTTAACATCAAGTAATCGTAATTTTATATGTACTTTCTATTTTAACTAAATATTTAAATTAGGAAGTCTTAGCAATGAAAGACAGGAGTGGTGGAAGAGTAAGTTTAAGTCGTTCTATTTTTCCATCATACTCACCTCTGTTTAAAATCTTTTTATCTGCATTCTTATATAGTTTCATTTTTATTTCTAATTTAATATGATATTTTATTACATTAAAACTTAAATACTCGCACTCAGAGGGTACATATATTTGCTAGTAATTATAATAATGACCACGTAGTATGCGATTGCAGAACATTAAGAAAGGCAAGATAAAATAAGATCGTATATTCATTGGAAAATATGGAAGTACTACCAAATACCGTAATCTGAAAAAATGGTTATAACACCAACCAGAACCAATAACAGAAGCCAAAGAAGCAACAATTCGCTTTTTATATATATAAACTCGGATGGTTGGGTCACATCATCCGTGTGCCTGCAGTCAGACTCCCCCGTAAGATACTTTACAGTGAGGTTTGCTAATATTCATATTGTTCAAATTTCCAGACGTATCCTTTGGTATCTGTCTGCAGAAAAGCAACCCTAATACAGTGCAGGTCAATATAAAGTGTATACATATATACAATATACATATATTTTGAACTCACAGATGGCACGCGGAGGACAAGCGCCCCCCAAAAGCGGTTCAAAGACCATATTAAGACAACGCTGAAGAAATGTACCATCACACCTTCAAGCGTGGAAGATCTGGCCTCCAACAGACAGGGTTGGTGGGACGCCTGTCGCACAGGAGCTAATCAGCTCAATATTGAGATAAACAGGACTGCAGAGCGGTAACGTCTTCTTCGTCATAAACAACCCAATGTATCCAAAGTTATTGAAAAATTAAAGATCAATAGAGCAGATATTGCTTACTATCACTTGTTTCTAACGAGGACTTTGAAGCTAATGAATTTTTGTGGTATAGTCTTGATTTTGTCCAGTGATTGAAGTAGGAAGTCAAATTTATATTAGTAGTTTATCTATCACACTTTATTCAATGTCGGTGGGCCGATTTTGCATCGGATTTTAGGCTTCAGAGAATCAATTCACTCAACTCCCCAAAACTTTGATTGGTTGTTAACGCATGAGTCCCAGTTGGTGGAAAGGCTTTGTCTGTCTTTCCCTATCACATGATCTATCTCCACTAATCACACTCAGCTTTTAATATGAGAAACTCACGATGAATTTCTGTACATGATAATTACTCACTGTTTTGGATGGTTGAATTATAATTCAACCACCCAAAACAGTGATTAAACATAGCGAATTACCCTCTCATAATTCCGCTAAATGCAGAGCATCACCTTTTGTTTGAAACACAAATATTGCAAAACTTTTAACTCACCCGATTAGTCATTCCATTATTTTTGGTACTTTTATTTAATTTCTTAAAGGGTGCCCGGGTACACGAAAAGTTTTGTCAATAGATAGACGTACCCAAACGAGTCAGAGTTACAACTTCAAGATAGGAATACATTTACTCATCACAAAATACAGCAATATATAGACAACAGATAAATAAACATATATATGAAGAATATAGGACTTACGTCATAAGGAAGTGATACAGAGTTTCTGAAGGAATGCCACTTACTGATAGACGGTTGGGGAGCAAAGCCCCCACTTAAGGGTAAGAGACACACAGCGCCTAACCCATGTGAAGTGGTTGCTGGTCCCAGAGCAAGAGAATTAGAATTTCCCAGTCTACTCTTAAATACACTAGCCCTCTATTAGCGAAAATCTGCAGCAAGGGAAGATAACTTTTCTGGATTCCACATCGATACAAAGAGGGGCAGACAATCGCTACACATGGTTTGATATGTTGTAAAGAAGGGAGAAGGCCGAGGCAAAGGAAAAAAGGGGCCTTTTCACTGGTTTGGTTATCAATGTTCTGCTTTGCCCTGGTAGACTGCCCTCCGATAAACTACAAGAATCCGACGAGTAAGACCCATCTTGCCAATCGACAATGTTCTCCTTCTGTATTACAATGCTTGACCATACACAAGCATCGGGACAAGGGAGAAAATTTCCTTATTCGAGTGGACAACTTTACCGCACGAAAGAGGGTTTGAGAGGCAAACATTAGTTAACTGACGAGGAAGTGAAATCTGTATTGAAGGAGTGACTCAAAGAACAGTCAGCAGAATTTTACGGGACAGGGATACATGCTCATATTCGAGAGTGTATATTGATGTTTTAAAGAAACGGTGACTATGAGGAGATTAGGGATGTGATCCATAGGCTTCATTTTGATGTATGTACATGTTCCATGTTGGTAATTATACCTCCTTAACAATGCCATTATTTTTTTATTAACCCTAGTGTATATGTATATATATATATATATATATGTGTGTGTGTGTGTGTGTATGTGTGTGTGTGTGTGTGTGTGTGTGTGTTATATATAAATATATGTAGTGTGTACAGAAATAACCTACTCGAGTTTCACCATAACTAACTGATAATTGGCTGTAATTAATCAATATCTTGATTAATTCAGTGGATTTAACCCTGAAGATCCTTATGGTGAAACTCGAGTAGTTTATTTCTGTAACAACTATAATAATAAATCCGCTCTACTTATGTATTTAGCACTTTATATTTGTTATAAGTTGACTTATCTGAGTAACACTTATACCAACCAAATATTGAGACCAACCCAATATTTTTACCGGTAATTCATTCCTTTTACACACGCACACACACACACAGATATATATATAAATATATATATATATATAGATATATAGATATATAGATAAATAGCTAATCGGTATAACCAGGAATTGATGATAGACATTTTACGATATAATTTCTCTGGGGAACTTTTTTATATATAAGTTCATATTTGGGAGACATTTGCGATCCAACGTTTAAGCATTAGCTTGCAAACCTACACTTTAACAATAGATGTGATTTTTTAACAATCTAAACCAAGCTCAATGGGTGACCCAACGGGTCACATCTTTTCTGGTATATAT
>CM042148.1:96019702-96047202 GCA_023376005.1 Doryteuthis pealeii | reverse complement strand
TCTCTTTCACTTCATTGTTATATATATATATATATAAATATATATATATATATATCATCCCCTAGGGTTGAGCACTAGGGGGGATCTTGCTGACGGCCGCCAACTCAAGCGTAAACGCAACGCTCTTCTAAGGAATGGAGCACTTTGTGACGGCCTTTACACGCAAAGCGATGTGTGTATTAAAACAGTTAAAATCCCCTTCCCATTCTGTAAGTGAAGACAGCCTAATGGTTACGGTGCCGGACTGACACCCAACCGATCGGATTTCAATTCCGGCTGTAGGTAGCTTACAAAATGTCTAGCCACACTGAGGAGACTTGATAAGTCGAAACACGTGTCTGTGGATGACCCTATATATATATATATATATATATATATTAAGACATTTGTAAAATGAAGTGTTCCAAAAATAAGATGAATTTATTTATCGACGCTTAAATGTTTCGGTTTATATAAACCATCATCAGGATAGATTATGGGGTGAAGAAATTGATGGATGTTTTGTAGATGACAGGAGTTGGAAAAATCTTTATAAAAAGTTTGTAACTGTATTTGTTCAGTGTTATATTTTTTGAAAGGCGAGCCGCGATCCGCACACGCGAAAATGTCTTGACGTGTGACGCAACTCGAAGAAATGCATTCAACAAAAGACGAGAAAAATATTAATGGACTGATTTTATGAGAACAAAGGGAACAAAGTGGGAATGATAAATAATTAAATGAGGCCTGGTATTTTGTAGCTATTTAAAACTATTTTAGCTAAAAACGATGATATGTTGAAAAAGCCAGGTCGATTATCAAGGGGAGGGGGGCAAAAATAAATATTTTATGAATATTTTTCTAACTCCTGTCATCTACAAAACATACATCAATTTCTTCACCCCATAATCTATCTTGATGAAGGTTTAAATAAACCGAAACCTTTAAGCGTCGATAAATAAATTCATCTTATTTTTGGAACACTTCGTTTTTCAAATTTCTTAATATTGTCGGATTTATTTCCATATTTACTCCCAGATATATATATATATATATATATATATATATATATATATATATATATATATACATGAGTCATCCACAGACACGTGTTTCGGCGTTTCATTCCTCCTCAGTGTGGCTAAACACAACAACTATCCCTGGTTAGGAGCGAACTCCGACTGACTATATGCCAGCCTGATTTCTTTACCTCTCGGCCACGCCTGTAACGGGGCTAGTGTTTAAACTATTAAATACATAGGTTTATTTATATATTTTATGATCACCGGAGAGATCTAGTCTGCGATCAGACGATCATTGCTTATATATGTTTGGTAGTGAAAGTTAATTTAAATCACTCCTTGGAGAGCTCTACCAAATTTTATGAAGCATATATTTTACATAGCAACAAAATATGCTATTCTTATTGTTTAGATATATAAAACCCTTTCAAAGATTTGGATCAGCTAAGGTGGTCACTACTAGAAGAGTGATCATCCTCCACACATTACTACAACAACCAACATTAATGTAAAAAAAACCTTAATCAAGAATAAATAAAACAAAACATATGTGGCATAAAATAACCCAACAAGGGTTGACATGTCGTAAAATTCAATCAACCAATACAACCAATACATATGTTGTACTTATCTTTTATTTACATTGCAAATATTATATATTTGTACAGTTGTAGATATATATATTTAATAAGTCAACAGCTCTGAAAATTGATATTAACCATTAACTCTCTATTCTAACGATATATAACAATGGATCAAGAAGACTTTTTTCATTTAATACAAGATGAAATAGAGATAAATGAAGAGGGTCTTGTGTCAATCTTACCCGTATTGTTGGTTTGTCTGCCAGAAAATCGCCATTTATTCTTGGATATACAATATAAAAGAAATAGAAATTATGCATATCTCTCATATTTTTATTTGTTTTTTCTTGGATCTTTTTTAATCTTTTTTTTTTTTGCTTTTATTTTATCTTTATTCTGTCTCTTCTTCTTCTTCTTCTTCTTCTTCTTCTTCTTCTTCTTCTTCTTCTTCTTCTTCTTCTTCGTCATCATCATCTTCTTCTTATATCACAATTACTTCTTGTTCTTGTTCTTGTTCTTCTTGTTCTTGTTCTTCTTGTTCTTCTTGTTGTCGTTTTTCTTCTTCTTCTTCTTCTTCTTCTTCTTCTTCTTCTTCTTCTTCTTCTATCACACTTACTTCTTGTTCTTGTTCTTGTTCTTGTTCTTCTTGTTTCTTGTTCTTCTTGTTCTTCTTGTTTGTCGTTTTTCTTCTTCTTCTTCTTCTTCTTCTTCTTCTTCTTTCTTTTTCTTTCTTCTTCTTCTTCTTCTTCTTCTTCTTCTTTCTTCTTTTCTATCACACTTACTTTGTTTTGTTCTTGTTCTTGTTCTTCTTGTTCTGTTGTTGTCGTTTCTTCTTCTTCTTCTTCTTCTTCTTCTATGTTCTTGTTCTTTTCTTCTTCTTCTTTTTCTTCTTCTCTTCTTCTTCTTCTTCTTCTTCTTCTTCTTCTTCTTCTTCTTCTTCTCTTCTTCTATCAAATTTGTTACTTGTTTTTTTTTGTTGCTCTTCTACTCCTTCTCTGTCTCTATACCTCTAATATCACATCAATTTCTTCTTCTTCTTCTTCTTCTTCTTCTTCTTCTTCTTCTTCTTCTTCTTCTTCTTGCTGTAGTTGTTGTTGTTGCTTTTCTTCTTCTTCTTCTTCTTCTTCTTCTTCTTCTTCTTCTTCTTCTTGACGCTCTCCTTATTATCAGTAGTAATAATAATATGCTTTTGGTCTTATCTCCTCTCTCGCTTTCTCTCTCTCATCTCCTCTCTCTCTCTCTCTCTTTCTCTGTGTCTCCTCTCTCTCTCTCTCCGTCTCTCTCTCTCTCTACGTCTCTCTCTCTCTCTCTCTCTCTCTCTCTCTCTCTCTCTCTCTCTCTCTGCCTTCTTTTTTCTCATCATACATTTTCCTCCCACAAATTTAACATCATAAAACACTTATGCACATTTTGTGTTCTCTTTGATGTTCGCTAGTCGGAACTAGAAATGAGGTCCCCGTCATAATTTGCACGTATCGAAAAGTTATATATATATATATATATATATATATAAGGCATTAATAAGAACTGTATATATATATATTATATATATTTATATATAATATATATATATATATATATATATATTATATATATATATATATATATATATATATAAGGCAGTAATAAGGATTTTTTTTTACTTTGTTGTCAGGGAAAAGTGAATCGCGCTATAATAATGGCTGCCACAAAACTGGTTGGTGACACTTTAAATGTGGCGGGAAACTTATACTGTTCGCCCGAGTGAATTGATGATTGATTCACTCTTGTTCTGATTCTTTCTTTTTGATTATCACAGAAAATATTCAAACGGTGCCAAAAAAATCTAAAAGAGAGATTCTATTTTCTCATAAAAAAACTGTTTTCTTTTATCATGTTAGAGCACACACGCATGCTTATAGAAAAAAAATACTCTGGTAATGGTCTACCAGAGAAACTCTTTCAACTTTTGTCTCCTAGAGGAACGGTCATTATACTCTGACGACCTTCTGGTGGCTGGAGGAAGCAAACAAACAGTTGAGCAAGCGGATAAGTAACAACATCCTTAAATACTGAACCCGTGTTGTTTATTTCCTCGGTGTAGTGTTGTGGCTTTGGCCAGTATCTAGTTAGCTTCTAGATGTTCTGCTTGTAACTCAGTTTCTTTGTATATTAAATCAATTTTCCCCATTGAAATAAACAGAAATGCATTTATCCATTCCAGCTCCCACCAAACACCCTAATTTTGTTGGGTTATGTTTAAATAGAATGTAATGAATTGTGGTGTAATATGATTTAATGTTTATCTTTTTATAAATAGTATTTGTCTTTGGTGTAATAAACTTAGATGTTTTTGGATTATTTGGATTATTCGGACTATTCGGACTATTGTCCTCATCTTTATTGTTATCTGCACAACGTTTCAGCCGATGTGCCCTTTGGCCTTCTTCAGGTATTTCTTGTCGGACTTTGGAACCTTTTCAAACTCGAGAACCTTCTTGTCATAAGCGGGAGCCTTAAATGTTTTAATTGAACTTGTTAACATAAGCATATGTTGCAAGATGGGTATATTCCTGACTTTTGTGAGCTAGGACTACTAATGGAAGGAGGAGGAAGAAATGATGAAGGTTTAAAAAAGGATAGACGATGGTTTGACCGTAGCGTGACCCCGAACGAAGAATTGAGTGGCAAGTGGAAGTCGGTGGTTGACCGGAAGTCACGTGGTGAAGTGGGGAAAAAAAGAAAGGGTTCGTCCTCTTTTTGCCGGCGGCGGTGGTAGGGTACGGACCTCATGAGAGCCCAGTAATCTAGTAGTGTTCTCTCTCTCTCTTTCTCTCTGCCTTTCCTCCTCTCTGGTAGGAGCCCACTATACGAGCACGAAAATAAAGGCTGGCAGTTGTGACGACATGTTTCTCGTGTTATGATTTTTTATCGGCACCATTTCAGCACGGTGACTTTTGGAGTTTTAGTACCAAGAAAGAAAAAAGGACTACGGTACATGTATCGTTTTAGTGCCGTGAATATTACAACGTAACATATATCTGAAGCTCGTTCATACCTCATGTTTTAGCTCTCAACACAAAGTTAAAAAAAGCAATCAAAAACAAAAAAAAAATGATTTAACGAGGGCTTGTAACTCAGAAAACTCCTAAGTTGGAACATACATCAAAGTACCACTGTACAAAGAAAACAAAATTATTTAGAAGAAATTGAAGTATGCAGTTGGCTTCTAGATGCAACTTCTTATATCATGCATCTATACAGGCGTGTGGTCTAACGGTTAGTGGCGTAGGAAATAGGCCCAAGTTCAATCCCTGGACGAAACTGTTTGCATATCTCATAGCACTAATACCCTTTCCCAAGGAATGAATCCAATACACCCTTCAGCTATGGGTAAAGAGCAGGGCAAATTGGGCTCTTTAACCATGGCTAGGTAACCAATCTAGTCAAACCTGTTAACTCCGCTTAAGAAATTGACCTTGTGTCGCATCCAGCTCGTTCGGAGATGTTGGTAAATATACATATCATCGCCTGTGGCTGGACACAGAATCAGATGAAATGTCCGAAAACACACGCATGAAGAAAATATCTTAGATGACAATTTATAGAGAATATAGTCATATTACCAACAGCTCCGTAGTAACACAGGATTGAGATAGGGGCGACGAATTTTCACAGAAGCATCTCTGGCTATCCAGAACGCTTTGCTTGACCGTTTAACTAATGTCTATCAGATTAAAATGCGCGTTGCTTTTTATGTGAGTTTCGTCCTCTTTGTTTTGTCAGGTCGTCAAAGTTTTTAAATGCCATCCTTGGCCAGTTGAAAAGGCCTTAAAGAAGTCCTATGTTATGGAATCCTTTGGTAAGCGTATAAGTCCTATCCTACGTATTGGTAAAGGTCCAGTGATTTAATCCTATGTCCGTCGTCCATGAATGTCACAGTAATTATGACCAGTAGGGTCGGTTTAAGTATTGCATCAACCTCAGAGTACTGCCAGTGATTGGCCAAGAAATAGATCACATGATCTTGCCTAGTCTATAAGTAAGAGCGAGGATCAAGCACACACCTTATATGACCAAAAATATCAACAAGGCTCAATAATCAAGTGTAGATTCCACTTAGCCTGGTGCCAACAAAGTTTACTCGGCTCAAATAATGACGCTTAGCAGTTCATTTGGAATGGCGGAATGCGATAGTAATGACTCACCAAAAATGAAATCCTTTCCGTTTTGGGGCCCCATCAACTCTCTATGACTCTTCAAACTATTTTGGGTGTCCTGCTTATTTCAGTCTGGTGTCTGAGCCTCATCCACCTCCTTCAGAACCATCACCGTCGAAGGGATACTTCTAAAATTTCACTTCATGTATCATTATCTTATACAAATAATTTTCACAGTTGTATAGTTTCCGGTATCTTAAGCAGTTTTATAGATTCAAGTAAATGATTCAAATAGATAAATAAATAAATAAATAAATAATAATAATAATAATAATAATAATAATAATAATAATAATAATAATAAGAAGAAGAAGAAGAAGAAGAAGAAGAAGAAGAAGAAGAAGAAGAAGAAGAAAGAAAGAAATTATCAACTGATGGATTTTGCAGTGCCAGCAGATCGCAGGGTGAAGCTAAAAGAAAATGAAAAAATGGACAAATATCTGGACATTGCCAGAGAACTGAAAAAGTTATGGAACATGAAAGTCAAAGTGATACCAATTGTAGAACGGTCCCAAAAGGATTGGAAAAGGGTCTGGAAAGTTTGGAAATCAGAGGAAGAATTGAAACTATTCAGAACACTGCACTGCTGCAATCTGCCAGAATACTTAGAAGAGTCCTGGAGACCTGAGGAGACTTGCTGTCACTCAGACTCCAGTGAAAGACCATCAGCTAACACTGATGTGAAAACTCAAAAGGAGATAATAATAATAATAATAATAATAATAATAATAATAATGAAATTCGGGTGACGGTGATACCAAATGGAAGGGTCCCCCAATGTTTGGAAAAGAAGACTGGAATAATTGGAAATCAGAGGGAGAACCAAGACCCCTGTACAACTACATTGTTATCGGCTAGAATAATAAGAAGATTCCTGGATAATTATAACTTCAAGTAACTATACTTAATACAAAAATGTCAACTGCTGCGAGATTTTCTGCGCCTTTAATTCCCTAGTGTGAATCTATGCGTACGCATTTTTAATGTCCTCAAAGTCTACAAATCGGAAAGTTGGGACACGATTTCATTTGAAGAGACAGAAAAAGCGCCATGGGGCGAGGGTGGGTAATTTTGGTGAATATTGCACTTGGAAAATAGAGTCTTTCACAAAAGATTGTTATTCAAAAATATCGAGACTTTTCTTTCTTTCTTTTTTTTACCACGACCAGGAGATCCGGTAAACAACGCGTGCGACATACGGAAACACTGATAGCTGTTTCGTTGTATGTATTAAGGGATACACTGCTGATGAGACCTAATACAGCTGTCCAGTGATTACATGAGTTACACGCGGTTTGACAGATCTTCAGGTGGTGGTAATTTAATTATATGTATACATATATATATTGTGTGTGTTGTGTGTGTATGTGTGTGTGTAATATGTATATATATATATGTATATATATATATATATATATATATATATATATATAATTTCCTCTATCCAGACATTTCTTTTTTTTTCCAAGTTTTTCTTTTTTTTTAATTTGACGCTAACTCGTCGAAACTGTATACGCTAGTCAGCTACGCATATAACTTTATTTAAATTTCAGATTTTAAATTCGTTAAGTCCCGATATTTTTATACTCCTTATATATATATATATATATATTATATATATATATATATATATATATGAGTTTGTGGTGTGCGTGGTCTGTGTGTGTCTGTGTCTGTGTATCTCTGTGTTGTCTCTGTGTGTCTGTGTGTGGGGGTTCTTCAATGTTCTTGTTTTTCGTAATTTTATAGATAGTGTAAACACATGTACGCCTATATATATATATATATATATATATATATATATATATATATATATATATATATATATATTGCAATATATATATGCATATATATATAATATATATATATATATATATATATACATATATATATATATATATATTATATATATATATATATATAGAGAGAGAGAGAGAGAGAGAGAGAGAGAGAAGTAAGAAGGATTATAAGGAATGTTACTTCAATACTAAATATAATCGACCATTTCTGCCTTTGGCATACATCTCATATGTGCTTAAATAACTCATATATTTATAATCATTATGTATTGTTATTGTCATTTACTATAAAATTAAACAATTATATATATTATATATATATAATATATATATATATATATATAATATATTCTTTTCGTAATTTCCTAAGTTAATGGTGTACGCATCTCAAACTACGCCCCCAAGCTACGTACATTTGAGCCACTCAATTTTACCTCCGGGCGGTTTTCATATTCTTTTATTTATTTTAAAACTATATTAAGAAGGAGTAGAACGCGAAGCATTTTTAATATTTTTACACGTCCAAGTACCAAAAATAAAGTCGTAAATATTAGGTACAATGATAACATATATATATATATATATGTATATATATATATATGTATGTATGTATGAATATATATATAACTTTTAGGGAGGAAACCAGTAAAATTGAATTTATTTAAAAAAAAGATATTCATCCAATATTGTTTAACGCTATTGAAAATAGATGAAGTTACACAGTCTATATTTTTAGTAGCATCGATTTATTGACTGATTGATTTTAACGGCATGTCAACCTATCTGGGTTTATCTTATGCATAGAGATTTGTGAATTGAGCATATTGTACGCTTTTATTTGAATTTCTGTGTGGTGTCTGTATTTTTAGTCTTTATTATATATATATGTATTTTTTTGGTAAAGAAAAAAGGGTTAAAAATCGGCCATTTTGCGGTTATAGATCTATTTCCGCCCACTGGTATCCGTGTATACCTGTGGGTAGGAATAGGTATATAACCGCAAAATGGCCGATTTTTAAGCCTTTTTCTTTACCAATTATATTGCTCTGTTCAATTATATTGAACATCGAGCTCTCATTTGGACCTGAACTACTCTAACATTAAGCCGTTAGAAAAAGGCCAACTTAGAATCACTCATACCAACTTACCTCGTAACCCATCTACGGTTATATATATATATATATATATATATATATATATATATATATATATATATATAAATATATAGTTCAATGAGAAATCAAAACAAATAAAAAGTTTTTGCTTTTATTTATTTAATTACGGGAACGGTATTACAACAGCGGTTTCTTGCTAAAAGCATTCATCGGGTAAAACGAAACGGTTCCTTTGAAAATGACAGAAATTGTGTAAAATATCTGTCATTTTCAAAGGAACCGTTTCGTTTTACCCGATGAATGCTTTTAGCAAGAAACCGCTGGTTGTAATACCGTTCCCGTAATTAAATAAATAAAAGCAAAAACTTTATTTGTTTTGATTTCTCATTGAACTATCAACGCTCTATCACAGATATTGAGCACTCTTCTAATAACACTGTACGTTGGATTACTATTACTTTTCTAGTATACTAGTGCAAACCATACACATTAATATATATATATATATATTATATATATATATATATATATATATATATATATATATATATATATACATATATATATATATATAAATATATATATATATATAAGAAAGCCTATATATATACATATATATATTATATATATATATATATATATATATTATATATATATAGAGAGAGAGAGAGAGAGAGAGAGAGCATTATAAAGTTATCGTCCTAAGAAATGGATTCAGAGACCCGAGTTCAAATCCTGGATGAGATTTTCACATAGCCCTAACACCATTGGGAAATCTATGCATCCAATTATACTCCCTCCAGCTGTAGGTAAATAGTAGGACGCACCTACTACTCTAAGCGTGGCATGGCAACCAGGTAAGGAGAAGGAAAACTTTGAATACATATGATACATGTAAAGTTTAAAGAGAAATTTAACAATCGTATATTAAGTAAATCCTATAATGTCTGCTTGGTTCTTTGTTTGGTTGGTTGGATTTTAGGGCATGTCAACCCATTGGCTCATTTTAACTCCTTATGGAATAATAATAATAATAATAATAATAATAATAATAATGCACAAAATAATGCCATAAGGACGAACTATATCAAAGCGAAAATTGATAAGACCCAACAAAATGGTAAATGTAGACTTTGCGGTAATAAAGATGAGACTGTAAACCATATACTCTGCGAATGTAGCAAACTAGCACAACGAGAGTACAAAACTAGATACGACTGGGTTGGGAAGGTGATCCACTCGGAGTTATGCAAAAAATTAAATTTTAACCATACAACAAAATGGTGTATGCATAAACCAGAATCTGTTCTTGAGAACGAAACGCATAAAATTCTCTGGGACTTTGAAATAAAAATGGATCAACTTATCCCAGCAAGAAGACCAGACCTAGTGTTGATAAACAAAAAAGAAAGAACTTGTCAACTGGTGGATTTTGCAGTGCCAGCAGATCACAGGGTGAAGCTAAAGGAAAATGAAAAAATGGACAAATATCTGGACCTTGCCAGAGAACTGAAAAAGTTATGAAAGTGAAAGTGATATCAGTTGTAGTTGGCGCACTTCGAACAGTCCCAAAAGGATTAGAAAAGGGCTTGGAAAGTTTGGAAATCAGAGGAAGGATTGAAACCATTCCGAACACTGCACTGCTGCAATCTGCCAGAATACTCAGAAGAGTCCTGGAGACCTGAGGAGACTTGCTGTCACTCAGACTCCAGTGAAAGACCATCAGCTAATGCTGATGTGAAAACTCAAAAGGAGTAAAATGATAATTTAACTCTTTGCTTACTTTAAACTACTCACATTCTAAGCCACATCGATAGGGTAGGGAGGAAAAAAGAAAACAAAAGTAAATTGAAAGAAAAATGCAAATAGAATAGACTAAAAAGAGACAAAGGGTGAATTTTTTAAAAAGACGAAGGAAAATGAAAAAGAAAGAAATTTAAAGAAAGAAAGAATGTGTAAATAGTGTGAATGAAAGAGAGAGAAACATCGAAAATGTTTTTGTTCTATACATTCTTGATGGCTACACAATTTATTTGAAACACATTATTTTCTATTTAACCCATAGAGTGAACCCTAACAGGTACTAGGAGGCGCTCGTTGCATA
The DNA here is from genome assembly GCA_023376005.1 of Doryteuthis pealeii. Classification (NCBI taxonomy): domain Eukaryota; kingdom Metazoa; phylum Mollusca; class Cephalopoda; order Myopsida; family Loliginidae; genus Doryteuthis; species Doryteuthis pealeii. The sequence continues at coordinate 96,036,400 of CM042148.1, read as the reverse complement.
AGGGTTATCGTCGTAGGTATTGGATTCGGCTACGCAAATTCAAATCCTGAACAGAGCTGTTTACATGTCATAGTATTAGTAGCTATGGGAAAGGCATGAATCCAACTAGTTTCCCTTTATCTATGGGCAAATAGAAGGGCAGACTGGGTTCGTTAATCTTGCTATGAAAACCAATCTAGGAGAAGGAAAACTCATATTCGCATCCAAGACATGCTCAATGAGTAGTGCACTCGATACTTAATCAAGTTATGTGATAAGTAATCCTTTTGAATTTTCTTCGTAAATTCACATGTGATGTAAATGTATTTCTTTAACCCCTCCGACATGGGAAATACACGACAAATATGTATTTAACCAACCTCTGCGCAAGAGTAGGATGTTACACAAGGTTGATTTTTAAGAAGAATTTAACAGGTTTGAATTAAGAGTTTTGCTTCTCTTAGACTGAGGACGGAACATTGGTGGCTAAAGCAGTCCATGACATACAACATTCCACTTTGGCCGTTAGGCTAGACGGACGGTCGGAGAGGCCCATCCGATCAATCGGCTAATTACGTCAAGCCCTAGCACCTATATGCTTGTTCCGACCCTATTGCTCTTATGGTAACCTCAAACCCTTTTTATCATATAGGCAGTGTCGAGGGTATGACGTTAAATACTATCTAGTGGTGAGTTTCCAGTTTCGAAGCTCTGCACCCTTTCATTGCTATTGCTAGAATAAGTAGATTCATAACTTTTCCAAGGGCATTAGTGCTATGTGAAATGCAAATAGACTTGATAAGGATTTGAACTCGGTTCGCCATGTTCATTTCCTACGAGGATAACGTCCTCACCAGGCGTCAAATTTACAAGTACACCCAATTTGGCATCTGAATTTTCCTTCTCCAAGGTCAGTTTCCTTATCAAGGCTAAAGTATATATACATATATTATTTATATGTTTATGAATTTGTCGATGAAAACAAAAACAGATGATACAATTTTGTAGATTAAAAAAACTAGTACAAAATAAAAACACTCTCCGGGCGATGTGAAAATAGATTTTTGAAACATATTGCCTGAGAGGTGGGAGTAAACAATTCAATGTCAGCGAGTTTGTACCCTAAGTAAGTAAAATCATCAAATTCATTAAAGGATTAAAAAATAAAACAATTTGAAATGTAAACTTTAAATATGTATTAGAATAAAACAAACTATATATAGATATATAATACCGGTCATGTATTTATTAAAACTTGTTTAAAAAACAATGAGGACTGTCTAATGTTGCATGTTCAAATTTTGAGTGTATTTATTCTATGTTATGACGTTTTGGGTAATGTGACGTAATCAGTGACTTAATTTTTGTCACAGACAAAAACCGGAAGCGAATCTCCATTATTAATAGATATTATAAATACATATATGAAAAAAAGAATAAAGACCAAATCATCCGTACAGTCTGAGAAAAAAAACCAGCACCGAAACGACAGGCCAAAAGTAAAAGCACCGAAATAGTCGACTATGCTTTTTATTCTATATATTTTATTAATATCTATTTAGTGGCTACCTTAATAAAATATCATCTGCGCCAACCTCTTCAAAGTCAGAATTATCCTGATGATCCTTTAGGTGAACTAGGTAGATAGCATCTGGCTCTTTCTGGGTTCATATATATATATATATATATATATATATATATATATATATATATATATATATATATAAAGATAAGATTTTGGATGTTTGTTTTTAGAAGCATTGTTTGATAAAGTATATATTATTATTTATATTTTGCTTGAAGGCAATTACAATGCGTATATCGTATAAAATTCGATAATTATAGAAAATAATCATGACAAGCAAACTCGGCAAACAATGTGCGATACGTAGAACATCGTACAGCCTGTTTCGACTTTTTGCCGAGTTCGCTTGTCATGATTATTTTCTATAATTATCGAATTTTATACGATATACGCATTGTATTTGCCTTCAAGCAAAATATAAATAATAATAATATATATACAAAGATATATATTTTATATATATATACATATATATATATATATATATATATATATATATTATATTATATTCTCTCTCTCTCTCTCTCTCTCTCTCTCTCTCTCTCTCTCTCTCTCTCTCTCTCTCTCTCTCTCTCCCAGAGCATACATAGCACTGAAGAAGCTATGTGAAATGCAAACACCTTTGCCCATGAATGAATGTCAGTTATCTATAGATATTATATATCGCAATAAACCGAACATTTATTTTATTCATTTTTTAAAGCAATATAAGCTAAGCGACAAAAGAAATTGTGGTTAGCTAGCTGATTTATATGTATACATTATCTTCTCGATTTTAGTTCTTTTGAATGAGGAGCGAAACCGGTCAGCTAGCTAACTACATTTACTCATAACTCGGAGAGAAAGGAATGATTCATGTCTTTCCGAATAGCATTAGCGCGAAGTGAATCGTAAACTTCCTTGTCCGAGATTTGAACTCGGCTCGCCGACACTATTTCTTATAACGATAATCCCTTCTTACAGTTTATGTATGCCTTAAAAAGAAAATCTCGACTCCATACCTGTATATAAGGAATACTAGATGTTTTAAAAATAAATGAAGAAAATAAGATAAAGAATATTTATATCCGAGCTACATATATTTTATGAATGAAAAACTAAAGTCCCTTTTTGTCATTAAAATAAATTGCTATTTATAAAGCCTATCATTTTCTTTCTTCGAGAATATCCCGCGTAAAACCAGCAGAGAAGGTCGACAAACTTATTCGCTAACTGCCGCGTACTGAGTGACATTAAAGATCCAACGCAACATATTTCCTGAAAACTCTTGTAATCGGTTCATAAAAAGTAGATTGCCCAGTCATAAGAACTCAAAATGAAAATCCTCGCAAAGAAGCCATTTTGTTTTTTTGTTTTTTTTTGTTTTTTATTAGTATGATTCGTACAAGAAGCGGGAATAAATAATCCACATAGTGACCTTAATCTGACTACGACTGTTGAAGCCAGAGAACTGAACCGTACTCATTTGTATTTGATCATTGGCGCGCGCTCACACACACACGCACACACACACACACACACACATACACTCACACTCACACTCATTTACGCACGCACACACACGCAATCGCGCAGACATCTTGAAGAAGTCACCAGACACGACTAAATACGCACACGCATGTTTTTTATGCAAACACATACATACACACACACACTCACACACACGAAGACATCTTGAAGAGGTAACCAAACACGACTAAATACACACACGCATGTTTTTTATGCAAACACATACATACACACACACACTCACACACACGAAGACATCTTGAAGAGGTAACCAAACACGACTAAATACACACACGCATGTTTTTTTATGCAAACACATACATACACACACACACTCACACACACGAAGACATCTTGAAGAGGTAACCAAACACGACTAAATACGCACACGCAAACGCATGTTTTCACACAAACGCATACACACACGCACACACACACACACACACACACGCAGACATAGTAGCTAGTGTCTTGGGTATGACGTTAAACTGCATCTAGGCTGAAGTTTCAATTGTGAAGCTCTAGGGAATGTGGAGTACTTCTTCATCGCCTTTACTCTCAGGTCCATTCTGATCCGGAGTGCAAGTGCTTGTTAGGGTCCTATCTGTGGGTTAAGTAGGACAAAATGAGTGCAAACTCTGTTTAAAAACTTGAATTTTAAAAAAATGGATAAAGCAAAATGTCTTCGGCGTGATATGCCGTAAAATCCAACCAACCAACCAACCAACCAAGAGTAACTAGAGTCTTTTTTTCTCTCTCTTTCTTCTTCTTTCTTTCTCTCTCTCCCTCTCTCTCTCTCTCTCTCTCTCTCTCTCTCTCTCTCTCTCTCTCTCTCTCTCTCTCTTTCTCTTCTTCTCTCTCTTTCTCTCTTTCTTTCTCTTTCTTTCTCTTCTCTCTTCTTTTTCTTTCTCTTTCTTTCTCTCTCTCTCTCTTTCTTTCTCTTTCTTTCTCTCTTCTTTCTCTCTCTTTCTTTCTTTCTTTCTCTCTCTTCTTTCTCTTCTTTCTTTCTCTTTCTTTCTCTCTCTTTCTCTTTTTTTTCTCTTTCTTTCTCTCTCTCTCTCTCTCTTTCTTTCTCTTTCTTTCTTCTCTCTGTCTCTCTCTCTCACACACACACACACACACACACACACACACACACACACACTCACGAGCGCGCACGTGGGTGGTTTAATGGATATCAGGATATATGGGAATAGACACAGCGAGACGAGTTCAAATCCTGGATGAGCTGTTTGCATTTCACATAGACGAGTCCATTTGCACTCTAACCATTACAACGCTCTCTCTCTCTCTCTCTCTCTCTCTCTCTCTCTCTCTCTCTCTCTCTCTCTCTCTCTCTCTCTCTCTCTCAATATATATATATATATACGAGCGTCATTTTAAAAGTTCAGGGTCTGAGCAAGACATTCTCATGGAATGTGACAAAATAAGAAAATAATTTTTTTAATATACTACACCTCCTTGTGGTCCCAATGCTTCTTCCATCGACGTTACAGTGATTGGATTTTTACTAAGATAAGACTTATCAACAGCAGCCATGACGTCATCATTTACAGCGTATGAACTTTTCTACTCACACTTATATATATGAATATATATATATATATATATATATATATATATATATATATAGATACAAGGTGTGTCAAAAAAGTATTGTGATTTTTTGTACTTTATGACACACCTTGTATTCTGGAAAAAATAACGTCCATTCATTCTTCAATTCTATCTTGGTAAATCATTGGTACATTTTTGACAACCCTTGATTTCTGAAAGAAATTAATGAATGGAACGTTATTTCATTTTTTTCAGAATACTTTTCTGACACACCTTGTATATATATATATATATATATATATATATATATATATATATATGTGTGTGTGTGTGTGTGTGTGTGTGTGTGTGTATGTGTGTGTGTGTGTGTGTGTGTTTATGAATAAAGGGTAACTTAACGGAGAAAGCAAAATATCGGTGAGTCACAACTTTGACTTTCGATAAAATAATTAACTGAATAAGTCGGTGTTATGAATGAATATAAAAGTGACCAGTACCTTTGTAGAGCAGATTTATTTAATATATATATATATATATATATATATAATTAGGCGGAGTGGCCTAATGTCGGTATCAGCCGGACAGCGGGGGAATCTATCCCCTTTTCGCTAGCGCTAGCCCAGGAAGATTGTTTTTGCTGAGGTGGGTACATCTACCGTAAGCTCCCCACTTTCCAATCTGCGCTACTCATATGCTGTTCGTTGGGACCAGTATCGAACCAGGAACATTGCGATTCTTAGGCGGGTGCCCTATCGACTGATGTGCGCACGTGTGTGTGTGTGTGTGTGTGTGTGTGTGTGTATGTGTGTGTGTATTTGTGTGTGTGTGTGTGTGTGTGTGTGTTTAAAAGAAATCTTCATTGTGCGTTTGTTAAATACACCGACTCACGATATCAAGGGTGTCCATTTATTCATTTATTTATCATAATTCTTCTAGGAAAAAAACGTATACGAAAAATTTTATATATTCATTTTAGTTCTCAATTATGGTTGATTCCTGTCAAGGAAAGTCTTGAAAACTTCTACCATTATATATATATATATATATAATATATATATATATGAGTGTGTGTGTGTGTGTATGTGCGCGCGCACGCGCGTGTGTGTGTGTGTGTGTGTAAGAACGCGATTTTTATCTGTTCTAGTTATGTCTTGTCGTTCTTTTTTTTTTTTATTAATGTTCGTTTTTTTAAATGATGTCTAGGGGACAAATTGACATCTTTGTCGACAAGCGCCACCGTAACTTATGCAATGATTTCAACAGAGACGATAATTGTCTCTGAACTTTTTTCTCCTAAACTAAAGCAAATAAAAAACTATTGACCAAACGAATACAATTTTACGACCATGTATACATTCTTTTTTTATATATCAGGAAGACGCCTGATTTGATTTATTTTCTTTTATTTGATTTTGGCATTAACGAGAATTTCTTATTCATTTAACCCTTCCACTTCCGTATGCGATTATCATCATCATCATCATGTCGTGCAGGCAGCACGGATGTCCATGACAATCTCTCGCCAGCCTTCCCTATCATTCATTGCACCCGGGAGTTCTTCCTCGCTGCAGCCAGCATCTTTACATAGCTGGTCAATGTAGCTCCTTGCTGGGCGTCCCACACTAGCATGTCCATGTGTTGGCTTCCACAGGAGAACATCGCTTAGGAGTTCGTCCTTGCTTCTCCAGCAGTGTCCTGCATGTCTAGTCCGTCTCACTCGGATGCTCTGTGAGATAGGGGGCAGGTGACCATACAGCTGCTCCCTTGTGGGGTGCTGTTTCCACTACGAGGTATATATTTACCAAACTCTCCGCACGAGCAGAATGTGACACAAGGTCATTTTAGGCTGAAATTGAATTCAGAGTTTTACCTTCTCCTAGATTGGTTGCCTAACAATGGTTAAAGAGCCCAGTCTGCCCGGTTATTTGTCCATAGCTGGAGGGAGAACAGTTGGGTGTATACCTTTCCTAATGGTATTAGCGCTATGTGAATTGTAGACAGCCTCGTCTATGATTTGAACACGAGTCGACGAGTCCATTTCCTGCGACTCTAGCCATTACCCCACGCAGCTACGAGGTATGTCAGAAAAGTCGCATTCTTCGATGTGAGGGGCATTGTCCACTGCGATTTCTTGCCACAGGGCCAGACGATCAACCATCATGTCTACAAAGAGATACTGTGGCGTTTGCTTCGTTCAGTGCGTGAGAAAAAGCGAGAAATGTGGCAGGACAACTCGTGGGGGCTTCACCATAACAACGCATCTGCCCACACTGCACTGGGTATCCGAGAGTTCCTGGCCAAGAAGAACATCAGTGTGTTGGGGTAACCTCCCTGCTCCCCCGACCTGGCTCCATGTAATCTTTTCTGTTCCAAGCTCAAGGGGGTCATCAAGGGAACCCGTTTTGAGAATATGCACGACATCAAAAAGGCCGTGACGACAGAGCTACGGAGAATCCTGGAATAATCCTTCCAGGAGTGCAAGCATGCGTGACAGAGAATAAATGAAAAATGCATTAGACTCTATGGGAAATACTTTGAAGTTTGTAGTTTGTGATTTATATTTGAATTTTTTTTTTTACACCAGTCCTGGAACTTATCTGACGTACCTCGTAGTTGAATTCCTTTGCACATGGTGCGACTATAGTCCAATTTCTAGCTCCGTTCCATTTGCCGATCCGTACTTACCGCTCGGAGGGGGATTTTGCGGAGCAGGTTGCCCGTTATTTTAAAGAAGACCATTAGAAGTGCTTCAGGCTACTAATTAACCTACTTCGCTTAAAAATTGACCTTTTGTATAACTTGTCTGTGGCGGAGGGATTAGGTAAATATATATTCGTGTTTTATGAGTGAACAATTGTCAAGTACAGTGCGGAAAGGGTTAAATCCTACTTAACGGACATAAATCCCATTATCGTATGTCACCCCGCTGAAAGAAAAAAAATACTAAAAATAAAGGAATCAACCGAATTTAATAAAATTTTGAGTGTTGATACATTAACGAATAAAAGATATAACGCACCAGTTATTTTATTTAAAAATATTACATTTTTTCAGGTCAATTAACTTTGAACCACGTATGTTTGTGAATCTGTGTTACGCCTCAAAGCGAAGACCGTTAGATGATGATAATGATGATCTGACCGTAGAGCCTAATTAAAGTGTCCAGCAGGACTTGTGGATATATTTACTAAGCTTAGCTTAGATGTGGCATAAGGCCAGAAGTATGGGGCACCCAATGAGAATCGAACACGCTAACAATGATCTGCAAATCTAGCTTGCCAAACATTAAAACCACGTGAGTTGCCCCCCCAAAATTGTTTACTCTAGCGGGTAGGATTGGACACAAGTGTAGCGTTAGTTTGTATTCGCCTGGTGGAGTTGTCTTCCCCTTTTAGTTTGATGATGCCCGCTAGGGCACCAGTATTTAAGCGCCGGTTTCAAAGCCTTTCCCTCTCTTTATAGTTTCAGCAACTACGAGCCACATGGGGTAGATTCTATCTAAACCCTCTCGTGGGGTTCCGCCCCCCTTACATTACAGTAAGTTCTTTACAGCATGGACTATCGCTATTCTCATGTCTGTACTCTTTTATGTTATATCTGTATCATTCATGAATGTGTCTTATCTTTATTTGTGTACCTCTTTTTATGTGTACTCTTTATTATGAACGTTGTACACTGTTATCCATGTGCTGTGTTATTAAATGTTTGTCTATTAACCTTTGTCGGAGTTATTTGTATCCAAAGTATGTATAACTTTAAACCAACGTTACACAAGTAAAGAGAAATGGAGAAAAATGTCGGTTTCTTCATCATCTGTGATTACGTATCCTTGCTTCTCGGATTAATTTTCTTTGTCGCTTGGAGGCGACACAACTGGTTACCATTGCGATATGGAGAAAAGACGCGAAAGTAGACCCCTTTCACAAGACATGCCGAAGTGGGAGGACGCAGTTTCGTCCTTGTGTGAATACCCATGACCGGGATTTTCGTGACATTGGGTTACATATGCTATGTCACTATAATCCTGATACGATCAAAGGACATTATTTACTAAGTAGGTAACTAGACATGCTTTAACAAACCAAATACTGCCCATATTATATATATAATATATATATATATATATATATATATATATATAATATATATATATATAATATATATAGAGAGAGAGAGAGAGAGAGAAGAGAGAGAGAGAGGCGCGTAGGCTAGTGGTTAGAGTCGTGGAAAATGGACTCGTCGATTCGAGTTCAATTCCTAGACGAAGCTGTTGGCATTTCACATAGCGCGAATACCCTTGGGAAAGGTATGAATCCATATATTCTCCCTCCAGCTATGGTTTAAATAGTAGGGCAGACTGAGCTCTTTAACCTTGGGTAGGTAAACAGTCTAGCAGAGAGATAACTCTGAATTCAAAATTCCTGAGGTCAGTCGTTGATTGGGTTCGTGGCATTCCTTGATGCACTAATTCTTTCCTATCGACTGTGCCAAAAGTGCGGAATGGTCCTACACAAGCCTTCACCACTATAAAACAAATCACTGTGTTGGTTGTTCACTGGAGGAACACTCATGCGTCGAAAATTGACGAGAGAGTCCATTTATATATATATATATATATATATATATATATATATATATACATAAAGATAAAGAAGATGACTTACCGGGGAATAAAGTATCGAGTTAATCGTAATATTGACGGCCGATACACGTATTAACTGAATTAGTCAGTGTTATAATGAATATAAAGTGCTCGGTACGTTAGTAGGACGGTACGAACTCCTATGGGTGGCATTGTTATACTGGGTTTTATTCATTGGTTTGATAAAAAAAATGCATCAGGACTGAAGTTTTAATTCATTTATTTTTATTAAATTCAAAGGAAGACGTGTGCACAGCTGAGACGTTTACAAATAAGATCATAATTTATTCAGATGTGTGAGATATTGTTTTAATCAAGTGATTATGTACAGATGTCTAGACGAGTTAGTGCTAATTTGAAAAAAAAAAAACCAAGTCAGTCTCAATACTTTTTGGATGTGATGTTTCTACTAAAACACTGGAGACGCGTGATGTAATGGTTAGAGTCATAGGAAATGGGCCCATCTACCTGAGTCCAAATCCTGGACGAGGCTGGTTGCATTTCTTCGGATGGGTATGAATTCACCTACCCTCATTCTATCTATGGGTAAATAGTAGGGTAAACTCGGCTTTTAACATTGATTTACAAACCAATCTAGAACAAGGAAAACTCTGAATTCAAACTTGTCAAACTTCGCTTAAAAAATTGACCCTTTTCGCATCCTGTTCGTATGGAGGGATTAGTATATATATATATATAATATATATATAATATAATATATATATATATATATATATCAGGTGTGTCAAAATTGTAGAAATTTTTTGTACTTTTTGACACAGCTTGGATTCTGAAAAAAATAACGTTCCATTCATTTCTATCTTGGTAAATACAGCTTCAAACTCGGTATTTTTATGACATCTTGTATTCTGAAAAGAATTAACATTCCATTCATTGTTCATCTATCTTGGTAAATACAGCTTCAAACTCAGCATTATATATATATATATATACATATATATATATAGTGAGTGAGTGAGAGAGAGAGAGAGAGAGAGAGAGAGAGAGAGAAATCCGATCTTCCTGACCAGCTAAACAAACAATTTTTCCAGACTGTGGCTATATCAGTACTGTTGTGTGGCTGCATCACTTGGACCCTAATGAAGCACCTTGAGAATAAGCTAGATTGGAGCTGCACAAGAATGCTACGTGCGGTATTGATCAAGTCGTGGAAACAGCACCCCACAAGGAAGCAGCTGTATGGCCACCTGCCCTCCATCTCACAAACCATCCGAGTAAGACAGACTAAGCATGCAGGCCACTGCTGGAGAAGCAGGGATGAGCTCATAAGCGACGTTCTCCTGTGGAAGCCAATACATGGGAACGCTAATGTGGACTGCCGAGAAAGGACCTACATTGACTAACTATGTGAGGATGTTGGCTGCTGCGCAGAAGAACTCCCAGGTGCAATGAATGATAGGGAAGGTTGGCGAGAGACTGTCATGGATACCCGTGCTAACTGCGCGACATGATATATATATATATATATATATATATATATATATATATATATATATATATTCTTTCATCATTGCATTTTTTTCTTCATTCTCCTTTTCTTTCCACTCTTTTTATTGTAAGCAAACATTTCATACATTCTTTTTATTCATCTTATTCTATACATTCTTTTTTATTCCTCTATCATTTTTTTTTCCTTCAACAATTATTTGACATTCATTTTATTATAATTCATTATTTCATTCATTATTTTTCTTTCATTTTTCTTTTAATTCATTCTTTCTTTATTCAACACTTCTTGCCATTCATTTTATTGTAAGTTTGTAATTCATTCATTCTTTTTTTTATTCATCTGATGTTTTAGTCTTTCATTTTTCTTAATGTTCTTCTTCTTTCATTCAACATCATTTAATACATTTTATTATGAGTCATTATTTGCTACTGTCTTTTTCTTTAACTCTTCTGTTACTTAATTTTTTTTCTGTACCGCGTTTTTTTTCATTCAATTCTTTTAGTTATTCATTGTATTATAAGTCATTATTTCATTCGTTCTTTTTCTTTGATTTTTCATTTACTTCATTCTTTCATTACTACGTTTCTGACTAAATTCAACCATTTTTACCATACAGTTAGTATTTCCTCCATTCTTTTTTCATTCAGCATATATATATTAGTCTTTAATTGTTCTTTTCATGGGTCATTATTTCATTGATTCTTTTTCTTTAACTTTTCTTTTAATTCCTTCTTTCTTTACAGCGTTTTTTTTTTCATTCAACACTTAGTCATTCATTTGATTATAAGTCATCATTTCACTCATTATTTTTCTTTCATTTCTCTTTAAATTCCTTCTTTCATTAATGCGTTTTCTTTCTTTTTTCATTCAACCCTTTTAGTTGTTCATTTTATTATGAATTATTATTTCATTCATTCTTTTTCTTTCAATTCTCTTTCAATTATTTCTTTCCTTCTTTCTTTACTACGGTTTCTCTTTTTTTCATTCAATCCTTTTAGTCATTCATTTGGTTATAAGTCATTATTTCACTCATTCTTTTTTTTTTCGTGTTTCTTTTAATTCATTATTTCTTTACTGTATTTTCTTTCTTTTTTTCATTCAATCCGTCTAGTTATTCATTTTATTATAAGTCATTATTTTACTCATTCTTTTTCTTTCATTTTTCTTTTAATTCATTCTTTCTTTACTACGTTTTCTTTTTCTTCTTTTTTTCATTCTACCCTTTTATTCATACATTTTATTATAAGTCATTATTTACTCATTCTTTTTCTTTCATTTTTCTTTTAATTCATTCTTTCTTTTCTACGTTTTCTTTTCTTTCTTTTTTTCATTCTACCTTTTATTCATACATTTTATTATAAATCATTATTTTACTCATTCTTTTTCTTTCATTTTCTTTTAATTCATTCTTTCTTTACTACGTTTTCTTTTCTTTCTTTTTTTCATTCTACCCTTGTATTCATACATTTTATTATAAGTCATTATTTTACTCATTCTTTTTCTTTCATTTTTCTTTTAATTCATTCTTTCTGTACTACGTTTTCTTTTATTTATTTTTTTTCATTCTACCCTTTTATTCATACATTTTATTATAAATCATTATTTGACTCATTGTTTTTCTTTCATTTTTCTTTTAATTCATTCGTTCTTTACTACATTTTCTTTTTTTTTTTTTCATTCTACCCTTTTATTCATTCATTTTATTATAAGTCATTATTTTACTCATTCTTTTTCAATAAGACTTCTCTTACTTCTGCATTTTTTCTTCATTCAACCCTTTTAGTCATTCATTTTATTATAGGTCATTAATTCATTCATTCATTCATTCATTCATGCGCTTTATTTTCTGTCTCTTCTATCATTTGTCTCTTTCTTTCTTTATTGTCTTATTATACATTTTATTTTTTTCAATCAACACTTTTCACCATTTATTCTATTTTGAGTCGTTATTTCCTATTCTATTTCAAAAAGTGAACCCTCTCTCTCCCCCCACAACATCTCTCCCACACAACACCTCCCCACGCAAAACCCATTCTACTGAAATTTTTAATCTAACTGAAAGAAACTTTGCCATCTCACAAGTACTTGTGTAGGCAGTGTGCGTACACATGTGCGTACACGTTGTTATGCATGTGTACTAACACCGATACAAGACCATGTTACACATACACACGAGGTGCAACTACCATGGCATCAAGAAGTCTGCGAAATTTGCTGGAGGGCAGTTAAAAGAATTAAGTTTAGATAGGGACACCCATGAGAGTTTACACGTGTATATATGTATGTATGAAGTGAGTGAAAAATGTGCGATAGGATCACACGTACCTACATCAACAATAACAAATAAACACACTCAGACATACATACATTCATACATATGCATATATATATATATATATATATATATACAAATATATATATATATCTTTTCTTTCTTTTCTTATATATATATATATATATGGTGTGTGTGTGTGTGTGTGTATGTGTGTATTAATGTGTATGTTTGTGCGCCCCTCTCTCTCTCTCTCTCTCTCTCTCTCTCTCTCTCTCTCTCTCTTCTCTCTCTCTCTCTCTCTCTCTCTTGTTTTATGGTTGTGTAGTGCACATGCGTATAAAAAGCATATACATATATGTATATATATATATATATATTATATATATATATATATATATATGTGTGTGTGTGTGTGTGTGTGTGTGTATACTGATGTACTGATATGAATTGAAATTATCGAAAATACATACACCCATACATATGCATATATATATATATACAAATATAATCTTTTCTTCTTTTCTTATATATATATATATATATATATAATATATATATATATATATATATATGTGTGTGTGTGTGTGTGTGTGTTAATGTGTATGTGTGAGTGCCTCTCTCCTTCTTGTTTTATGGTTATGTAGTGCACATGCGTATAAATAAGTATATACATATATATATATATATATATATATATATGTGTGTGTGTTGTGTGTGTGGTGTGTTGTGTGTGTGTATACTGATGTACTGATATGAATTGAAATTATCAAAAATGGCTATAGAGATATTGAAATACTATTAAACATACTATATAACAAATACACATACACGCATACATATGCACACACTGAAACATATTTTAACACCCAAAAACACAGGATCACACATACGTACATCAACACATAAATGCACTTAGACATACACAAACCCACACATATATATATATATATATATTGGAATTATCGAAAATTACTATAGATATATTGCAATATAAGTACGCATAATATAAAACAAACACACCTATACATATACATCTGCACACACTCAAACAATTCTTTAAATCCAAGCATACATACAAGTGCACAAGTAAATTCAAATATACATAAATATTTTGAATCTATATCGATAAGCTTGTTTATATATATATAATATATATATATATATATATATATATATATATATATATATATGGTTACTAGGGAAGTTGGTTGTAAGGTTGATTCTAAGTAGAACCTTTCTTTCAACAATGGATTGCTAGAGTTGTTCAGGTGCAAGATCAGAGCTCGATGTTCAATATTATTGTTCAGAGCAATAAAACAATACCACCCAAAGGGACACGATCACCACTACCTGGTTAATAAATACCCAGTCATAAATATCACCCCCTAAGACTATTAGAAAAACTGAAACCGAAACATTTCAGGATTTCCCAGTAGAATTGTATATAATGCCTCATTTTACCATTTTCAATAAAGTTAGCAGTCTGATGAAACTCATAGGTATACACAGATACCTGTTGGTAGAAATAGATCAATAATGGCAAAATAACCGATTTCTAAGCTTTTTTTTACCAATACTAGCACATATATGCATCCTCCGGGCGCAAATATTTAATTTTTAATGTAATGAAGTATATTAAATTAGAAAGACTAATGAAACAAAATAAGAATGCAGTAAAATGATTTGAAATAGAGGGGATATAATCGAAAAGTAGAACAGCTTTGAAACTAACTATTCCATAATTTTCCATCATTCCCATCTTTTATTGAAAAATTTTCCTAATTCAACTATTTAGTTAAGTTAGGAAGTAAAGAACAAAATTACAGATATTTCTTCTTGTTAATGGATTTCTTTTCAGATTTATCTCGGAGATTGTTGCTCCTATTTATTCAAATAAAACCAAACAATTAGAAATCACTAATACCAATCTCATAGATATTAAAATCAAATGTTTAATATCGATATTTAAATTAGCCTTCTCGTTAACAATGTAAACCTCAATTTTGTTGTATATATGAATACAAATGCATGTTATCAGTATGTAAACCCGCCCAACGGGATGGGGGTCCAGTGGCTTCGGCTCTGTATCTTTACAAGTTAATAGCGTCGATCCCAAGGGGCTATCCCAACAGGCAATACCTGTTCCCTTGATTTAAAGGGACAAGGCTGGGTTTATTGCCCAGCGACTGAGGCACCCCCTTGAGGGGAAATGTCGACGGAATCGCGCATTTTTTCCATCTACCGCCTTTGAGCTTCGGTTTGTGGGTGGGCCCACATAAAAATGTCCTTGTGTCACGCCCTCATAAGTGGGATGAGAGGCAAATACCTGTACACCCGCCCAACGGGGTGGGGTCCAGTGGCTTCGGCCCTGGATCTTTACAAGTAAATAGCGTCGATCCCAGGGGGCTATCCTCCCAGGCAATACCTGCCCCTCGATTTAAAGGGGCGGGGCTCGGTTTATTGCCCAGTGCCTGAGGCGCCCCCTTGAGGGAGAAGCCGACGGAATCAATGCAATTTTTTCACCTGCCATCCATGAGCTTCGGTTTGTCGGTGGTCCTACGTTAATAGGGCCTTTGTGCCTGATCTTGTACAAGTGGGGTACGAGGAAAATACCATGTAGAAATGGTCAACAGTATTATTAATGTAGAACAATTTTATTAACAATTGAGGTTTAAATAAAAATAAAATCATGGAGAATGTGATGTAAATAACTAAGGGAATTGTGACTTGGGTTCTGATATAGTTTCAGTTACAGACAAACAGACTCATAATCTCTATCTTAATATATGTATATGTGTGTGTGAGTGTGTATCATCAATGTCTATGGTTGGCACTTTTACACTTGAAGAGGCAATAGAGAGCCAACGTAGAGTATTATTAGGAGAGTGCTCAATATATGGGATATAGTGTTAATGAATAAATATATTTGAGTATATATTTATTTGCATGATAACAAGTCTTCTACCATTGGTTTCATGCTATGCAAGCTTAATTGTTTAAACGGAGCAATTGTTGAGCAGCGAAAAATTTTTTGAAATTTATATATATATATATATATATATATATATATATATATATATATATATATATATATATATGGTGGGGTGTAGAATTAAACAAAAGGCACGTCTCCTATTTACCAAATTTTATTAACGATCTTTTCAAGCTTTCTGGCCAACTTTTTTACACATGGATGGAATCTGTAGATTAGTCCACCAAAGTTCATATCCCAAATACTTTCGGTACTTCGTAGTTCCATCATCAGGAGTGATGTGTTTATGTTCCAGTTTGTTTTTGTTTTTTTTGTTGGGTTTTTTTTCAAGTTAGTAGTTGTGAGAGTTACTAGGAGGAGAACTCGTGGAAATTATGTCAAGGGATGTGGGGGCTGGAAGGAGAAGAATTGGTAGGAAAAGTGTTATAGGCATTTAAAAATGTGAGTATTGCATTGAAAATTAATCTTATTTAAGGATGGTTTGTATTGTTTGATGTATAAAGCTTCTAGTATTTGGAGTTTTTGTTTGTTTTTTGTTTTTTTTTGTACAAAATGTGCATATTTTCCGTAAGGATATTTCGGCAATTAGAGTGTTCTACATTATATAATATATATATATATATATATATATATATGTGTGGTGTGTGTGTGTGTGTGTGTGTGTGTGGTGGATAGATTAGTAACTTTG
>CM042148.1:95969702-96017202 GCA_023376005.1 Doryteuthis pealeii | reverse complement strand
TTGTATGTTTGCGTATGCGTCATTGCATGTATATGTATACGAGGTATATCAGAAAAGTTCCCGGCTGATCGCATTCTTCGATGTGGGCATCGTCCACTGTGAGTTCGTGTCACAGGGCCAGACGATCAACTTGCATGTCTACAAACAGATACTGCGGTGTTTGTTTTGTTTAGTGTGCGAGAAGAGGCGAGAGATGTAGCAGGACAACTCGTCGGTGCTTCACCATGACAACACATCTGCTCACACTGTCTTCAATATCCAAGAGTTCCTCGCCCGACTGGCTCCATGTGATTTTTTCCTCTTCTTCAAGATCAAGGGTGTCATCAAGGGAACCCGTTTTGAGGATGTGCACGACATCAAAAAGCCGTGTCTACTGAGATACGGAGAACCCCAGAAGAATCCTTCCAGGAGTGCAATGCAAGCGTGGCAGAGAATGATGGGAAAGTACATTAGACTCCAGGAGGACTACTTTGAAGGGGATAACTTGTAGTTGGTAGTTTGGATTTTAAATATTTTTTGTGATACCATTCCTGGAACTTTTCTGACATACTTCGTATGCGTGTTTATTAGCTATACCCAAAATGGGCCTAAAATGTTTTTTTGACAAAATTACTTTAGCACCCCCTACAGAAAATAATTTACCAAAAATCAGGGAATTATCAGATTTTAATAAAATTTTCAGTGTTTATTTATCAATGAATGATCTTTATAATGCATTATTTATTTTATTTCAAAACTTTCTCATTTTTTGCAGGTCACTTAATTTTGACGCCCCCATCACTTATGTTGGGGGCGTAACATTTTTTCGAGTTGGTCTTATAGTTTTCTAATTACAGTATAAACAAAGAGATAAAAGACCGAAGTTATGAATAGAAACAAAAAAAATTACAGTGGCTTTTCTATGAGAAAATAAGTACCAAAAATCGAAAAATAAAATGTAAAAAAATAATAAATAATAAATTTTTTGGAGATTTTTTTTTTACTCATTTCGATAATTATTTAATTGGCTATTATCTTATAAAAGAAAAAAATATACATCGATATTTTTTCTACTTAAAAAGGGGGTACATTTTCAATCGAGATTTTCTTCAAAAAGTATACTTTGATGTAATAAAATAAGGTTTGCATTAAATAGATATTTATTTCTAGAATCTAAAAATATAACATTTTAAACTTAATTTTAGCTTTAACTTGATTTTAACTTTAGCTTTTCATATTTTAAATGAATTTTATATATAGATTTTTCATAGAAAAAATACTAAATTAATGTTTTGAAATAAAATAACTGATGCATTTTAAAATACAAAAATAAATTAATACTGAAAATTTCATTAAAATCGGATAATTATCTAATTTTTGTTAAATTTTTTTGCAATCGCGAATGTTACATTAAAATTGTGAACAAGCACTTAAAATCATTGAAAAAGAGACAGAATGGTGGATCGCGTCGAATTGCCCAAAACAAATCCCTTTAAATGTGTCAAAATTAAACTGCATATGTAATGATATTTTTCTTTTTTTAATGATGGTGATTATGTTACTACTTATCGTTTTAGACAAAAGTTTGACCTTAAATAATAGATTTAATTAATTTTAATTCGTTTTTAAAAACGTAGCAAACGATTTTTTTGGGGGTATACCTAGTAGTTATGTAATGAGTGTTACTGGATTTGCTTTCCTACCCACGTGTACGTAGCACGATGTCTCCGTATGTATACGTATGAATTTCTACACGTGTACACGTGTTAGCGTGGGTATATAAGTATCTGCATGCCTGTATATGCATCTTTATACGCGTGCTTATTTAATGAGTGTGAATGAAGCTGTTTTCGAAGTCCCGTGTACGTAACATAATGTCACTGTAGGGATTATCTTCCCGCTGAGTTGTCGCTTGTTCTCACCAGGGGCTATAGTATTTAAGCGCCTGGTTCAAACGTCTCTTTCTCTCTTTTTCTGTTCCTCAAACTACGAGACACATGGGTTAGATTCTGGTCTATTCCCTTCTCGTTGGGGCTTTCCCCCCCCCCTTACATTACTGTAAGTTATTCACACAGCATGGACTATTCCTAGTCTCATGTCTGTGGCTTTTATGTTTATCTTTTTACCATTCATGAATGTGTCTTTATCTTTATTTAGGTACACCTTGTATTATTGTACCTTTTTATCCATGTGCTGTATACGTATTAAATGTTTTGTTTATCAAACCTTTGTCGGAGTTTGTATCTTCAAGTATAATATCACTTTCCAGTTTACATCACTATGCGTGTGTATACGTGCGTCTTTATATGTAAATGTATATGTATATGCGTGCTTATACGGGATGACCCCCAAAGAACAGAACCCAAATTATGTTTGTTTTTTTTTTGGGGGGAGGTCACCTTGTATTTATACTATTACTGATGCAGACTACCAGCACAAAGGTAAAAAAAACAATTTTTTTTTGGGGGGGTCACCCCCTATAAAATGAGCGGATTAAAGCTATGTCTACATAGTATGTATATGTGTGCGCGTCCGCAAGTATTGGGATGTTGGTATTTAATATTTGTACGCGTGTTTGTATGTATACATATACATATGTTTACCAACCCCTCCACACGAGCAGGATGCGACACAAGGTCAATTTCTTAAGCGGAGTTCAACGGGTTTGAATTCAGAGTTTTCCTTCTCCTAGACCGGTTGCCTAACCAAGGTTAAAGAGCCTAGTCTGTCCTACTATTTATCCATAGCTGGAGGGAGAGTAGAATTCATACCTTTCCCAAGGGTATTAGCGCTAAGTGAAATGCAATTACTACATCCAGGATTTTAACTCGGGGCGACGAGTCCATTTCCCATGACTTTAACCATCACACCACACACACATATGTATGTGTACATATATGCGTGTTTATGTAATGAGTGAGAGTGAAATTCATTTCGTAGCCACGAGTACGTAGCCTGGTGTCTCTGTATGAATGTGTAAACGAGTCTACGTGCTGGTATGTGGATACATAAAGTATTTGTATGCATGTACATGCTTCTTTGTATGTATACGTATATGCGTGTTTATGCAATGATGGTGAGTGGGGTTCATTTCGTAACAACGGGTGCGTAGCATGAATGACTATGTACGTATATATATATATATATATATATATATATATAGGCTGTCTTCACTTAGAGAATGGGAAGGGGATTTTAACTGTTTTAATACACACATCGCTTTGTGTGTAAAGGCCGTCACAGAGTGCTCCATTCCTTATATAGAAGAGCGTCGCGTTTACGCTTGAGTTGGCGGCCGTCAGCGAAATTCCCCCACCCCACCGAGTGCTCAACCCTAGGGGATACTGACACCCAACCGATCGGAATTCAATTCCGACTGTAGGTAGCTTACAAAATGTCAAGCCACACTGAAGAGACTTGATAAGTTGAAATACGAGTCTGTGGATGACCCTATATATACTCCCCATGGCCTAGGGTTGAGCACTCTGGGGGGGATCTCGCTAACGGCCGCCAACTCAAGCATAAACGCAACGCTCTTCTCTGAATGGAGTACTCTATAACAGCCTTTACACACAAAGCAATGTGTGTATTAAAACAGTTAAAATCCCCTTCCCATTCTGTAAGTGAAGACAGCCTAATGGTTAAGGTGTCGGACTGACACCCAACCGATCGGATTTCAATTTCGGCTGTACGTAACTTACAAAATGTCTAGCCACACTGAAGAGACTTGATAAGTCGAAACACGTGTCTGTGGATGACCATATATATATATTATATATATATATATGTGTGTGTGTGTGTGTGTGTGTGTGTGTATAAGTATTTGTATGCGTGTATCTGTGTCTTTGTTTGTATACTTATTTATGTACATGTTTGTATGTGTGTGTGTGCGTCCTTGTATGTATATGTATATGCGTGTTTATGTAATAAGTGTGAGTGAAGTTGCTTGCGTAGCCACGTGTACGTAGACCGATGTCTCTGTATGTATACGAATAAAATTCAACACGTGTACCAAACCTTGGGGACCGTTCCAAGGGCACCAACTTCATTTGCATGTTCCACAGTTTCTTTGGTGTTTTTCCTGTTCTCTGGCAAGGTGCAGGTATTTGTATTTCTTTTCGTTTTCTTTTACCTACAACCAGTGATCTGCTGGGACTGTAAAATCTACCTGTTGACAAGTTCTTCTTTTGTTAATCAATACCAGTTCTGATTTTTTAGCTGGGATAAGGTGGTCTGTCTGTATCTCAAAGTCCCAGAGAATGTTATGCGTTTCACTCTAAAATAACGGATTATGGCTTATACAAATACCATTTTGTTGTATGGTCAAAATTTTGTTTCTTTCACAATTTTCAATGAATCACCTTTCCAACCCAGTTGTGCCTAGTCTTTATGTGGGTATATAAGTATCTGTAAGTAAGTAAGTGTATGTGGCTATATATATGTCTGCTTATTGATTGGGTGTGAGTGGAGTTGCTTTCGTAGCCACCTGAATGTAGCATGATGTCTCTATATATAAGTGTGGGGTAGGGTGGGGGTGGGGGACTATGTAGAAGAAGCCGATCTGTTTTTTCTCCTTCCTCATAATCAGAAGCCAAACACAAAAGAGTGATGTGAAAAGAATTTGTAAAGAGTTAATCTTTACAACTTTTTCTTTTCTTTCTTTCTTTTTTCTTTTTTTTCTTTCTTTCTTTTTCATTTTTTTTCTTATTCATTTTTTTCTTTTTTCTTTTCCTAATGTCTTTTACTGGTCTTTCCGTTCTATTTATATTTACTCTGAGCGCTTACGGGCACTAAAGTGTCCTGGGTATGGAGGGGTGGCTGTGGGGGGGGGGGAGAGATTGAATGAATTCTAAGATTACGTCTTATTCATTACACGAGATAACAGCCACTTCTCGCCTTTTCACGAATCGATCGCGTTAGAAGAATGGCGGACGACGAAGACAAATTGTCGGCGGGAAATACGCCCGGGAATACGAAGTGAGTTTTATATTGCTAGAATATTTGGAAAGGAAACAGAAAAAAAAAAGAAATGAAATAAAAAAAAAAGATAAAATAATGCAATCAGTAATCAGACAGGAACAATGAATAAGAAAAAGAGAAGAAGTTTTGGTGAAAGACAGGAAAGTCAGAAATTAAGTGAGAAATGAATGAATGAAAGAAAGAATTATGGAAATAAGAAAGAAGGGGAAAAGGAAAGAAAGAATCAAGGAAATAAGAAAGAAGGGGAGGAGGAAAGAAAAAAAGAAAGAGTCAAAGAAATAAAAAAGAAGGAGGAAGAAGAAAGAAAGAAAGAAAGAAAGAATCAGGGAAATAAGAAAGAAGGGGGAAGAAGAAAGAAAGAAAGAATCATGGAAATACGAAAGAAGGGGGAAGAAGACACAAACAAACAAACAAACAAACAAGGAAATAAGAAAGAAGGGGAAGAGGAAAAAAAGAAAGAAAGAAAGAAAGAAAGAGTCAAAGAAATAAGAAAGAAGGGGGACGAAGAAAGAAAGAAGGAAAGAATCAAGGAAATAAGAAAGAAGGGGGAAGAAGAAAGAAAGAAAGAAAAAAAGAAAGAAAGGATCAAAGAAATAAGAAAGTAGGGGGAAGAAGAAAGAAAGAAAGAGTCAAAGAAATAAGAATAAATGGGGAAGAAGAAAGAAAGAAAGAAAGAAAGAAAGAAAGAGTCAAAGAAATAAGAATAAATGGGGAAGAAAGAAAGAAAGAAAGAAAGAAAGAAAGAGTCAAAGAAATAAGAAAGAAGGGGAAGAAGAAAGAATGAAAGAAAGAGTCAAAGAGGAAAGAAAGAAAGAAAGAAAGGATCAAGGAAATAAGAAAGAAGGGGAAGAAGAAAGAAAGAAAGAATCAAGGAAATAAGAAAGAAGAGGAAGAAGAAAGAAAGCAAGAGACAAAGAAATAAGAAAGAAGGGGGAAGAATAATGAAAGAAAGAAAGAAAGACAGAAAGTAAGAAAGAATCATGGAAATAAGAAAGAAGGGGGAAGAAGAAAGAAAGAAAGAAAGAAAGAATCAAGGAAATAAGACAGAAGGAAGGAATGGAAGAAAGAAACAAAGAAAGAAACAAAGAAAACAAGAAAAGGAAAGAAACAAAGACATATAAGAGAAGAAGAAACAAACAAGGAAATCTAAGAAATAAGGACACAAATAAGAAACATGGAAAGAAAGAAAGAAAGGAAGAAAAAAGAAAGAAAAAAAACGGAAAGGCGGAAGAAGGAAACTAAGAAATAAAGAAAGTCGGAAAGAAAGGGAGAAGAAAGAAAGAATAAAAGAAAGAAAGAAGGAAAGAAGGAAATAATGAAAGAAAGAAAGAATGATGGAAATAAGAAGAAATAAAGAAATATTTAAAGGATAGAGATAACGAAGACGGAATGAAAGATGTGACAGAAAGAAACTTGACAATGAAAAAGTGAATGAAGAACACCAAAAAGCTTAGGTCCCTCTAAAAAGCGCCAGTTACCACCAGCTCATCTAAGTTAAGCGAAGACGAGTCCGGTCAGTGCTTAGATGGGTGGTTGCGTATTAACCGTAGATGCTCTAAACTACTTGAGACCTAGGTACCTGAATCCGCGAGGCCTATCAAATAGCAACAGATTAAGTAGGGCTCAGTGTAACACTATGCTCTCCTTGTCGGAATGGCTGAGATGATGATGTGTCAACTCTTAGTTACCTCTTGCACTCATTTCCGAATGGAGAGATGACGTGTCCACGTTGCTTAACGTTACGGCTCTTCCTTCTAATGGAGTGAACGATGTGTGGATAAAAGAATAAAGCATTATCCCAGACTCAATTTCCACTGACCTCTCACCCTTCCCTTCTCCACTTCGCCACGTACCATTTTTTCGTCCAATCAAACCACGCCATGTGTCTATGTCAAATCATCTCTTACACTTTTCCGTTCTAATTCACACACACACACCACCATCACGGATCCACGTCACGCCCTTTACGTAACATTAATAGTTAACAGTCTATCTTTTTAGATAGTAATATCTCATCTACAGAAAGCGACGTTAATGCACGCATATCAAAGGCATGGGCTGTTTTCAACAAATTTTCCGTGATATGGAAATCCGATCTCACAGACAAAAATTCTTTCAAGACGTAGTTATATCAGTGCTACTGTACGGCTGCACTACTTGGACCCTAACGAAGCGCTTGGAGAATAAGCTAGATGGGAACTGCACAAGAATGCTGCGTGCAATCTTAAACAAGTCTTGGAAACAACACCCCACGAGAAAGCAATTGTATGGCCACCTACCCCATATCGGACAACCCATCCGTGTGAGGCGAACAACACGCGCTGGACACTGTTGGAGAAGCAAGTATACACTCATAAGTAACGTTCTTCTGTGGGAGCCATTACAAGGGCACGCCAGAGTAAGTCGTCCAGCAAAGACGTACATAGACCAACACTTCGCGGATTCTGGATTCTGCGCAGAGGACCTCACAGGGGCAATGAATGACGGCTGGTGAGAGATTGTCATAGATATTTGTGCTGTTAGCGTGACATGATAATTATGATGAGGAATTAACAAAAGCGAGTATCGTAAACAATTTGAGGCATGTGGGTCAGATTAAGCAAAACTTTATAAATAACAAGAAAATGCAAAAAGTGAATAGAAAAATGAACATGGAAGAAAAAGAACAATGGCCCCTGCTGTTGAGAAATAGTTAACATGCTACTTCCTTTAAACCATTCGCTACTCTAGATTCGTTGGTTGATTGGTTGGACTTTACGGCATGTCAACATTTGTTGGGTTATTTTATGTCGAAGACATTTTGTTTTATTCCTTCTAATCGGGTATTGCAATGTTATTTAAAATTCAATTTTTTAAATACAATTTCTGATACACATTTTTTGATCTGATTAACCAAGCGGAAGGAAACATAGCAAATAATTTCAAATGATTCCTTGTTGGTTGGTTGGTTGGTTGGGCTTTACGGCATGATAACCTTTGTTGGGTTATCTTATGCCGAAGACATTTTGTTTTATTCATTCTTGATGGATAGTTGATGCTGTCATCCTTCTGTCTATGAGAGACGATGGAGTAGTGTCCAATTTTTTAAGTGGAACTACGTAGCATACGCGAGTTGGTATGGAGGATGAGCTGCTGACCAAGCTGCAAATCTATCCTCTCCACCCACACTGCCGCTGTGATCCAAAGGATAGGTAAGAAGGTGATGGATATATCTTTTTATTAAAACTCAATCAATTTAAACAATTTTTTAAAACTCCTTTTTCTTTAACTCATAGATGAGACACTAACAGATACTGCAACTCCAATTCAGGACGGACCTGGAAGTAGTGGCGATGAAGGGATACTCCACACTCCCTAGAGTTTTAAAACGTATGTGCCATTTTTTCTAACCACCAGGCTGGATCAAAACAAGGTCATTTTTACATTGGGATTTTAACAGCCTATGAGGACCAAACTCAGTAATCAGTAATAATAGATCAGCGAGATTAATTTCATCCGTCTACCTGCCAACGCCGAGTAGCCGCTTCTAATGGTAAATATGTATCGTGAGCCTTGAACAGACATGAATACATGAAACGTATGCATACACACAAACACCTATAAAGCTGTACATAAAAATAAGTACTTATACAAGCATTAAAATACGCCTAGACACACACACATAAACACACATACGCACACACACACACACATATATATATATATTATATATATATATATATATATATGGTATTTGTGGAAATGGTGACTTACCGGTGAAACAGGTCACAATGGTTAGTTGATGCAAGATTCACAATGATAAGGCAGCGATATAACAAATATAAAGTGCTCAATACGTTGGTAGAGCAAATTTATTATGATAATGGTACACGGTAATAACCTACTCGAGTTTCACCATAAGGATCTTCAGGGTTAAATCCACTGGATTAATCAAGATATTGAATAATTGCAGTTGATTGCACGTGGATTTAACCCTGAAGATCCTCATAGTGTAACCTCCGAGTAGGTTATTACCGTGTACCATTATCATAATATGCATATATATACCAACCCCACCGCATGAACAGGATACGACACAACGTCAATTTCTTAAGCGGATGTTTGAATTGAGAGTTCTCCATCTCCTAGACTGGTTACCGAACCAAGGTTTAAAAGCCCAGTCCACCCTAATATTTACCCATAGCTGGATGAAAAAAAAGTTGGACTAATACCTTTCCCAAGGGTATTAGTTCTCGGTTTCCCATGTCTATTTCCGACGACGGTAAACTTTACACCACACGACTCACACACACACACACACACATATATATATATATATATATATGTGTGTGTGTGTGTGTGTGTGTGTGTGTGGATACATTGAGCCATGGAGACAAAAATATCATGGAAAATCCATTGTTGAGGAAATAATCTAGTTTGTTCATATTTTATGGAGCCGGAATGTTTAGCTATTAAATAAAATGTATTGTGTCTTATCTTTTATTACTTTATTTACTGCTAAATAAAAAGAAACAAGGTGAACATCCTCTAAGTCAGATAATTTATATGTGCCCATCCCCCTAGGGTTGAGCACTCTGGGGGGATTTTCGCTGATGACCGCCAACTAAAAGCATAAACACAACGCTCTCCTATATACGGGATGGAGCACTCTATGACAGAATTTACACCCAAAGCGACGTTTGTATTAAAACAGTTAAAATCCCCTTCGCATTCTGTAGGTGATGACAGCCTAATGGTTAAGGTGTCGGACTGACACCGATCGGATTTCAATCCCGGCTGTAGGTAGCTTACAAATGTCTAGCCACACTGAAGAGACTTGATAAGTCGAAACACGTGTCTGTGGATGACTATATATATATATATATATATATATATATATATATATATGTGTGTGTGTGTGTGTGTGTGTGTGTGCGTGTGTGTGTGTGCGTGTGTTTGGTTTGGTTTGTTTTACGGCATATCAACCTCGGTGGGTCATTTAGTGCCGATAAAGTTTTGAAATAAAGTCATTCTTAATGGATGCTCAATTTTTTTATAAATACTTTTTCTATTTAACCCATAGATGGGTCCCTAACAGGTATTACCACTCCGTGACCAGGGAGAAAATGTGATAAAGGAGGGCTCAACTTTCCCCAAACCTCCAGAACAGAAACCTTACCATCAGATAGAGTTTAATGTCATTCCCAGGACATGTAGACCCCAGCCACCGCCTTCTAACACCCAAGGGTCGGGGTTTGCCATAAGGGCAATAGGGTTTGGGCAATCATATAGGTGCTAGGTCTTGACCTAACCAACTGATTGATCCGTGGGGACCTCTCCGACCGCCCGTCTAGCCAAAGAATGGGCAAAAGTGGAGTATTGCAAGTCATAGACTGCTCAACCACTTGGGTTCTATCCTTAAGCCTCACGGGTAACCACCCACTGCTAACTGGTGGCCCCATTTTGCGGAGTCTTAACCCTCTGCAGAGGTGCAGTCAGTGCATTCTAACGCCCCAGCCGACAGAGCGGTTGTGTGTGTGTGTGTGTGTGTGTGTGTGTGTGTGTGTGTGTGTGTTTCAAATAACACACTTCCCTTGTTTTTGTTTATTTAGAAGTAAATAAACTAATAAAAGATTAGACAAGACATTTTATTTAATAGCTAAACATTCTGGCTCCATAATATATATATATATATATATATATATATATATATATATTAACTTCATAAATAGAGGAATTACATTAATAATTGATAATTGAATTACATTACCATGACCAGTCAACTTGGCAAACACCATGTGCGACATCCGTTTGTGGCGTGGGCTGGTGGCCCAGGTATAGAGTTTCCTCTCTTCACTCTGTGGTCCACTGGTTCAATCTCTGGTGGTGGGGATTGTGGTATGCACTGCTGATGAGAGCAAAGGAGGTCGAAACAGCTGTCCAGTGCTCCGGATGTCGCACATGGTGTTTGCCAAGTTGTCTAGTCATGGTAATTTAATTCAATTATCAATTATATATATATATATATATATATATATATATATATATATATATATATATATATACCAGGCTTCATTTAATTATTTATTTAGTTATCATTCCCAGTTTGTTCCCTTAATAATCAACAATGATTCTTTAATATATCTCCTTTTCTAGATGTGTTAAATAATTACTGAATACTAGGCTTCATTTAATTATTTATTTAGTTATCATTCCCACTTTGTTCCCGTTGTTCTCTTAAAAATAATCAGTCCATTAATACTTTTTCTCGTATTTTGCATTTCTTCGAGTTGCGTCACGCGTCATGACATCTTCGCATATGTGGATCGCGACTTGCCTTTCAAAAATAAAACGCTGATCAAATACAGTTACATAACTAAAAAGATTTTCATCTCCTGTCACATATAAAAACATCCATCATTTTCTTCACCCCAAGATACATCCTGATGAAGGTTCAATGTAATCGAAATGTTTAAACATAGATAATTAAATTCATCCCATTTTCGGAACACTTGTTTTTTCAAAATTTTCTTTATATATATATATATATATATATATATATATATATATATATATATATATATATATGAAGAAAATAACAGGTTAGGTTCGAAGTTCCGTGAAAGCTCCCGAGTTCGGCAAGAAGGTTCCCGATTTCGAAGAAAAGATTCCCAAGTTTGAGGAGGATGTTCCCTGATTTTCGAAGGTTCCCGAGTTCCACAAGAAATACTCGAAGAAGGCCGGAGGTCACATCGGCCGTAACGGTGTGCTGATAACTAGGAAGATGAGGACATTAGTCCGAATAATACAAATAATATTAACTAATTTACAAAAAAATCAAAATCAAGTTCTGACAATTTAACTGTTTTGTTATTATCTTAAAATAAGCAATTGTTTTGTTAATAGTTTTTATTATTAAATTACTTCGTGATGAAAACCTTATTCTTCTCAAAATACATAGACTGTTGGGATTATATTCCTTACTTGCCACAGTTCTTCCGTTAGGCACTTGGTGCCGTGGCGACCGGTAGCATAAAAGGTGGACGCGCCAAAGTTAATTCTCTTAGACCCAGTATTCAGAGATAACACGCCAGTTGTGTTTCCTGTCCATAGGATATGGGGAGGCTTTACCTCCCACCTCCAGCATTCCGTGTGCGTAATACACGAGACCTATTTCCACTCTCCTGCTTTGCAGAGGTAACACGTACAGTTTGCATCTTCTGTTTACAGTACAGGAGGGGTGCTCCTAAGTATTCTGTGTTGGTTGGCAGCCCTCCGTCTACGAGAGACGATGGAGCAGTGTCAAAGTTTGTTTTGTTTTTTCTTTGAACTACTTAGCCTGGGCGGGTTCACAAGGAGGATAAGCTGTCGCCCATGCAGCAAATCCTCCCTCTCTACACTGCCGCTGTGATCCAAAGGAAAGGTAAGGAACCAATGCAGTTTGGCAACGGTAGTGTCGCAGGAGTTGATGGGTAGCAGTGGATTTCAGCATCACACCACCTTAGGGACTCCGACTCCTGATTTGTTTCCGGTATTTACTGACGTAAGTAGCAGCATAGAAATAGAGAGAAATTTGAATGCCTCGTCCTTTTGTCGGCTCAAATTTACGGATTTCATGGTGTGACAAATGTTTGAAATAACGATCGGTTGGCGTTTAAATGGATTCAGTATAAAATTATATTTTTGATTGACATTTTGGGTTTTTTTTAACCAAAACCCTAGTTAAAAGTAATCATGAAAAATATCAACAACCATTCGTGATTCTGTGTACATTTTACTTTATTCTATTGCCAATAGAATCAGCACCTACACATGGACACGTAAGTATTGGTCGACCAGCAAAAAACCCATATCAATCAGCTCTGTTCAGATTCTGGATGCTGTGTGGTGGATTTTCAAGGAGTGATGACTAACGTGGATGGTTGACAGACAAACAAACAGACAGACTGTCATAATAATATTTGCATGGATGAACTTATAAGTGACGTTCTGTAGGCTAATCAGCCTACAATATACACCTAAATAATTTTAGTGTGCATTTCCAAAATGAACCACATTAGAAAATGTGGTTTTGTTAGTAAATACAAAAATTAAATTAGAAATCCTTTAATATAACTAGTAAAAATCAGGAATATGAAATGCTCCCTTTTATATAAAAGAAAAGAAAAAAAGATAGGGGCAGATAATATAACAGTTGATGGTTGTTATCAATTTGTGATTCCTAGAACTAATACCCACTTCCTGTCTTACTAGCAGACAGTAACTTATTTAATTGTATATTTTAGGCTGACCAGCGAAAACTTACATCAATCTGTGCAAATTTTGAATGATGGATGGAGGATTTTCAAGGCGTGACGACCGACGGGGATGGTTAGAAAGAGAGAGAGAGAGAGTGAGAGAGAGAGAGAGAGAGAGAGAGAGAAAGACAGAGATAGAGACATACAGACAGACAGACAGGCAGACAGATTTATAATAAGACATGCTGGGATGAACTTATGTGACGTTCTCCAGTGGACCCCTACTCATGGATACGCCAGTGTAGGCCGACCAGCGAAAACCTACACCAATCAGCTCTGAGTAGATTATGGATGCTGCGCGGAGGACTTTCAAGAGGTAATGTCTGATTGGGACAGTTAGAGAGAAAGAGAGAGAGAGAGAGAGAGAGAGAGAGAGAGTCAAAATAATCTTGGACTGAACAAATATCATCAGTTAGAGAAGAATTTGTCTTTTAGCCAGGGTTAAGTCATCTGTTATTATTTATTTACTCCTTTTGAGTTTTCACATCACCATTAGCTGATGGTCTTTGACTGGAGTCTGAGTGACAGCAAGTCTCCTCAGGTCTCCAGGACTCTTCTGAGTATTCTGGCAGATTGCAGCAGTACAGTGTTCTGAATGGTTTCAATCCTTCCTTTGATATCCAAACTTTCCAAACCCTTTTCCAATCCTTTTGGGACTGTTCCAAGTGCACCAACCACAATTGGTATCACTTTCACTTTCATGTTCCATAACTTTTTCAGTTCTCTGGCAAGGTCCATATATTTGTCCATTTTTTCATTTTCCTTTAGCTTCACCCTGTGATCTGCTTGCACTGCAAAATCCACCAGTTGGCAAGTTCTTTCTCTTTTGTTAATCAACACTAGGTCTGGTCTTCTTGCTGGGATAAGGTGATCCGTTTTTATTTCAAAGTCCCAGAGAATTTTATGCGTTTCGTTCTCAAGAACAGATTCTGGTTTATGCATATACCATTTTGTTGTATGGTCAAAATTTAATTTTTTGCATAATTCCCAGTGGAAGCTCTGTGTAGATTTTGGATGCTGCGTGGAGGACTTCCAATGACAGACAGACAGACAGACAGCCAGACAGACAGACACACCACACACACACACACACACACACACACATAATCTTAGGCCGAACAAATGTCATCAAATAGAGACAAGAAATAAAAATAGATAAATAAATGAATTAAAAGATGATAATTTCAAGTTCTTCAATCAAATAATTTTTTTGATATTCGATTCAACATATATTTTAAACGTGTACTTAATGTTTTCTTATTCGCTTTCGTCGATCGTAAATACAAATATGAGAGAAAGTGCTGCTTATAAAATATAAATGTCCGCAGACAACAGACGACTACAGAGGGGGAGGGAAGAGACCGATAGATAGATAGATAGATAGATAGATAGATAGATAGATAGATAGAGAGGGAGAGAGAGAGAGAGGGGAGAAAGAAATAGAGACAGTTAGGGGTCGGCCGGGTGGTGTTCTAGCCGGTGGTGCCAACCTCGCCTTTTGTCTCTGAATTTGATTTTTTATTTGCTTTTTACTACTTAATTCCATAGCTTTCAACCATGACTAAATATCGCAGTGTCAATAAAACTAAAATGGCTTCTTTAATTAATAAAGTTTTGCATTAATTGTCTGTATTGATTCTAATTAAGACCAGGGAAATTACTGAAGCAAACATTATTTTTTTCCTTTTTTAACCGTAGATCTTTTTAAAAGGACAAAAAAATAAATAAACAAAGGTTTGGCTGACACGGATAAATCGGGAAGAAATTCTTGGATAGAGTTTTTTTTTTTTAGAGACCGTAAGCACAAAAAAAAACTCGAGAGTGAACAACCTGTGTGCTTATTGCCGGAAACTGCGCATACGTACAGCGTTGATACTAGAAGCGGCAACCCAGCATCATCTAGGTAAAGGGAGAGGCAAAAACACCCTGATATATTGATTTGTTTATTTTTAAGATTTACAAATGCAGGACATTTTTCAGTAGAATTTCAATGCTATTTCTATGTATATTTTAGTTTTTAAATATCTTCAAATATAAATCAAATCTTCATAATTTTTTGCACAGGAAGTAAGAACCGGTGATACTTATTGTGAATATATATTTACTTTGTTGTTAATTGTTTTATTTTCGTAGTTTCATACGGACATACACACATACATACACACAACTGTCCTTTATATATGTATAGATAAAGGTAAATGTACATTCTTTAGAGACACGTGCCAAGTTGCAGAGACAAAGATACACGCATTTTCATAAATCTTGACGTAGAGAGACTGGGATGTACATGCATAGGGGTAAAGAATTGGCTTTAAATAAAACTAAGAGCATAGATATAACCCACGGTGCTACTCCCGTGACTCTGGGTTTCACGTGTCACCATGATCATCATCTAATTATTATTATTATTATTATTATTATTTAGGGGAACAGAACAGAAATATATAGAGAGATAGGATTATATATATATATATATATATATATATATATATATATATATATATATATATATATACATGTATATGTATATATATATATATATATATATGCATACTACTCCTGGTAAGAATTATGCAATTAGCACACATTTTCTATGGTATTTTTGAATAAAAATGTACTACTCAATCCCGACCAGATGACCAGTTTTAGTGTCAATTAACAAAACAGCAAGGACATATTTTTTCAAAGATAACGTGTGGATTTTTCTGTGCGAGTGAACTACAATATAAAAATGAAAGATGGCGAAAATACTAGGATCTTGCCAGAGAGCAGAAAAACACCTACGTCTTCATGTCTTCGCAGCTCTAATATATATATATATATATATATATATATATATATATATATATATATATATATAAGGTTTTTTGTTTTTGTAAACTCATTTGACTTCCTCTCCGACCCAAACAACTACGGGAGTGAATGAGCTCTGATGATGATTTTTGTAAAATCGAAATATTGATCAGTATCAGCTATGATTATATTATAAATTGTTTTCTTCTTTAACAGCATTGTGTGATGTTTTCATTCCACCTTTTCTTACTCATATATATATATATATATTTATTTATACCGTCGTCTTCAAGCCTTCGCTACTCTCTCTCTCTCTCTCTCTCTCTCTCTCTCTCTCTCTCTCTCTCTCTCTCCTCTCTCTCTCTCTCACTCTTCATATATATATATATATATTAGTTTGTGCATGCATACATATTTATATATGTACACGTTAGCTAGTGCATACATAATGATATATATATATATATATATATATATATATATATAATATATATATATAATACATATTATATATATGTACATTAGTTTGTGCATACATAGTGATAACCATACACTGTTGTAATATATATATATATATATATATATATGTGTGTGTGTGTGTGTGTGTGTGTGTGTGTGTATGTGCATCTGTTTGAGAGACATATAGAGAGATTACATGTGTTAGTTCTTGTTGAAGTGCGTGTTTGTCTGTTTTTGTTTTCTTATACCTTTTCATAATTTCGCGTTATAATATTTTGGTATTTAATGGAAACAATGAAATCAGCTCCCGGTATGCACGGGGATAATCTCACTAGGCTGAAAAAGCGTATAAAAGCGCGCCAAGTTGATGCTGGCGGCAAAACTGTCCCAGAAAGGGATTTCTATTTATACACACTGAATGCATGGGAACTTAATTATACACGAATACATCTATCCAACGTAAAGGAAGAGGACATGCAAGTACATAAAATTGCTAAGTGAAATATATAAACTAAAAACAATTCAAATCTCACGTTCTTAGGTTTATTCTGTAACTAGTAGTTTCACGTATTGTTACGTTGTAATATTCACGGCACTAAAACGATACATGTACCGTAGTCCTTTTTTTCTTTCTTGGTACTAAAACTCCGATAAAAAATCATAACCCGAGAAACATGTCGTCACAACTCCCAGCCTTTATTAACGTGCTCGTCTAGTGGCTTCTACCAGGGAGGAGGGGAGGCAGAGAGAACGAGAGAGAGAGAGAACACTACTAGATTCCTGGGCTCTAATCAGGTCTGTCCCCTACGACCGACGCCGGCAAAAGAGAGGACGAACCCTTTCTTCCTTCCCCCACGTCACCACGTGACTTCCGGTCAACACCCGACTTCCGGTCAACACCCGACTTCCGCTTGCCCCTCAATTCTTCGTTCGGGGTCACGCTACGGTCAAAACATCGCTCTCCTCTTTTGGGTCATCACTATTTTTTAAGCCTTTGTTATTTATTCCTCCTCCTTCAATTAGCAGTTCTAGCTCACAAAAGTCAGGAATATACCCATATTGCAACAGTATTTTATTCGAAATAGAAAGAGATAACACAATCTTCGCATATAACATTTTAATATACATACAGATATATATATATATATATATATATATATATATATATTGTGTGTTTTCATATCATTTTATCTATCTATCTATATCTATCTATCTATCTATCTATCTATATATATATATATATATATATATATATATTATATATATATATATATATATTATATATATATATTATGCTCTACTTAGGTATTGAGTACTTTTTACTTATTAGCTATTCTCCTAGCGGTTATATGAATATATATATATATATCTTATATGCATATATATACATATAAATTGTTTTTTCTTTTTGCCAAATACTGTATCAATAGATTATTTTTTGTTGGTACGACTATCTTGGTCTTTTCTTTTTTTCAAGAATTTTTACAATCAAACTATTTACTGGGTTTTTTCTCACCGCGAGGATTTACCAACACGCTTGGTATATTATATATATATATATATATATATATATATATATATATATATATTTAAATGTGTATGTGTATGTATATGTAAATGTGTGTGTCATTGCTATATTAACACGCAACGCACATTCTTACAAGAAAGAAAAATGAATTACTGTATATACATATGTGTGTGTGTGAACTTGGGGCGACGAGTCCAATTCCCATGACTTTAACCATTACACCACGCGCTTGAAAATGCCTATATGGAATTTTATTAAAACACAAGTGGAGGAAATCCAACGGGGATCGAACTCGCAACAGTAATAATGTTAAGCGGTAAGCTTAACAAACACTAATTACACAATTATAAGTTTACCGGTATTGACATTTGTCAATTATGGGTTAAGGGGAGATAACTCAATGGCTATTTCTCATGATTTAAACCTGAATTGATTTGGGTTAAAATAAATATGCGAACAAATCAAACACGCTTGGACATTGGCAGAAGTATTAATCATTTTATCAAGAAACAGATCCTTTGAATATTTGGTTTAGTTACCTAAGGTCGGATTTATTTCCATTATCCTTATATATATATATATATATATATATATATATATATATATATATATATGATGAGTATGGTTCTCAGTGAGTATATATTATATTAGTATATATGTTATGTATATTTAGTGTGAAGCATTGGGTGTGAAATATATGAGAAAGTCATTTTTGTGGGATGTTAATTTTCGTTTTATTTCATTCTAATATTTCGGAGACATGACTTTCCTTCTTTAGAGGAATGTAAACTCACACACACACACACACACACACACACACACACACACACACATATATATATATATATATATATATATATTATAATATACGCACAGACACACGCAGACTGGCACCCAATTTTACAATTTCTCTAACACAGGTAATGAGTGCTGTAGAAAGAACAACACAATTTGATTTTTTGGTTATATATATATATATATATGATAAGTTGTAAACACGGTATGTTTGGAATGGCTTTTTTAGCCGACAATTTTTGGGAGAATATGTGTTTAATTGGAGTCGTACTTAATTTTGAAAATTAATTAATTAATAATGAATTAGGCGGGAATGCCTATTTAAATGTATGGCTAAACAAATCGAGAAAAATCAATCTCTGTATGTACATTTCGGCCTATTAGGCCTCATCAGCATTCTCCCCCCAAAAAAAAATATATATATATATATATATATATGTGTGTGTGTGGTGTGTGTATGTGTGTGTGTGTGTGTGTGTGTATGTATATAATCCAAAAGTCCAGAGAAGAAATCTTCTTTACGAAACAAGAGTTTTATTTAAACAAAACCAAGTCGCAGTTTGAGAGTTCAATGTGTGCTCACAGAGCAAATATATGAGTAAAGAAATAACAAAAGACTTAGAGATTTAGCTTATAGCCTATTTCAGGGAGCTCTCTGAAATATACTATAATGCTAAATCTCTAAGTCTTTTGTTATATCTTTACTCACACACACACATATATATATATATATATATATATATATATATATATATATATATATACAGTAATTCATATATACATATGGGAGTAAAAAGTGGAAATCAATCCAAAATTCTGTAGAGAAAAGTAGACACACACGGGAGTAAGAGAACTGAATCCTTCAATA
The DNA here is from genome assembly GCA_023376005.1 of Doryteuthis pealeii. Lineage (NCBI taxonomy): Eukaryota > Metazoa > Mollusca > Cephalopoda > Myopsida > Loliginidae > Doryteuthis > Doryteuthis pealeii. Next base: position 95,997,524 of record CM042148.1, on the reverse strand, counting down.
CAAGAACTCGGTACGTGTCCTGAAGAAGGTCTGATAGACCGAAACGTTATGATATCGACATCACAACCGTTAATAAACATCTATCCAGTACAACATCCCGTGTTTGTCATCTTTCCTATATATATATATATATATATAATATATATATATATATATATATATATTATTAAAATTGTTTATTTCAAAACGTCTGTGATTTGTCTATAAGTTCGGTGTTTGAGTTCAGTACCAAGATATAGCCTAAGAGAAAATCAAGAAAGCAAAAGAAAACGAACAACAAAGTGTGAAATGTTCCAAGGAAAACGAAGACATCTATGACTTGACGAATTAACTTAGGTAAAAAAACAAATCAAGATAACATTCTCATACATATATTGTCAAAAATGTTTATAAATAGGCTAAATTGTTTAAAGAAGGTTGAAATAGTATTCAACATGAACAACGGTTCAGGCAGGCCCACAATGGTATCGGGACCCAAGTACCATTCCCCTATATATATATATATATATATATATATATATATATATATAAAGAAAACAAATGTTACAGATTCCATCCAGATATCAAAAACAGTTGGCTAGAAAGCCTGAAAAGATCGTAAATAAACTCGTTAAACAGGAAACATATTTTGTTTAATTCTATATGCCTTACCTGGTTTCGACCGAGGGTCCAGTGGCTTCAGTCCTGGACCGGTGATTTAATTAACAGTGTTGATCCCAAGGAACTATCCTCCAAGTAACACCTGCTCCCTTGATTTAAAGTGGCAAAGGTGGGTGTATTGCCCAGTGCCTGAGACGCCCTCTTGAGTAGAAGTGCCGATGGAATCAACGTATTTTTTGCATCTGTCATCCAATGACGGTTTGTGTGTGGCCCCACATTAATATGGCCTTGTGCCTGACCCGCACTCGTGGGGTGCGCGTTAAATACTTAAATACCTATGTGTATGAATTAAAAAATGCTGCTCAAATTCATCTATAGACACCGTGTTTCGACGTATTACGTCTCTTCAATAGGGCTAGACTTAGCAGTCTACCTGGAAACTCGACCGATTTTTCATTAATCATTATCCCTAACCCCCTCACACACATACACACACACACACATATATATATATGTGTACAAACTGTAATGTTTTATAGGAGATAAAGTTTACAAAAATGTGTTTTAAAAATTGAGTTTGAAACAAAATTGAATACCCATTAAGAATGAATAAAACAAAACGCGTTCAGCATAAAGTAACCCATCAAGAGTTGACCTGCGTAAAATCCAACCGACAAACAAACCAAAATATTTTTCTAGTGCAACAGCCCCTTACTCTACTGAAGACAGTGTTAGCTGAATACCTTCACTATTGTGCTTTCTCGCTGAGTAGCTTCCAAACTGTAATGTTTTTATAGTTAAGAATGAATCAAACAAAAACGTCTTTGGCATAAAATGACCCAACAAGGGCTGTCCTGCCGTAAAATCCAACAAACCAATATATTTACTAGTGCAACAGTCCCTTACTCTCCTGAAGACTGCGTCAGCTGAATACTTTCACTATTGTGCCTTTCTCGTTTTGTAGCTTCTAAACTGTAATGTTTATAGTTAAGAATGAATCAAACAAAACGTCTTCGCATAAAATAACCAATAAGGGTTGACCTACATTAAAATCCAACCAACCAACAAACCAATATATTTACTAGTGCAACAGTCCACTTACTCTCCTGAAGACAGCGTTAGCTGAATACCTTCACTATTGTACCTTTCTCGTTGAGTAGCTTCCAAACTGTAATGTTTTTATAGTTAGGAATGAATAAAATAAAACGTCTTCGGCATAAAATAACCCAACAAGATGTCTCTTGTCGTACAATCCAACTAACCAACAAACCAATATATTTACTAGTGCTAGAGCCCCCTTACACTCCTGAAGACTGTGTCAGCTGAATACTTTCACTATTGTGCCTTTCTCGTTGTGTAGCTTCCAAACTGTAATGTTTATAGTTAAGAATGAATAAAATAAAACGTCTTCGGCATAGAATAATCCAATAAGGTTTGTCCTGCCGTAAAATCCAACCAATTAACAAACCAATATATTCACTAGTGCTACAGCCCCTTTACTCTCCTGAAGATCGCGTCAGCTGAATACTTTCACTATTGTTCCTTCTATTGAGAACAACGCCTTTCTCGTTTTCTTCCAAATGTTTTTATAGGAGATAAAGTTGATTTGTACTTTAGTGGAAAATAGCAATTTCTAGGTCACCAGTCTCAGTACTTAATAGTCCGACCTTTTAGATAGGGATGCACATATATCATTGGAGAATATAAATGCCGTTAATGGATAGGAAAAAGGTACGGAGCAATTGTTCAAGTTAGAACTTGAGTGGCTAAAAATGTCTGCATCCAAATACGATCTTTTGCTTAATCTCAAATATCGAATGAGGACAACATAGAGTAATTTATTATCATCTTTGTCAAGAAATAAACATTTGATTTATAGAATGGGGGCATGTACCTAGCGATGGTTTGATTCATTGATGTGTTACAGATAGATAGATAGATATAAGATAGATAGATAGATAGATAGATAAATAGATAAAAACAGAATGAGATAAATAACGATAAAAACGTATTATAAAAGAATGGTACGATCATTTGATTTATAGAATGGTAGATAATGTCCCTAGCGATATTTTATTCATTAAATAGTTTTAGATAGATAGATAGATAGATAGATAGATAGATAGATTGAAACAGAATGAGATTGGTAACGGTAAAAACGGTTTACAAAAGAATGATACAATCGCTTGATTTATAGAATGGTAGATATGTCTCTTGCGATATGTTATTCATTAACGAGTTTTAGATGAATAAATAGATAAATAGAAAGACAGATAGATAACGGTTTTTCTTAAATGATACGAACTGTTGATTCACATATTGATGGATATGTACATTGCACTATTTGATTAATTCAGGATAAATAGATAGGAATGAACAAGTTGACATATATATATATATATATATATATATATATATATATATATATATTATATTATATTTTTGCTTGAAGGCAACTACAATGCATGTATCGCATACAATTTGATACTTTTTTTTAAATAGAAAATGAACTTGACAAGTGTAATCCCGGCAAAGGATCGCTCGGTGTGTAGAACATCGTACACACTGTTTCGACTTTATTAAGTCTCATCAGCGATGTATACTAACTACGAGGAACAAGACCATCATAAAAAAGGTAAGATTTTATTTACTTAGAGTTTTATACTGCTCAGCTCCCTAGCATTCGAGTACTTTTTTGTTCTCATCTGTTACGATATATATATATTATATATATATATATATATATATATATATATTATATATAAATGAAAAGATTATAAAAATCAATGTTCTATTTTTTTAAGCATGAAATAAAAGTGAAACTAATGATTAAAATTGACTAATATTTAAGAAATACACCTAACTTACGCACTGTGGTCGGATTAATTGTGTAAATGACACTAGAGTAAGGAGATTTATATACAGTAATTGTCTATCGTAGGTATTCGGTTTAGAAAGTATGGTAGCTAATTTTGACACACACACACACTCACACACACAGACACACACACACACACACATATATATATATATATATATATATACAGTAAATGAAGAAAAAACTCTAAACTTGCTTTATTACAATAATTTGTTTCAATCGTATTACTACGGTATCTTCAGGTAATCACAATAACATGACTCTTACTGAGAATTTCCCAAAGTAACATTGCTTTTAAATCTATCAATTTGGAGAGGTTGGTGTCTTAGTTTGAAATGGGCAGGATTAGTTTCTTTGAATGAGGAGGGGAGGTCTATGCTTGGGGTGAGGTGTGGCTTAGATGGGGGACCGATTCCTTAGGGAAATAGTTGTAAAAGTGTACATGCAAAATGAGTAGAATTAAAAGGCTAGAAATAAGGAGAAAAATAATAAAAACATGAAAACCAATAAAAGGTGTGAGGTAGATTATAACAGTAAAAAATTAAAGAATAAAAATTATATATATATATTATATATATATATATATAATTTTTATTCTTTAATTTTTTACTGTATATATTATTTATATTTTTGCTCGAAGGCAATTACAATGCGTATATCGCATAAAATTCGATAATTATAGAAGATAATAATGACAAGTGAATTTCGGTAAAGAATTATTCGGTGTGTAGAACATCGTACAGACTGTTTCAACTTTATTAAGTCTCATCAGCGATGTATACTAACGATTTCCCTCCAACAGAAATCGAAACCGGGACTTCAGCAAGATAGTCAGAAACCAAACTGCCTCGGCCACGATACAGCACGGGACGATCCCTGCGAAATTAACCTGTCATTGATACTGATACGTCTCTACCATATGAGGTACGGGGACGTTGAGTGAATAATAACTTGTCATTATTATCTTCTATAATTATCGAATGTTATGCGATATACGCATTGTAATTGCCTTCAAGCAAAAATATAAATAATAATATATACTTTATTCAACAAGGCTTCTAAAAAAAAAAACATCCGAAAAAAAAATCTTATATACATATATATGAAGAGGTGACGGATTTTGAATTTTCACGCAGAAAATGCTGCGTCAATTAATACTTTTTTTTATGTAATTGTTTGTTTTTTGTTATTTACTTTTTCATCAAATTTTACTCGAATATATATACATATATACTTATTTTTGAACCATTATACATGTGCATTTTAGGTTACAAACTCTCAATAATACAGATATTGGTAAAAATAATTATACCTATTTTGATTTTATACTCGACGAATATTTGCTTTATTAAAGAAATAGATTTTTAATAAAAGTTTGGTAGTGATGCAGTAATTAATGGGCCTTACTGCATGTATTGAATTATATCTTATGTTACTGCTTAATACCAGAATATCAATGTTGAGCTTACGAATATGGCTTTTTAAATACGTATATATATATATATACATATATATCTATACCCATATATATATATATATATATATATACACACATATGTATATACGTATATACACATATATGTATACGTATATATACATATACATACATATATACATATACACAAATATATAAGTATATACACATATATACACACATGTACATATACACACACGCATATACTTATAAACATATACTTATAAACATACACGCATATATACACACATATATACTTATAAACATGCGCATATATATTTACAGACATAGATATATACATGTATATATATATATATATATATATGTGTGTGTGTGTGTGTGTGTGTGTGTGTGGTGTGTGTGTACATACATATATCTATACATATATTAATATATACACACACTCACATGCATATCTATACATATCTACATACATACATATATTCATTGCTTTTATGCACTTCCGGAAATCGAATTCTTGAAAATATTAATCCAGCTTCCATGGTACTTTTGAATTTTATATTCAGTTCACTGGTTTTCCCGCCGATTCTCTGTTCGATTCACCAATTCAACTCTAAACTCCTACAAGTCCGGTGCTGACGCGAAAGAAAGACGCAGGAATCGGTGCGATGAACCATTTCGACCCGTCAAGTAAAAAAGACTTACGACTTCTTCTTTGCCAACACCCTACCCCCCCCCCACACACACACACACACTAGCCTCGAACCATTTCAGTCGCCAGGGGGCGTTTTGCATTTAAAATGCCAGACATTAAGTGAAAGCAAAGAAAGAATACGAATAAAATTCGTGTTTTCTTTTCGGGCTTTTACTTTTTATTTCTATTTTCATTTATTTATTTATTTATTTATTTATTCGAAGGAACATTAAAGTGACTGAGTCATAAATCCTGATTCATATATTAAAACCATGAAAGAAACTCTCGTATAGCACATTATCAAATAAAACCAACCGAACTATATATATAATAATATATATATATATATATATATATATATATATATATATATGAAACAACACAATATGCTGTTAAAGTGAAAACATTTCATATCATATTCCTAGCTAATATTGAACAATATTTCGATTTATAAAAATCATCTTCAGAGCTTGTTTTTACTCCGGATTCATCGAGAGAGGAGACGAAAATAATATGAATTCAAAACGAAAACATTGATGTTGCAAAAAAGTTATCAATGTTTTCGTTTTGAATTATTTTTGTCTCCTCTCTCGATGAGTCCGGAGTAAAAACAAGCTCTGAAGATGATTCTTATAAATCAAAATATTGTTCAATATTAGCTATCGATATGATATAAAATGTGTTCACTTTAACAGCATTGTGTGTTTACATATCCTTTTATCTATACATACTTAACTTATATATATATATATATATATATATATATATATATATATATATATATATATATATACTCGTCTGTTGTTTACGGACTTGATTTCTCTGGTGATTGTAAAAACATACATCTACGTAATATGTACCAATTAATTATTCGCCTCTTACTGACTGTTGCCGACGGCTGTGAGTGTTAGGAGCGTTGCAGACGAAAATTCAGAGGGTTTCGCTCCCGGCTAGAAGTAGCTGTTAAAGTTGAACCGAATTGATGAGACGTAAACGTCAAAAAACTGTCTGTGGACGACTAATATATATATATATATATAATATATATATATATATATTTGTGTGTGTGTGCATGTGCATGTGCGTGTTTATATATATATATATATATATATGCGTGTTGTGTGTTATGTACAAGTTAGGTAAGACATAAAATCAATGTTTGGAATGCCATAGGCTATAATATATATATATATATATATTATATATATATAATATGTATATATATATATATGGTAGAAAGGTATAGATATATATAACCTACTTAAGTTTCACCAAAAAGGCTCATCAGGGTTAGTTGTAATGAATGAATCAAGAAATTGATAAATCAAAGACAATTTCGGAAGTAAATAATACAATTATAGCCGTTAAAACGGTTTCGCAGTGAAATGAACGCTGGATAGTTGATAATTATTCACATCATATAATGTGTAAACCTTTATTTCTTAATGATATATAACATACGTAGCCACCTCACGTGGTGTAATGGTTAGCAAGCTAGATTCTCAAACCATTGTTAGTGATTTCAATTCTCAGTCGCGCCCCTATACTTCTGACGTTTTGCCACATTTACGTTAAGCTTAGTAAATAACTATATAACATACATTGGAGAATTTTAAACACATTAATAATATTGGCTGTTTTGAGGCAAATCTATCTTAGCTAGATCTTAATAGAGACATTGTTAGTAAACAAGATGCTAATTAAGATTAAATACTGATAATGATTATTTAATAACCATTGAGAATATATAGGATATAACCTAGGGAATTTTGACGTAGTTTTGGTTACAGACTGACAGAGATATAATCTCCATTATAATAATATATATATATTTGGTTTAACTATGAACTTGCGCCTTTACGTCTTCGGGTATTGAAGGGGTCTGTTTACAATTACTGAATTTCAGGTCTAATTTGTTTTCCCCGTTTCCGTGACTCCTGCCCCCCCCCTATGAATTCAGACAGCTAATTAAATTGCAAAATAAATGTCCAATAAACTTGTAAAAGTCGTAAGTGAAAAATAAGTCTTACGACACCGTTCGACAACAGGTGGTTTTTGTTTCCCGCATTAAATTTTCGTATTAAATACAAAAGTGGAGCGCCAATCAGTCGGCATCGTAATCCCTCCCCAGCGTTTCCAGCGCCCTCATCTCGTTTTCAATCCTCGAATACGATTACTAGTAATTTAGTGCTCTTTGTAGGGTTGGGGGGGTCGGGTTGACAAGGGTCGGGGAGGTGGTGTTGCTTCGTTCGGAGCACCTCCCAGACACGGCATCTTTGATCTAGCCGCCAGGTGTGTGTGACTGAAATCTATTTAGTTGGCCAATAAAGCGTTGAAGATTAGACATCTGCAGACCTTCTAAGTGGAAGAGGGCTATTTCGTGTGTGAGGTGTGTGGGGGTAGGCAGGGGAGGGGAGCATGGCGCTTGGGGAATGAGGCGGCGGTAACAAAGGAATAGGCTCGTCTTTGGGGGTCGCAGGTGTTTGGAAAGGGGAGAAACAGAGAAAGCTAATGATTGGACGTCAAAGCCAACAACACGAAAATAAAATTTTGGCAATCTCATCGGACAACAGACACACACGTAGACACGGACACACGCAGACACGGACGCACAAATACACGGACACACAAATACACGGACACACACGCACATATATGATATAGCACATAAATAAGTAACCCCTAACATTTTAAATAAAAAAGAGTTTCCGTGAGCACAGCCCCTCTCTTTATCTATCCCCTGCCCTCTTTCTTTCTTCTTTCTTTCTTTCTTTCTTTCTTATTCTATTTTTTCTGTGTAGCGTGACTTTTTTCTATCCTTTCCTTCTTTATGATAAAAATGAAATGGTCCATTATTTTGTTTCGAAACCAACGGTAACATGGCGTTTTTCATATCTAGTTGAATATTATAAAACTAGCAGGACCTCTCTCATCCCTTTTTTTTTCTTTCCTTCTTTTCATTTTTTCATTATGTTCCATTGAAACAGATTAGCGTTATCGCTTCCGTTTGCACAACCCCTCTCTTTATCTTTCCCCTACTCTCTTTCTTACCTTCTTTCTTTCTTATTCTATTTTTTTGTCCTTTCTTTCTTTATGATAAAAACGAAATAGTCCATATTTAGCTGAGATGACGACACTTCTTTTTATATTTTCATTATCTTCGATTGAAACAGATTAGCGTTATCGCTTCCGTGCGCACTGTCCTACTCTTTATCTTTCCACCCTCTCTTTATTTATTTCTTATTCTATTTTTCTGTGTAGCATTTCCTTTTTCTATCCTTTCTTTCTTTATGATAAAAACGAAATGGTCCATATTTAGCTGAGGTGACCCCACTTATAAGAAATAAGAATTCGGTGGATAAGCAATATCGGAAAATCAGGATTTACATTTCATCTTGGACGATTTGAACGGTCTCATATTTAATCAGAGGGTGTTGTGAGATGATAACAGTTGTACTTTTAAGAAACAAGAGTATTTCAAATATACGCTCCTACATTTGGGGCGCTGGTGGTTGTCGTCAGTGATGTAATTCGCAGGGTTCATTGGGAAGTTTCGGGTCTTCCAACATCAGACTTCCCTCGCCCCGCTGACCCAACCAGAGGTGATCAAACTCCGGCACAACCACCAACAATCAACAATCACCAATCACCGCTAAAAGACGTTTGACTTAAGAGAAATTTTCTGGACGGTAGAACTAACCCATTCAAATACAAAGCACCGCGCATGAGATGATAACAGTTGTACTTTTAAGAAACAAGAGTATTAATATATCGATCATTTCAAATTATTTTAACATAGAAGTTCAAGAATAATTAGAGTGTAAAAGTGTTGTATCTGAGTTCATTGATAACAACATTAAATCCAATGTTAACAAATATTTTATTACCTTTTGGTACAAGGGGATATAATAAATAGAATCAAACGTGCAGTTCTTCAAACAACAGTAATGAATCCTCTGTTAGCAAGATTAACTTCTATGACTACCCTCGATGTAATCCGTATTTCTTTATGTCTTTCATTGGACGAGTCCAACTTTCTTGTAGGGAAAACATTATCCCTTACAACAAAAAGGTAATGGCTGAAAATGCCTGATCGGACAACAGACGCACGCCGATACGGGCATGAAAAGATACAGATTGACAAAGATACAGACACGCACAGGCACAAATATGATATAACCCATAAATAACTAACCCCTAACATTTTTTGATAAAAAGAGTTTTTTTGGTGTTATTTCGAAACTAACGATAACATGATTTCATTATAACTAGTGGTGTCCTACGTATGACGTTAAACTGCATCTAATGCTGAAGTTCCAATTTTAGAGCATAGGAGAGTGTGGAGTACCCCTTCATCGCCATTACTCCCAGGTACACTCTGATCCGGAGTGTTAGTACCTGTTAGTGTCCCATCTATGGGTTAAATAGAAGAAAAGTGATTCTTAATCAAATGTGTTCAAATTGAGTTTTAAAAATATATAAATACTTATCAAGCATAAATAGAACAAAATGTCCTCGGGATAAAAATAACCCAAAAAAAGTTGACATGCCGTAAAATCCAACAAAGCCATGCATAATGGTGGATACTTAACGTCATCACTACTTTCAGATCGAACGCCGCAACGCTACATACAGTCTCATCAAAGTTCACATCTCCAGCCAAATGAGAATGCTTGTAAAATCATCGCTGATAATGTCAGGGCAAACAGACGGAACACCTGCCGGGTGAATATCACGAAATAAGAGCTGAACAATGAGACAAATTAGTGAAGTCGTGTGGCTATAAAATTACAGAATTAATTAAAATCCATGGCTTGTAAGCATATTAAGTCAATAATGTTGGTAATGTAATTTACATGTTTATTTAAAATGTTGTTCTCAGAAATGTTTATCCCTAGTTCTTACTAGCTAGCCACAGAAGCGATGTTAATACACGAATACGAAAGGCTTGGTCGTCCACAAATAAATTACACTGGTTTACAAAAAAATATTTTTTGTCTGAAGCAAGAATGTGAATAGGTGTTTTTGTTTTTGTTTTTTACTAATTGGGTGTGCTGAACTGAAATTTATAAACACTTTTTCTCTATCACCTCTAGTTTTCTGTCTTTTAAATAGTCTCATTTTAGTATATACAGAGTATATACATGCTTATTTCAACAGTTGCAGCAGCTTATTACAGATAAAACTGGATAGATAAAGAACATTGACGGAATAAATATACTTGGATGACACAATGTACACAATTCAGAAGGAATTGGCCTTGTTGAGGCATCCTCGATGTTTTGACGAACTTGAAGCCATTGGAGAATATGAAAAAAACAAAGTAAAATTAAATCATATGTAAGTAAAAGTAAGTAAAATCGTCGGGGCGGCCTAATGTCGGCATCAGCCATACAGCGAGGGAGTCTATCCCCTTTTCACTAGCACTAGACCAAGGAGATTATTTTAGCGTCTGAGGTGGAGCGCCACACCTACCATCAGCTCCTTACTTTACCGCACATATCCCTGTGCTACTCATACTCTGAGTTGGCGAGGGCGAGTATCGAACTAGGAACCTTGTGGTTTCTAGCCGAACGCTCTACCGACTGAGCTAACCATGGTTATATATGTACTGTTGTATGGCTGTACCACTTGAACCCTAACGAGGCGCCTTGAGCACAAGCTGAATGAGAGCTGCACAAGAATGCTGCGTGCAGTCTTGAACAAGTCGTCGAAACAGCACCCCACAATGAAGCAGCTGTATGGCCACCTGCCCATCATCTCACAAACCATCCGAGTGAGACGAACTACGCATGCAGGACACTGCTGGAGAAGCAAGGATGAGCTCATAAGCGATGTTCTCCTGTAGAAGCCAACACGTGGATATGCTAGTGTGGGCCGCCCTCCAAGGACCTACATTGACCAACAATACGAGGATGCTGGTTGCTGTGCAGAAGACCTCACAGGGGCAATGAACGATAGGGAAGGTTGGCGAGAGATTGTCATGGATATCCGTGCTGCTTGCGCGACATGATGATGATGATGAGTTCTTCTTATACAAATTTACTATGGTTTTTAACAGGATTTTAAAAAATGTCCTGCAATCCAATCATTAGATACGGATTTTAAAAAACTTTCATTTTCTGATAAGAGACATTGTTGTAGTTAACTAGGTAGCTACCTAGATAGATAGATAGATAGATAGATAGATAGATATTAATAGGCTGAGATTAATATTGAAATAGATTGTTATAAATTGACTTAGACAGATAAATAGATAGAAACAAATGAATGAACTAAGATAAGCATGAATGGACACAAACTCATACATTATACCGCCGTAAATTATGTAGCAATTAATTTTTCACCCTATACTAATGGCCCGCTGATAGCCGCAAGGGCAAGGGACTTAGTAGACGAAAATTCTGTCGGATTTCGATCCCGGCTAGAGGTAGCTGTTATAATGTCGAGCCGCACTGATGAGAAGTAAACTTCGAAACACGTGTCTGTGGATGACTGATATATATATATATATATATATATATATATATATATATATATATATATGTGTGTGTGTGTGTGTGTGTGTGTGTGTAGATATATTAGCTAATATATGCAACCTCCATATGTAATGTTTAATGTAATATAATATTATATTAAATTAGAAAGACTAATAAAACTAAATAAGAATGCATATAAAAAGTTTAAAAACACAACGGGTATAATCAAATAATAGAACAGCTGAAAGTTACTCTGCCATCACTTCCGTCTTTCAATGCTAAATTTTCCTAATCTAACTATTTATTTGAACTAGGAAGTAAAGAATAAAATTACATTTATTTCTTCTTGTTAATGGATTTCTTTTAAGATGTATCCCCAAGATTTTTTGCTCTTATTCATTAAGATAAAACCAACAATTAGAAATCAATAGTACCACGCACATATTTGTTCAAATCAAATTTTGAATCCCATTTCGTTCTGTTTTTGTTTACTTTTTATGTATTTCCTATATCACCGAAAACGTTCACAAGAACAATAAATTGATACACAACTAAATTCATTTATAAAAAAACATATGTAGACTGAACATCAACCAACAAAATTATATATATATATATATATATATATATATATATATAAGTTCGGCTACAAACCACAAGGTTCCTAGTTCGATACCGGTTCGCGCCAACTCGGCGTATGAGTAGCACAGGGATTTGTGCGGTAAAGTAAGGAGCTGATGGTGGGTGTGATGCTCCTCCTCAGATGCTAAAACAATCTCCTTGGTCTAGCGCTATTGAAAAGGGGATAGACTCCCTCGCTGATTGGCTGATACCGACTTTAGACCGCCCCGTCGACTTTACTTAATATATATATATATATATATATATATATATGGTATTTGTGAAAATGTGAGTTACCGGTGAAAATGGTCACAATGGTTAGTTGATGCAAGTTTCACAATGATAAGACAGCGATATAACAAATATAAAGTTCTCAATACGTTAGTAGATCAAATTTATTATCATAATGGTACACGGTAATAACCTACTCGAGTTTCACCATAAGGATATTCAGGGTTAAATCCACTGGATTAATCAAGATATTGATTAATTGCAGTCGACTGCAATTAATCAATATCTTGATTAATCCATAATAGGAAGCGTGTGGTGTAATGGTTAAAGTCATGGGAAATGGACTCGTCGCCCCCCGTGTTCAAATCCTGGACATGGTAATTGCGTTTCACTTAGCGCTAATACCCTTGGGAAAGGTATGAATCCTATTCTCCCTCCAGTTATGGTCAAATAACAGGGCAGACTGGCTCTTTAACCATGGCTAGGTAACCAGTCTTGGAGTAGGAAAACTCTGAATTCAAACCTGTTTAACCCCGCTTAAGAAATTGACCTTGTGTCACATCCTGCTCGCGCGGAGGGGTTGGTGTATATATATATATATATATATATATATATATATATATATTAATCTCTTAGTTATAACACCTCATATAATCCCGGGTTAATGAGCGTTACCGACAAGGCACCGACCATAAAATTTATGTCATAAATCTAAACTCTTGTGACCTGGCCAATATTTTCCCGCGAAGTGTGCGCTCATGAAAGATGGGCCAATGTCCAGAGAATTTTTCTCATCATCAAAATGATTGGTGGATCTCCCGATGACGTCATCCCCCCGTACAGTCTGACCTTTAGACGTAAAATGTTATTTTCGTAAACACACGCTTAGATACGCGCGCAAATCGATAGAGAGAATGGAAATTGCAGATTTTTATGGCAGGTATTAAAAGATTCGTCTTAATCTTTATGCATTACTTTCTTAAAAGCAACGGTTGAAGATTTAAGCGTTGTGTGGCGGTAACGGCAAAAACAAAATGGAATACAGAAGACGTTATTCCCTGTACAGGCGAATTGCATCAGATTTCATGCATAAATCATACGAATCCGGTTATAAACCTAAGCGTACATAGGTGTGCAGTTGAATTTATGTCGACTTATTTAATTATGAGTAGAAGAGACGCAACTTACATGGTGCAAGAATGAGCGCCCACGCTTCGCAAGATATTAACAGGGACTGCTTTTTTAGTTCTCCGTTCGATAAATATCGCTTTTTGGAGAAAGAAAAGGTAGCCTAGGGTGCAGTAGGTACCTTTGAACACGCCTTTCTCAGGAAGCATACGGAAGATGAATGTTACGTGGCATTTGCCAAATTGTAATATTCTCCGTGCTCTTTCAAACTTATCGAAAGTATTGTTGTCGAACCAGGAACCGTGTGGTTCCCAGGCAGCTGCTCCACTGACTAAGCTAAACCGGCCCTCCCAACTTCCTAAATAGGGGGGGGGGGGTTATGGCATTTCAACCCTTGTGTCATTTTATGCCGAAGATGTTTTTATTTTTTTATTCATTCTTGATGGGTACTCAGTTTTTTTAACGATGTGTTTTAAACACATTTTAGAACTATTTTTAGTTCTATTCAACCCATGGATTGGATTTTAACAGGTACTACCATTCCGAGTCTGAGTGGACCTGGGAGCAATGGCGATGAAGGGGTACTCCACATTCCAAAGAGGTGCAGAACTTCACCATCAGATAGAGTATAAAGTCATACCCTGGACAATAAGACTCTCGGCCACTGCCACCGCATGATAAAAAGGGTCGGACCTTGACATAAGGTCAATAGGATTGGGGTATTATTGAGAAGTAAGTATTTACTGATATCCTACCATGTTAATCATTTACTAAGCTTAGCTTAGATGTGGCACAAGGCCAGAATTATGGGGCGCCCAGTGAGATTGGAAATCACTAACAATGGTCTACAAATCTAGCTTGCAAACCATTATACCAAATAAGGTACCCACCGCACCACGTTATTTGAACACGAGGATCATTATAGTGATGAAACCATATATAAACCCCGCCCTGTCGGCTGGGGCGTTAGAATGCACCGACTGCACCTCTGCAGAGGGGTAAGACTCCCTAAAATGGGGCCACCTGTTGGCCGTGAGTGGCGACCCGTGATGCTTAAGGATAGAGCCCAGGTGGATGAGCAGTTCATGACATGCAATACTCCACTTTGGCCCTATCTTGGGCTAGACGGGCGGTTGGAGAGGCCCCCTCCGATCAATCGGCTGGCCACGTCAAGCCCTAGCACCTATATGATTTTCCCAACCCTATTGCCCTTATGGCAAGTCCCAGTCCCTTTTTATCATATGGGTGCTAGAAGGCGGTGGCTGCGGGTCTTCATGTCCTGGGAATGACGTTAAACTCTATCTGGGAATGACGTTAAACTCTATCTATTGGGGAATGTGGAGCACCCCTTCATCACCATTGCTCCCTGGTCCATTCTGACCCGGAGTGGTAGTACCTGTTAGGGTCCCATCTATGGGTTAAATAGAAAAATTGTATTTATAAAAAATTGTATTATCCATTAAGAATTGATTTATTTAAAAACTGTATCGGCATTAAATGACCCACTGAGGTTGATATGCCGTAAAACAAAACAAACCAAACCAAACCATATATAAACCGAAGCCCATGCGTGGCTCGTATTTAAAAATTCTTCTCGTTAGATTTTAATTTAAAACTTTTTATATACGTCGGTGCCGGTTTTATTGTTAATTTGAGTCCATTTCCTATGACGATAACCATAACACACGCGCATCGAGCAATGATTATATATAGACTTATAAGCCTGTACGTTCGCTCTAGAACATGCAGCAGAATGTGGGCACCTTAGCGTCTGTCATTATCAGCTGGCATTCATAAACTTCCCTTGTCTTTCGCGCGTTATCTATGTGTACGCGTGCATCTAAATTAATTCGTCTTATCCCGAGGAACGAAACCATAAACCAAAGAGTTTAATTAATTACATTTTCTTTCAGCTTTATTTGTAAAACTCGATATCATTGTCATGTTATTTATTTCCCTTGAATGTGACCGAAGATTCGGTTTTTTTTTTTTCTGTTCTTATATTAGATTCAACGTTGATAATCAAATATACAACAACAACAACAAAAATAACATCTATGTACTCATCAACTTTACGTATCTGCAATGGGATTTTATGGCGTCCAATTTCGCCACGGTCAAATGGTTACGAACTTAAATATGAATATTTCATTTTTGTATTTGTTTTTTGCTTATCTATTTATCTATATAATAAGGGGATGCAGCAAATTAGTAAAAAGGGAGTACGGGACTAGGCACGACTGGGTGGGAAAGGTGATCTACTCGGTATTGTGCAAGAAATTCAATTTTCCCCATGCTACTAAATGGTATATGCACAAACTGGAATCGTTCATAAAAAAGGAGACGCATAAAATCCTCTGGGACTTTGAGATACAGACGGATCACCTAATCCCGGGTAGGAGACCAGACTTAGTTTTAATTTACAATAGGAAGAGAACTTGTCATCTCATGAATTTTGCCATCCAAGTGGATCACAGGGTGAAGGCGAAATACTTGGACCTGGCCAGAGAACTCAAAAGAATTGTGGAACATTAAGGCAAAGCTCGTACCAATTATAATTGCGGTCCTTGGAACGGCCCCCAAGGACTGAGAAAGAACCTGGGTGAGCTGGAAATTACAGGAGGAATCGAGACCATGATGAAATTGATGAATCGAGACCATGTATGATTGAAACAGATAACCTTTATCTTTTACGAACTCTCCCTCCCTCTCTATATCTATCCCCAACTCTCTTTCTTTCTTATTATATTTTTCTGTGTAGCATGTCCTTTTTCTTGCCTTTCTTTAAAATAGAAACAGAATGATCCATTATTTAACTGAAGAGACGACACTCATAATAAATAGAATTCGGCGCATGAGTGACACCAGATAATCCGGATTTACATTTGCATTTTCATCTCGGATGATTTGGACAGTCTCATTTTAAACAGAGGATGTTTGCAAGATGACAATGCTCGAAGATTAAGGAACAAGAGTATTAATATATAGATTGAAACTACACAAGGATGATTCGTGCTTTTTTGAACAAATCATGGAAGAAAAAACTAACTGGGCGTTCTGAATGTTGCATGGAGGATCTATCTTTTTTCTAAGCACGTTTTTAGAATCCAAGTGGTGCAGCCATACAGTAGTACTGATACGCCTATGGTTTGGAAGAATGTTCGTTTTATCTTATCAGTAAGGTCATATTTCCATATGATCGACAATCTCTCTATAACAGTTCACGCCTTTCCTATGCGCGCATTGCCATCGCTTTCTGTAGATGAGTTCTTACTACCTAGATATGTGAACTGGTCTACTAATTTCACAGTGTGAGGATGCCTCCATCTTGTCTAAAACACATGAACTTAGTTTTATCTGAGTCTACACAGAAGCCAATTCCTCTTCCTTCACTCGAATTTTCTTTTGTAATACCAATACGTGCATGTACGCGAATTCTTGTTTATACCCTTTCTAGCCTTTCCACTAAGCGCTTTCTAGAGTCCAAGTGGTGTATCTGTACAGTAGCACTGATGCGGCTATGGCTTGGAAGATTTTTCGTTTTATCTTATAAGTAAAATCAGATTTCTGTATGGTCGTTGATGACTGAGACGGTTGAAGGAAGAGTCATGGATATCGTTGTTACTATGGCGACATGATGATGATGATTATTATTATTATTATTATTATTATTATTACTAGCAAATATATGCACCCTTCGGGTGCAAGTATTTAAGTTTTAATGTAATAAAATATTGTATTAAATTAGAAAGGCTAATGAAACTAAATAAGAATACAGATAAAAAGATTTGAAACAGAGGGAGTATAATAAAAGATTTGAAACAGAGGGAGTATAATAAAAAATGGAACAACTGAAACTTACTCTTCCATCACTCTCGTCTTTCATTGTTATTTTTTCTAATTTAAGTATTTAGTTATAAGAGGAAGTAAAGAATAAAATGACAGTTATTTTTCTTGTTAATGGATTTCATTTAAGATTCATTGAAGAGATTTTTGCTTATATTCATTAAAATAAACCCAAACAGTTAGAAATCAATAATACTAAGCACATATTTATTAAAATTCGATTTTTTAATATTAATATGCAAATTAGCCTTCCCGTTCACACTGGAAACCGCTATTTTCTTGTATATATAAATATAATTGCATGTTGTCAGTATGTAGACATAGTTAACAGTATTAATAATGTAAGACAATTTTATTAATAATTGAAGTTTAGATAAAAATAAAATCATGGAGAATGTGATGTAAATAACTAAGAGAATTGTGACTTGAGTAGGAATATAGTTTCGGTTACAGACAGAAAAAACACACAATCTCCATTATAATAAGATTATTATTAAAGGTAGTTAAGTTATATAAACTTTTTGAACGTGTTATAAGTACCTAGTGTTATATACTAATACGCACAGGTTGTATACCATTATAAAAGGTAGTAAAGCAATTCATACAGTCCTCTTACGCGCAGTGTCGTTACTTTCAGTAGAGGAGATCTTACTACCTAGGTATGTGAATTGGTCTACTAATTTCAGATGCCTACTATCCAAAGTGAAGATGTCTCCATCTTGTTTTAAAAGACATGAACTCAGTTTATCTGTTCGCATAGAAGCCAATACCTCTTTTCACTTTCCGTAGATTAGATCTTACTACCTAGGTATGTGAACTGGACTACTAATTTCAGAGACTTACCATCCAGTGTGAAAGTGCATCCAACTTGTTTAAACACACACTAATTCAGTTGTATCTGAGTTAACATCGAGGCCGATACCTTTTGCTGCTTTCTGTAGATTAGATATTACTACCTAGGTATGTGAACTGGTCTACCAATTTCAGAGACCTAATATCTAGTGTGAAGGTGCCACCATCTTGTTTAAACACATGAACTCAGTTTTATCTGAGTTCATATAGAGGCCGATGTTTCTGTCGCTTTCTGTAGATTAGATCTTACTACATAGATATGTGAACTGGTCTACTAATTTCAGGGGCCTACCATCCAGTATAAAGGTGTCCCCATCTTATTTCAAAACGCATGAATTCAGTTTTATCTGACTGCATTGAACCCAATACCTCTTGCCACTTTCCGTAGATTAGATATTACTACCAAGGTATGTGAACAGGTAAAGTAATCTCGGAGTGTTGAGTAACTGGCCGCCATCCTTGGTTCCAGTTGTAAAGAACTTAAATAAACAAGAAGTAAATCAATAAGTCTTGTGGGATAGTGTCTTTAGGTCCGACGTCCTAGATGTGAATGAGCAAAGATTAGTATCGGGCAGTATAAATATACCACAGCAGCAGCAGCACTGCCAGTGATTGGACAATAGGTTGCCTTCCCTGGTCACGTGGTAGTCAACGAGTCTATAAGTAAAGTGACTACTTGCCTTATATACAGAAAAATTCCAACACGGAGGTCAACCATCCAGTGTGAAAGTGCCTTCATCTTGTTAAAACGCAGGAACAGGTTTTAACACATGAATGTTTTATCTGAATTCACAGATAGGCCAATGCTCTTTGCTGCTTTCCGTAGATTAGATATTACTACCTAGGTATGTGAACTGGTCTACTAATTTCAGAGGCCTACCATCCAGTGTAAAGGTGCCTCCATCTTGTTTAAAACGTAGGAACTCAGTTTTATCTGACTTCACATAGAAGACAATACCTCTTGCATCTATTTAAACTTTTCTTGTAATAACCGATACGTGTATGTAGGCGCACAATGTTCTTTGTTATGTGCGTAAACTGTACATTGACGTAAGTGTTTTCTCTCTTCTAGTGAACACGAGCTTTGAATAAACGTGTCCTCCTTGTTGGAAATCGAAATAGCTAAGGCGAGATAACCTTACAATGCAAAATCGACAGGTTTAATTAAATAATCCTGTGAATCTGGTCTCGTGAGGTAGGTACGATGAGTTCCAGTTGTGTTACCTTGTCCCCAGGGGTTCCTGTCAGGACGACGACGTCTAACCACCGCCGATCCTCGACAAGTTTGGAGCTTGAGGCTAACAAGCAATACAGGGACAGCGGAGTTAAGAGGAAGGTACAACACGAAAATTAAAGTTGCGTTATAAAAGAGAAAACAGACAAAACAAAACACGCTTGTAATAATTGGCCATTTCAAAGTTTTTTCTTTGTGTGTGTGTGTGTTGTGTGAGTGTATATATGTGTGTGTGATTGAGAGTTGGTGTGTGAGCATGTGTGTTAGAGAGAGAAAGGGGGCAGAGGGAGACAGATAGAGTGAGAGGAGAGAGTGTGTGTGTGTATGTGTGTGTATGTGTGTGTGATTGAGAGATTGTGTGTGAGCATGTGTGTTAGAGAGATAGAGGAACAGAGGCAAACAGAGAGAGAGAGAGAGAGAGAGAGAGAGAGAGGTGTGTGTGTGTGTGTGTGTGCTAGAGGTAGAGAACGAGAGAAAGAGAGAGTTTGTTTGAGAGTATATGTGTGTTAGAGAGACACAGAGAAAGTGAGAGAGAAAGAAAGAGAAGAGAGAGATTGTGTGTTTTGTGTTGTGTGTGTATGTGTGTGTGTGTGTGTGATTGAGGGAGACAAAGAGAGAGAGAGAGAGAGTGTGTGTGTGTGTGTGTGTGTATGAGTGTGTGATTGGAGGAGACAGAGAGAGAGAGACAGTGAGTGTGTATGGGAGTGTGTTAGAGATAGAGCGAGAGAAAGAGAGAGTGGTGTTTGGTAGAGTTGGTCTGTTAGAAATACGCAGACAAAGAGAGAGAGAGAGAGAGTATGTGTGCGGGGTGTGTGATTGGAGATTTGAGCATGTGCGTTAGAGAAAGAGGGACTGGGGAAGACAGAGAGAGATAGAGAGAGTTTGTGTGTATGTGAGTGTGCTAAAATAGCGAGCGACGTAATGTGTGTTAGAGAGATACAGAGAAAGGGAAAGAGTCTCTCTGTTGTGTGTGCGTGCATGTGTGTGTTTGTGCGTGTGTTGTTAGGGAGAGAGAGAAAGAGAGAGAGAAGAAGAGAGTGCGTGTGTATGTGTGTGTGCTAGAGATAGAGAGCAAGAGAAAAAGTGTTAAAGTGAGAGAGAGAAGAGATGGAGTGATAGTGTGTATGTTTGTGTATGCTACAGATAGAAAAGAAAGAGAAAGAGAAAGAGAGAAAAATTGTTTGTGTGTGTGTGTGTGTGTGTGTGTGTGCTAGAGATAGAGAACGAGGGAAAGAAAGTGTGTCTTTGAGAGTATGTAGTTGTTTGAGAGACACAGATAAAGAGAGAGAGGAGAGGGGGAGAGGTGTGTGTGTGTGCGTGTATATGCGTGTGTGTGTGTGTGTGTGTGTGTAGATTTGTTGGTGTGGAAGCTGAGGAGAAGGGAGAGAGAAAGAGAGAAATAACAGAAGAAAAAGACAAGAAGTATAATAATGTTTGCTAGTTACTACAGATGGGTAATGAAAATAGAAGGTAAATTTGAAAAACAACAAGAAATGTAAAAGAACGAAAACAAACGGAATGAGGGGGAATCGAGAGAAGAAGAAGAAGAAGAAGAGAAGAAGAAGAAAAGAAGAAGAAGAAGAAAAGAACAACAACAACAACAACAACAACAACAACACAACACAACACAACCAACACAACAACACAACAACAACAAGGTTGAAATTAATTTGTAGATGAAGAAAACATGTAGCAAATAAATGAATATCAATATAATATATGATTATAATAATATATATATATTACAGACTCCGCACGAGTAAATTGTAAAACATGGCAATTTTTTAAGTGGAGATTAATCAGTTTTTAATTCAGAGTTTTCTTTCTAGAGTGGTTTCCTAACTAATGTTAAATACCCAGTCGTAGGAAATGGATACAGCAAGACGATATATATATATATATATATATAATATATATATATATATAGAGAGAGAGAGAGAGAAGAGAGAAGAGAGAGGGAGAGAGAGAGAGAGAGAGAGAGGAGAAGAGTGGAGAAAAAGGAGACAGACAGACCAACAGAGGGAGATTGCTGTGAATATATTATATGTATATTATATATATATATATATATATATAATGTGTGTGTTGTGTGTGTGTGTGTGTGTGTGTGTGTGTTGGAGAGAGGAGAGAGAGAGAGAGAGAGAGAGAGAGAGAGAGAGAGAGAGAGAGAGAGAGAAATGTAAAATAATAAATAATTTTTTAGAAATATATAATACATTTTGCGATCTTTTATTTTTATAAAAAATATTTCATTTTCTCTCGTTGGAACCATAATAAATTAAATCAAACACAATTGTTAATTTAGTAAATCAAATAGACAAACATGTTTTTAAATGAAAATTGTTTTTTTCAATGACTTCTATTGAAAATCTATTCCTCAATTTCCATAACGAAAAATCGGATTATATTGTCTGTCTTTTAAACATTTTAAACCACCATATTAATAAAATTTCAACTTATTGATATTCTACAGAAGACGAAATTGAAAAATAAATCCCATTTCTGGAATTAAAGATTTGTGACGTTATCTTAAAACGATTTTATTTATATGTATTGGCATTACATCTTTTAAAATTGTATTGCGGAGCGGGTGGATCTCATTACCATTGCTTACATGGGGTAGGTTTAGTTCAATACGCAGATTCATTGGTTGGTTGGATTTTACGACATGTCACCTTGTTGGGTTAGTTATGCCGAAACGTTTTCTTTTCCTCATTTCTGATGGATTCCAATTTTTTCAGACTCAATTTAAATAGATTTCTATTTACGCATAGATGGGACCCTAATTGATACTACCACTCTAGGCCGGGGTGACAATTATACTGTCCATTAATTCAGAATAAATGTTGGTGGTATAGAAATAGAGATTAAAACTTCAAAATATCTATCATGTTTGGTTAGTTCGAATTTAACGCATGTCATCTTCTCGGTTTATTTCATGCCGAGGACATTTCCTTTATTCATTCTTGATGGGTATTCAACATATTAACTCAATATTTTTACACATTTTTTTCTATTCAACCCATCGTTAGGACCTAATAGGTACTCTTACTCCGGGACGCGGTGGACCTGGAGTTAATGGAGATGAGGGAGTGCTCTACTCTCATCAGATCTTCAAGATTGGAACTTCACCATTTGACGTCATAGCCATAGGACATTAAGACAATCAGCCCACCGCTTTCTAGCAATAAATGATAAAATGGGTTGGGATTTACCATATGGGCAATAAGGTTGGGACAATACTTTAGATGCTGTGCTTGAGGTGGCCAGCCGATGATCAGAGAGGGGCCTCTCCGACCGTCCGTTTAGTCTAAGTAAGAGCCGAAATGGATTGTTGCATGTCATGGGCGCTCAGCCACGGGTTTCTATCTTAATGATTACGGATCATCACCCACGGCCAACATTTGGCCTATTGAGTTGGATCTTAACCCTTCTGCAGATAGGCAGTCGGTGTATCTAAAGCTCCAGCCGACAGGGCTGTCAACGAAGTACTTTAGTGAATAGACACTAAGTAGGACTGAGCTATTCTAGTAGTGACCACCCCAGCGGATTTGAATTTAGAATTTTTCTTTCTCCTAACTGGTTCCTAACCAAGGTTAAGAGCCAGTCTTCCCTACTGTTTACCCATTGATGTAAGGTGAGTAGTTGGATTCATACTTGTCCAAGGGTATTAGCGATATGTGAACTGTAGATTCGCCTGGAATTGAACTCGGGTAGAGGGCTCATTTCCTACGACTCTAACCATCACCACGCACCCACATTACAGTTTTAGAATACTATGGGTTTAGAGTTAAGAACCTACTTTCCTGGTTGATATGTTGTAACGTATTATAAACTGTACATTCCCGCTCATTTCCCTTTTCAAGTCAAGAAATTATGACCATCAGAGAATATGAGTATTGTCCTCTTTTGGTATGTTTTTAAGACTGCGATGACGATACAGTTTTTTTATCGTATATCCAGTTTTCAATTGCTGCATTACTCATCAGGAATAGAAAGAATGTCTATCAAGCAACCAGGGTTATTTATGAGACAAATATATGTAAGGGTTTCTCCATCGACGTTTTGTGTTTATGGGCAAGTGCTTTGAAATAAAATCTTCGTAAAATATCGCAGTATGTAATATTCCAGTAACAAATAGGTCTGTTTATTTTGCTTACAAGAAAGATTCGACTCGAAAGTGCAGTTCTGTACGAAAGCAAAGAATAAAAGATAAATAAAATGAGGCAGAAAGATATAAATTAAAAACAGTGCTACTTGACTTGTGAGTTTAATTCGTTCTCGCTCGTAACTCAATTCCCGTATAACAAATCAATTCCCATTGAATGAGTTGCATGGTATCATAATTACGATGGTGAGACAAGAAGTAATGCACTTTGTTTTAGGACAGGTTTAAATTCCAGAAAGTATAAATTAAATACAGTGTACTTTGACTTATGAGTTTAATTCGTTCTGCTCGTAACTCAATTTCCTCGTAAAACACAATCAATTTCCCCTTGAATGAGTTGCATGGTATCATAATTACGATGGTGAGACAGAAGTAATGCACTTGTTTAGGACAGGTATAATTACCAGAAAGATATAAATTAAATCAGTGCTACTTTGACTTATGAGTTTAATTCGTTCTGCTCGTAACTCAATTTCTCGTATAACAAATCATTTTCCCCTTGAATGAGTTTCATGGTATCTATAATTAGATGGTGAGACAAGAAGTAATGCCACTTTGTTTGGACAGGTAAATTACCAGAAGATATAAATTAAAATACAGTGTACCTTTGACTTGTGAGTTTAATTCGTTCTGCTCGTAACTCAATTTCCTCGTATAACAAATCAATTTTCCCTATTGAATGAGTTGCATGGTATCATATTAACGATGGTGAGACAAGAAGTAATGCTACTTTGTTTAGGACAGGTATAATTACCAGAAAGATATAAATTAAAATTACAGTGCTACTTTGACTTATGAGTTTAATTCGTCTGCTCGTAACTCAATTTCCTCGGTATAACAAATCAATTTCCCCATTGAAATGAGTTGGCATGGTATCATAATTACGATGGTGAGACAAGAAGTAATGCCACTTTGTTTAGGACAGTGTATTACCAGAAAGATATAAATTAAAAATACAGTGCTACTTGACTTAGAGTTTAATTCGTTTCTGCTCGTAACTCAATTTCCTCGTATACAAATCAATTTTCCCATTGAATGAAGTTGCATGGTATCATAATTACGATGGTGAAAAGAAGTAATGCCACTTTGTTTAGGACAGGTATAATTACCAGAAAGATATAAATTTAAAATACAGTGCTACTTGACCTATGGGTTTAATTCGGTTCTCGCTCGTAACTCAATTTCCCCGTATAACAAATCAATTTTCCCCATTGAATGAGTTGCATGGTATTTAATTTACGAGGTTAGTAAAAAAATAATGCCCTATTTATTTAGGACAGGTAGGATTCACACAGGAACTTCAAAGTGAAGCTGGTCTCTGTGGATCACATCCCTATTTCCCACATAGTCACTCTTCTTCAATAGCAAATGTTCCACTTTCGAATTGAGAGCATGTATCCCTGATCCTAAAATTCTGTTGACTGTTCTTTGAGCCTTTCTCTACAGATTTCACTTCCTCGTCACAGGCATAATGTTTGCCCCAGATTCTCTTCAGTCCCATGAAAAAGGTTTGAGAGGCAAACAAAATTCCAGTGACGAGGAAGTGAATTGTAGTGAAGAAGTGATTCAAAGAACAGTCAGCAGAATTTTACGGGACAGGCACATGCCTCAATTCAATTCCTACGTTGGTAATTCCTGTCTAAAAATGGCATCTTATTTTTACTCATCCTCGTATATATGTATATATCTAATGTGTTGTGGTGTGCGCGCGCGCGTGTGTGTGAAATACAGTATCTTCTATGTCAATATCCCATATCCCCATATTTCAACTTAGATAAACCAAATGGGTAAATTATCTGAGTTCACGCGTCTGATTCAATTGACCTTGTAATTGATGCGTATGAATTGTTTATATATATATATTATATATATAATATATATATAAATATATATATGTGTGTGTGTGTATGTGTTGTGCGTGTGTGTGCGTGGTAGAATATATAATTATATATATATGAAAGTAACAACAATCTGTTTTGAAGATGGGCGATACCGACAATTTTGGAGAATATTTGCTTAATTGAAGTCATAAATAATTTTGTAAATTAATTAGTTGATATTAATGAATTAGCGAGCGTATCTGTTTCAATGTAATGCGTAAACAATGAGGAAAAGTCAATGTACTATAGAGATTGGGACTTTTCTCGAGTTGTTTACCTCTTTACATTTTGAACGATACGCTCCCTAATTCATTAATACAAAATAATTAATTTTTCAAATTAGGTATGACTTCAATAAGCACATATTCCCCAAAAAAAAAAATATATATATATAACATTTACATGCACCATATTAATCTGGTAACATAAACTTTGTAGTGCATATCCCCGTACTTAATAATATCAAACACAACATTAAAATGAATTTTTATATATATTTATATAATATAATTATATATATATTATAAGTGGAGAGAATGCACGAGTGGAATCAATACTTTATATGACACTGCGCCAACATACACACCATACACACAATACATACGCGTGCCCATATCAAATGTACTGCCATACATTTCGACAAGTATCTCACAGATATAAGTACTAGTTAATTTCTACTTCAACTAAAAATCAGACAGTATGTCGTTCTTACCCCTCGTTTTGAAGTATAGAAATTTCGAAAGATAACAAACTTTCAAGTAGCAGTAGTAGAATTTACTAAGTGTACTTTCAATTAGAACCTTTGGAAAAGAGACAGATATATATTAAGCCCACTTTAGTCGGCAAGGTACAATAGTACGGTCAAACCTTTCATCTTTATATCTAATATGTTATGGATAAGACGATACTAAGACCAAATATTTACTAATCCCATCTTTCTTTTTAAGAAAGGATCAAACTTTATTATTAATAAGTCATCACAGACACCGTGTATTTCGGCGTTTCACGCCTCTTCAGTGTCGCTAGACACACTATCCTTTGGCTAGGGTCGAACTCAGGACTGAACCGTATGGCAGCCTGATATTTATCCCTCTCCACTGATCAGCGGGGACTGGTTCTTTAAAACTAATTAAGTTACATAGGTGTGTTTATGTATTTTAGGTCCACTGAGAGATCAAATTTCCGGGGAAAAAGATCATTGCTTATATGCTTAGTAGTGAGTAATTAATTACCATTAGAGAGTCATACATTATGAGAGCATATATGATTATGCTCCCATAAATTTGGTGTGAAGATCTCTATTGATAATTTAAATAACTCTCACTACTAAGCATATATTATAATATATTATATATATAATATGCCAAAAGGATCTCCACCGTAAACTGCTTTGCACTATAGCCTCCAGATTTTATAATATAATTTACTGATAATGGATATTTAATGGATACTAAGTCCTATCCTCAGGTTATGGGTGGTAACCCTCAAAATACACTAACTACAGAACAAAGACATATCATCCTCTGATTACAAAGTTCCTAAATAAATAAACACTATACTCCAAGTAATAGCATAATACTTCCTGGATCCAGTCACATCGGTATACACGGAATGAAAGAGAGACAAAACTGCAAAAAAGCCTCTTGACAGACATGACTTAACACAAAAGTCCCCATAAACAGATTTAAAACCTGCGATCATTAATCATATTGTGAAAATGGCAAAAATCATGGCATGATCAGATTTAAATAAGCTTCTAACATAAGAAGTTATTGG
>CM042148.1:95967198-95969602 GCA_023376005.1 Doryteuthis pealeii | reverse complement strand
CCAAGAGGAGATCGGTAAAACGGTTTAACAAAGAATTGATAAATCACATTGTTTATGA
The DNA here is from genome assembly GCA_023376005.1 of Doryteuthis pealeii. Classification (NCBI taxonomy): domain Eukaryota; kingdom Metazoa; phylum Mollusca; class Cephalopoda; order Myopsida; family Loliginidae; genus Doryteuthis; species Doryteuthis pealeii. Next base: position 95,969,544 of record CM042148.1, on the reverse strand, counting down.
ATGGTAGATTGTTTTGCGATATGTTATTCATTAACAAGTTTTAGATGAATAAATAGATAAATAGAAAGACAGATAGATAACGGTTTTTTTTTCTTAAATGATACAAACTGTTGATTCAAATATTGGTGGATATGTACCTTGCACTATTTGATTAATTCAGGATAAATAGACAGGAATGAACAAGTTGAAATATATATATATATATATATATATATATATATATATATATATAGAGAGAGAGAGAGACATAGATAAATAGATAGATAGATAGATGTAGATATAGATATACATATTGATAGATAGATAGATAGATAGATAGATAGATAGATGTTGATACATGAAACTACGAGTAACAAGACCATCATAAACAGGTAAGATTTTATTTACTTTGAGTTTTATACTGCTCTGCTCCCTAGCATTCGAGTACTTTTTTGTTCTCATCTGTTACGATATATATATATATATATATATATATATATATATATATATATATATAATGAAAGGATATAAAAATAAATGTTCTGTTTTTTTAAGCATGAAATGAAAGTGAAACTAATGATTAAAATTGATTAATATTTAAGAAATACACCTAACTTACGCACTGAGTTCAGATTAATTGTGTAAATGACACTAGAGTAAGGAGATTTATATAGTAATTGTCTATCGTAGGTATCCGGTTTAGAAAGTATGGTAGCTAATTTTGACTTGATGTCAAAAAAAATTGAAGTTATTAGATTTCTATTAGAAAGTGATTTAGAAAATAATTTACTTTTTATACTTTTTTTCTTTTTGAGTAACAATTTTAGCATTTTGTACTAAAATCATAAGTAACTTATTAATGTCTAAAGTTAAAAATAGATCATTTTGAATAATTTATCCTTTTTATGATTCAAGAAAGAGAATTTTGTTTCTTAAAAAACAATGTATTGTAGAATGTTGAACACAATTGTAAAGGAAGAAAAAGAACATTGATCCTTTATTTTTTATTTTATTTTTTATTTTTTGTGGGAGAAAAGTTGTGGAATATGAGGTATCCAACTACTTAATATTATTGAAAAAGTGGTCTTTTGATATTTCAACTAAATTAAGTTTTTAGCGCTATCTAAAAAGAATTGGGTAATTCCTAAATTATGAAGAGTCGTAGTTAATTTAATTCATATATTGTTTGTATGTTTAGTGATGAGATTGCGCTAGGTATTGGTGTAATGTTACTTTTATACGTTATTTTATTCCACAGGAGCACCAATAGTAGTAAGTTTTGGGGTACTTACTATGCGCAAAAATCCCCAAATGGGTTAAAAGGGACTTCCTAGCCTTGGTCGGCAAACCATCAGCCAAAGAAAAGTCCGACACAAGACCTCTGTTGCCTTCAAGGAAAGACTAAGGGAGAAAACACCGAAAACAAATCCGGAGCCGGAGTCCCTTCGGTGGTGTGATGATGAAATCCAGTATTACCCATCAACTCCTGTGACACTACCGTTGCCAAACCGCATTGGTACTTCACCTTTCCTTGGATCACAGTGGCAGTGTGGAGAGGGAGGATTTGCTGCCTGGGCAACAGTTTATCCTCCATATAACCCGCCCAGGCTATGTGGTTCAAATTCAAAAAAAGAAAAGAAAACGAAAAAAAAGATTTTGACACTACTCCATCGTCTTTCGTTGACAGAAGGCTGCCAACCATCACCACCACCACCACGTTATTTTATTGGTAATGTATGCAGTTATTTTGAGAGGGGACAGGGAGTGATAGGGTATTTAGGAAGTATCTCATTTTCAATTGTATTCAAATTGACCTCTTTAAACAATTGGAGATAGGGTGTGCTTACCTTCCCAATAATGTCCACCTCGGACTTTGAAAAATTGGATAAAGGATAATATGTGTACAAGTTTAAGATGGGTTAGATTCCAATAGACTATTTATCAGATGATGACCTTGTGGTCGAACGTGGTTTCGGGGCCTTAGCATCATTACTACTTAATGGTTCTCCTACAATCAGGATGTGAGCACTCTAACGGATGTAACATACATGCCTGTGTATGTATTTAACAGTTAAAATATACTCCTTATCTGCAGTTGGCTGATGGTTAAGATGCCGGGATGACGGAAAATCAGTCGGGTTTCTATCCTGGCCGATGGTAGCTTGCAAAAAGAGTTTAGCCACACAGAAGAGATGTGATACGTCGAAACACGGTGTCTGTGGATGACTATATATATATATATATATATATATATATTATAATATATATATTGTGTGTGTATGTATGTATATATATATATAGAGAGAGAGAAAGAGAGAGGGAGAGAGAGGGGAGAGAGAGAGATCAATATATAAATGAAATATTTTT